>BSBK01007098.1:72500-297500 GCA_027943335.1 Chamaecyparis obtusa | reverse complement strand
ACAATTGTTTCAATTGCAGTTTCCAACAAGACATACACCAACTTCTTATTTTTTCTTGATATTTTTGTACTACTACATTGAAATTCAAAATTTTCAACATATACAATTGTTGGAAATTTGGCTAATGTGGATGCATAGATGTTGTCATAATGGCAACGTATGATCTCTACTGAGACCGCAGAATCTGGAATGCAAGTATGGCAAGTTGAAGGAAGAAATTGTCTAAGTATGGATACAGTGATCTTGACAGAGCACCCGATGAAGATTTAGTTGGCGATGTCCACTGGAGCAATATTTTTGTTTGCGCAGTTAACTAAAGCTTCTACAAAGTATGAGGATACCCCATCTTAGTGCGCATAAATTTTGGAGGAGTATGGACAAAGTTATTTGAAGTTTACCGAAGATAGTTTTGTACACAGAACAGTTTTGGAGACAGTATTAGCTAAAGAGTTAAGGCATTATTTTGCTTGTCAAAATAATGACTTAACATTATGAAGGGACAATATCCTAGATGTTTACCCTTGGATAAATATTTTGGAAGCTGACCATATGAAGTTATTAGCTCTAATAACTCATATATTAGGCATACTTGAAATGTAATGAGTATGATGTTTTTTTTGTGAAAAAAGAAAAGGATAACTTGCAAAAGTTGTATATTGTGATAGCAGAAAATTCTATTGATGCAAAGTTGTAAGAAGTACCATATTATAGTTAGAAACATTTTGTATTACTTGTTTGGGTAGTGAGCTCAGCTGGTGATCAGGTTTTTTAATCTAACTCCTAACAGGGTTAAGGCTTCTAACAAGGCCTAAAGTCCTTTAACCAGGACAGATCTACTATACATTGTAAACAGACTCTTAACAGGGTCCAATATCCCTAATAGGATACTTTTGATTAGTGATCTTTGTGGGTACCATCCCCACCGGGGTTTTCCCTTGGCCAAGGTTTCCTCGAGAACATATCATGTGTTATGAGTTCTTTCTATTTACTGCTATGTCTATTAATTAGCTTGATAATCTTTGTATGCACTAAAGTAATCTGTTATATCCATAAGTGGGAAAAAGTAAAAGTTTGTGAAATACTGATTCACCCCCCCTCTCAGTATTTCCTATTTCTAACAATTGGTATCAGAGTGCAGTTACTCGGAGAAGGAACATTCAAGGAAAGCTTAGCAGCTTGAGTAAGATCTCTATGGATATGGATCAACTTCAGAAGAATCTTGAAGAAGCTCTTGAACAAATTGATATTCTTACTGATGAAAGAAACTCCTTAACAAGAAAGTATGAAGATGCAAAGAATGTTATTGACAAATTAAAAGGTAAGATTGAAGATCTGAAATCTAAAAAGGAATCTGATATTCTAGTTGAAGATTGTGATGAATTAGAAAAAGAAAATGAGATCCTTAAGCATGAACTGAAGATAGTAAATCTAAAGCTTAGTATGAAAGATGGAAATTTGAGATCTGATAATGAAAAATTGAAAATTGAGAATGAAGATTTGAGATCAAGACTTGAAAAGGTAACATCTGAATCTGAAAAAGTAAAAGTGCAGTATGCAGAACTTGAGAAGTATACTAAAATTATGAAAGGTGAATTGACTCAATCTAAACAACTTGAAAGACTATATTCTAATGGTGATAGGACTGAAAAAAAAATTTCTTTTGGAGAACCATTCTTTGATAAGACTGGATTTGGATTTAGTATGTTTCGAACAAATCATGGAAGTAAGAAGCCAGATCTAAAGACATCTGAAAGTATGGAGGAAATGAAGCTAGATGAGAACACATTGGAAGATCCACCTAAAGAAGAACCACCTAGAGAGAAAGAAGAATCAAAGAAAGAAGAATCAAAACATGAAGAATCATCTAAAGGTATGCAAAGAGAATTCAAAGGTAGATGTTTTTCTTGTAATACTATTGGGCACATGAAGAGAGATTGCACAGGTAAGAAATTTAAACCTCTTAATGGACATTGTTATAATTGTCATGGTTTTGGACATATAGCTAACAAATGTAGAAGACCTAAAGTAATTTTGAATAATTATGATAATAGAATGATTGGAAATAATAACAATGCAGATAAGAGATCTATTGAAGAAATGAATAAAAGAAAAGTGGTAGTATGTTTTAGATGCAACAAAGTAGGACATATTGCTAGAAATTGTAGGTCACAGATTAACCAGCAAGGACAGAGATTTGGAAACAATGGAATCATTTTTCAAATATGCAATAAGTTTGGACACTCAGCAAGAGTTTGCAGAATGAACAATGGAGGTTATCATCATAACCCTAACCCTAGGAACAATGCAAGAAGGAATGAAAATGCAGGAAACAAAGAGAAAGGTTGTTGTAGCAATAAAGATGAAGTAAAATTTGATAAAGGCATAGATCAAGGAGGTATATTCAGCACTAAAAGTAGTCAGGAAGGTAATGTATCTGATGGTAAGGATGAATCTTTACCTGACCCTTCTTTAAGTACTTAAATTATGTAAGTTTCTGTAGTTTAGGACTTAGGATTAGTGTAGATTAGGAATTTGAATGAGTTAAGTTTTGCGTAGTTAGATATAGGTTTTTTATGTTGTAATAATGCTATGGTTAGGTGCACAAAATAAAATATTGTGTTTTGTGAGGTCACAAAAAGTTTTATGGTTGCAGGTTTGCAGAATCATTTTTTTGAGGTTATAGCGGAAAAATGAATGAATGCGATGTCAGATCGAGTTAATGTGAAGTGTTATTAGGTCGAAATCAAATTTATTATGATTTCAAAGTGATTGAAAAGAGATTTGAAAGAAGAAAAAGTGAGTTGAGGATGATTTGAAGAAGTTTGGAAGCAGTTTGCAACGTCGATCATACCGAAACCCTAGATTTGCAAAGTTGAGGTATATTTCGATCTTTAATTAGTTGATAAGATGGATATTTCTATGGTTCATAATGTTAAGGATAAGAATAGACCTACGATTAAGAAATAACCAATAGAACCAGCTGAAATTGATGACAAACTAGCACTATCATCCATACCAGACGGAGTATTACACATTGAGAATGTTAAAGGATATTTAGGTTGCAAGTTTGAAACCTTGGGAGATACAGATTTTAATGATGATTACAGGAAATTGTATAATCAAGACATGTCAGTTAAAACAACTTATGGGCACCTAGAGAACAATGAAATTATCAATTATTCCATGAAGTATGAATTTGATGATGAGGAATGTACCAAGATCATTTTAAGTAGAATCCACATTGGGAAATTCTGGATGGAGGATAGAGTTATTGATATAACTGCCGACCTAATTCATGATGTTACTATATTATCAAAAGTTGGAGAGATTCCACTAAATGAAAAGAACATGAGAAAGATTGTCTTAGACAACACTGGATCTAGTTATAATGGTAGAGGAATTGTGATAAGTAAGATTAAGCAAGATGATGTTAGGTACCTTTGCAAGATCCTAACAACTAAATTATGTGGTAGTTCAAGGGAAGATGACATGGCTATAGGAATGGTTCATGTAGCTTATGTTATGTGTATTGAGAAGAAACAAGTAGACCTATGTGAAATTTTGAGAATTCAGTTGTTTGAGAACTTAGAAAAGATTAAGAAGGCTAAGTACACACAGTTTAGGTTTTCATCTCTGATAACCTATATGTTTTTCCACATTTTGAGAAGATTTCCTTACACAGTTGACTGGAGTGACAATGTGAACACAATGGAAAGAATAAACTCAGTCTACATGAAGCACCTAATTGATAAAGTCAATAACAGTGTGAAGCTTGTATTGAAGACTTTTCAAAATATTGTTAAGAATAAATCAAGGATTCGTCAATCCTTAGTTGAAAAGCATAAAGATGACATTTGTTTTATGGTAGACACTAATTTCACCTACATTGAAGCAGTTGAGCCTAGAATGGAATTCATAGACCCTCTTAGCTATGAAGTATCTGAAGAAGAAATAGTAGGATATGTGAATAGACTGATAAAGTGTGAGTTGGATGGTCATGCAAATAGGTTTGGAACCTATGAAGAGAATTTCAACTCTGCAATAAGTTTGAAAGAAAAGAAGAAATCTAGTAGGAGAGTTGAATGAACTATAAAGAAAATACTGAAAGAATCAGGTATGTCAAGTCATGATTTTGACATAGCTAAGAAGACTGCAGAAGCCTTAAAGCAAAGTGAAAATCTTGTAGTTCCACCTGTGGCATCTAGTGCAGACCCTGTTGATCCTATTGCAGTAAAGGTAAAAGTTGAAGAACTTGAAAAAGTTGAAAGAGAAAAATCCTTTTCTCCTATTCCTAGAAAAAGAGTAAAAGAGAGTGCAACAGGACCTGACAAGGGACATAAAGTGATTGTACCACCTGTACCTAGAAAAGTAGCAAAAATTAAAGATGATGATGAAGTTTCCTTCAAGAAGAAAACTTGGAAACCAAGAATTGAAAGAGTTAATGAAGATATATTGTAGCATGGAGACTTCACTAAGATAAACAAATACTATGATCTATATGGATCATTTGACATATTAAAGTTTGAAAATGCAATGATTACACATATGATTTTGATAGATAAGAAATTTAGCACTATTCATGGTAAGATCCCAGAAGATTTGTATAACAGACTTGTGAATAGAAAACAAAGAGCACAAGAAGAGGACACAAAGATGAGAGAACATGTATTCAGATAGTTCTATGAAGTTGAGGATGAAGATCATTTGAAGATAATCTTGAAGCCTCTTGGAACTTTATTGAGAACTAAGAGAAGAACAATTCTTATAATGGGAGGCAAAAAGGAGGAAGTACAGAAAGAGATTGAGCAAGTAGTAATGCAAGTTCTTGCAGATATAGTTGTAGGAAAGCATGTTGAATCAGATCCTCAGCAGAAGCAATCAGAGGAACAACATGCAAAGGAAGTTGGTATTGAAGAAGTCCCATCTTCTTCACATATCAATATTAGCAAAGAATCAATGGACATTGAAGGCACCAAAGTGACACTAGAGTCAGATGATGTAGTGTTTTGTGATCTAGGAAACATTGTTGACAATTTGGCTTTAGGAGAGAAAGAGAGGGTTATAGAATCAGAAAAGGATACACAGGCAGAGGAAGCACCAGCTGTATCAGAATCAGTTCTAGCAGAGCAGACAGTTAAAGGTAAACAAATTTTGACAGAGGTCACTACCTCTAGTGCACCTTCTATACCAGTTGAAGACATTAGCACACCTGACAGTAATAAGAGACAAATTAGTTCAATTTTTGAAGACCTTGGAAAAGAGGTTGAAGATAATGATTAGCTTGAGTTCATCACATCTCTTAATAAAATTATTGGAAAGAATAAGAAGGTGAAGGACCTTGAAGAAAAGTTAGAGTTTTGACAGAGAAACTTGAGAGTGTGATCAGCACTAAGGTATTTGACTTGGATCCACTTGAGAAAACTAAAATGGTAATGAACTCTTTTGACTCTGAATTTTCTAACTTGAAGGACATTGCTAGAATAAAAGCTCAAGAAGCTTATGAAGCAGAAATGCAACAAAATATAAGTGTAAATATTAGAAATGATATTGGTAATTTGGATGTATGTATAAAGAACTTGAGGAAACATTTTGAGACTAGAAAGAGTTTGTATATACAATGCACAAAATAAAAAATCCTAACAGTTGAAGAAGATAAGAAGATCAGAGAGAAGATAGATGCTATTACAGCTGAGACAAACACCTTGACAAGCCCTAATGTAAAGATAAGTTCTATGGAGAAGAACATAAGGAAGTTAAATGATGAAATCAGAATGTTAGTAGAGGAGAAGAATAGAAAGATGGTCAGGATTAATATCTTGAGAGAGCGTGTCTCAATCAAGACCTCAATTGTTGAAGACCAAATTGAGGAGTGTCTTTTAGCAAAGACATCTTTTCAGAAGTTTAGCTTTAATTCCCTGCATGCTTGTCAAATAGCAGCATACGGATTGAGTACTTTACTCAATGTTGCTAAATCCATCAAGAAGATATGGGAGAAAGATTTCAAAACATGGAAGTCAGAGTTTGGCAACTGTGTTGCAAGCCTACCAGCTTTGCAATATCTGACAACAAGTATCAAGTTTTTTTTTTAAATTTTTGTACACCCTATCTTTGTCATTGTTGTCAAAGGGGGAGAGATAGCAGAAAATTGATAATATGTTGAGGAAAGATACTCATAGGGGGAGTTATTCTATGGAGTATAATATTGTATATGTTTTGTATAACATTTGGCCACAATTTTGTGTAAGTGTTTTGAAGTTTTGTTTGCACACTTAGCCAATTTTCCCATATGTTGCCACCAATGACAAAGGGGGAGATTGTTGGAAATTTGGCTAATGTGGATGCATAGATGTTTTCATTATGGAAATGTATGATCTCTACTAAGAGCGCAAAATTTGGAATGCAAGTATGGCAAGTTGAAGGAAGAAATTGTCTAAGTATGGATACAGTGATCCTGATAGAGCACCCAATGAAGATTTAGTTGGCGACGTCCACTGAAGAAATATTTTTGTTTGCGTAGTTAATTGAAGCTTCTAAAGAGTATGAGGATACCCCATCTCAGTGCACATAAAGTTTGGAGTAGTACGAACAAAGTTATTTGAAGTTTACCGAAGATAGTTTTGAAGACAGAACAGTTTTGGAGACAATATTAGCTAAAGAGTTAAGGGATTATTTTTCTTGTCAAAATAATGACTTAACATTATGAAGGGACAACATCCTAGATGTTTACCCTTGGATAAAGATTTTGGAAGCTGACCATTGAATTTATTAGCTCTAATAACTCATATATTAGTCATACTTGAAATGTAATGAGTATGATGTTTTTTTTGTGAAAAAAGAAAAGGATAACTTGTGAAAGTTGTATATTGTGATAGCAGAAAAGGCTATTGATGCAAAGTTGTAAGTAGTACCATATTATAGTCAAAAACATTTTGTATTACCTATTTGGGCAGTGAGCTTAGCTGGTGATCAGGTTTTGTAATCTAACTCCTAACAGAGTTAAGGCTTCTAACAAGTCCTAAAGTCCTTTAACCAGGACATATCTACTATACATTGTAAATAAACTCTTAACAGGGTCCAATATCCCTAACAGGATACTTTTGATTAGTGATCTTTGTGGGTACCATCCCCACCGGGGTTTTCCCCTGGCCAGGGTTTCCTTGAGAACATATCATGTGTTATGAGTTCTTTCTATTGACTTCTATGTCTATTAATTAGCTTGATAATCTTTGTATGCACTAAAGTAATCTGTTATATCCATAAGTGGGCAAAAGTAAAAGTTTGTGAAATACTGATTCACCCCCCCTCTCAGTATTTCCTATTTCTAACAAGAATAAAATTTTTTCAAAAAGGCCTAGTATATTAGAAACTAAATTCAATTTTCTACTGATTCTCTTCTTACATATTTTTGATATAATATTTATAACTTGTTCAATTTTTTATGTCAACTTGCCTAAACCTGGTTTTCTAAATTTTTCATTACTACTTAAGGGCCTAGTTTGTCATACCATGATCCTACACATACTCGTATTCCAATCTTATTTCTTTCTCTGCTACCTTGTCTCTCAAGAAGTGATACTTAATATAAATATGCTTAGTTTTAGAATGCGTCACAGGATTCTTTGACATATTTACTCTACTGGTGTTATCATAATGGATAACCACTGGTTCAACAAAAGTTATTCCAATATCTTTTAACATTTGTTTCATCAAGAAAATTTTAGTGCAATTAATAGCACCAACAACATACTTAGATTCGGTAGTAGATTGAGCTATACAGTCTTTCTTTTTACTTAGCCATGAAACCAAAGTTTTCCCAAGGTAAAATGCACCTCAACTAGTACTCTTCATGTCATCAATATTCCCTACCCAATCAACATCAGTATAAGCATGTAGTTGAAAGTCATCATTTCTATCATACCATAAGACATATTCCATTGTTCCTTTCAAATATCTAAATATCCTTTTTGCAATAGCTAGGTGTGTCTCTTTAGGTTCTGCCTGATATCTAGCCACAATTCCAACAACATTAGCAATATCCAATTTGGTGTGAGTCAGATATTGTCATCCACCAACCATTGATCTATACTTGGTCTAAAAAATAATCTGTCTTATCATTGTTTGTTAGTTTTTGACCAGTCACCATGGGTGTACCAACTAGTTTACAGTCTTCCATTCCAAACTTTTTCAATATTTCTTTAAGATATTTAGTCTGAGAAATAAAGATCCCATTCTTGCTCTTAATTATTTGCAGTCCTAGAAAGAATTTCATTTCACCTATGGACATCTCAAATTCATTCTCCATTTATTTATAAAATTTATTACACATTTTATCATTCCCTCCAAAAATAATATCATCAACAAAAACTTCTATTATCAGAATTCTATCTTCACTAGCTCAAAAATATAGGTTACTATCAGCATTACCTTTTATGAACCCAAGGCAAAGTAAGTATTTGTCTAACCTTGCATACCAAGCACTTGGAGCTTGCTTTAGTCCAGAAAATGCCTTCTTCAACTTGCATACCATGTCTTCATCTTTGGATAGAGGAAATCCATCAGGTTGATCTATATAAACTTGGATTTTGAAGAGACATTTTCTCTTGTTGCTAGGATAGAAGCTGTGAGATTATTTTTGGCTTATGCTTCACATAAAGACTTCAAGGTATATCAAATGGATGCAAAATCTGCATTTTTCAATGAGGATCTTGAAGAAGAAGTTTAATATCAATATTTTTGAATGAGGATCTTGAATGAGGAGCTCAAATTGCTACCCTACATCAACAACCTAAATGTAATTCAACAAATGTTTTCCTAGACCAATCTTGTTTTTTTTCTTACAACAATTCCTTCTTCATTCACTTTGTTTCTTAAAACCCACTTAGTTCCTATTACATTTTTGTCTTTAGGTCTAGGAAACAATTCCCAAGTATTTGAAACTTTTCATCTATCTCCACATTGTTACTTTCAATCATCTTCCTTAATCATAGATTAAAAAATTTGTAATCCTTTCTTTTAGTAGAATAGCCAAGGAAAATTCCTTCATCAATTCTAGCATCAAATTTTCCTATCTCATCATCTCTTTTGATATAATATTTACTACCAAATATTTTAAAATATTGTATAGTAGGAGAATAATAAAAAAATAACTCATAAGGAGTCTTACTTGGACCTCCTCTGGTTTGAATTTTGTTCAATGTGTACATTGTTGTCGTAATAGATTCTCTCCAATGCAAATGGGATATATTTCATTCAAAAAAATTGTCCTAGCAACATCCAGCATTGTTTTGTTTCTTCGCTCTGCTATGCCATTTTTTTGTGGAGTCCTAGGAGTAGATGTCTACCTTTGTATTGCATGCTCTTCACAAAATGAATTGAATAGATCTGAAGTAAACTCTCCATGTCTGTCTGATCTCAAACATTTTATCTTTAAGCCTGATTCATTCTATAATTTTTCTTTGAATATCTTGAATTTGTCAAATGCTTCAGATTTCTCTTTCAAGTGATCCACATCATTCTAGAAAAGTCATCAATTAAAAGTATAAAATACCTTTCACCATAGTATGATCTTGTCCTTATAGGTCCACATAGGTCTTTATGTACAAGATTCTATTGAAAAGTTGACTATACTATTGTATATGACTAGATTTAGTGTTGTCATTATGGAAACAAAGTCATATAGTGTTTTGGAGTCTATGCACATCATCAAAAGATTAGAATTTGGTTAAGTATAGAAAACTAGACAGTTAATAGAGCACCTATAGATCAAAGCATCAGCGTATGTGCGTATGACAGAGTTATGGCATGCACCCTAGAAGATAATCTAAAAAGAGTGTATTCATGCTAAGTCTAAGAGTTCATGATCAGAAGATACATTAGAACAAAGATATAGATAGTTGAAGTAGCACAAATAGTGAATGCCAGAAAAAAATAGAGTATGCAGTCGACTGTTGGTAATTTGATTAGCGATAATATTATTGTCTTGTAAAGGCTATGCACCTATTGTAATTAAGTTGTAGACATGTACTTATGTTTTTTTGTAAACACGCTTGAGCCAATTCACTTGGAAGTGTTGTATGTAATCAGTTATAGGCTGACCTAGTTAATTATTTTGGTAGCACATATAATTATTAGATGTGCCTTTGTAATAGAGCATGGAAGTGGAAATAAAGATAAGATAAGGAGAGAAAAAGTGTACGAAGAGTAGTGAGAATGTATTAGAGATTTGTAAGAGGTCAAAGCATCAACGCATCAAAGGAACTGATCAGACAAGCAGTGTCACAATTCAAATTCATCCAATAGATATAGTGTGTATCTGAAATCAAAAGGTTGTAGCCTTCACCACTTGAGAAGTGAGCTCTAGGAAAGTGTGTCCCCACCCCTAATAGGGTTATTGTAAAAGAATCCTAATAGGGTCTGACCCTTGACAAGGTCACTGTACTAAAAGCATTGTAAATGTCATGCCCAAAAATTTGAGCATGAGATGGCCCAACACTCATTTTCACACCTTTTAAATTAGCCTCTTAGCCCAAATTTGAGATTGTAGGGGTGGGTGAAGATAGGCAATAAATTTTAGCCACCCATGTGATTCATACACCCTTAGGAGAGTTTAGGAGTTTTCACATAGGAGCTTGAACTAGTTACTTTGTAGTCTAGAGCCTATTTAAGGAAGGGAAGAGTGTCTTACACACACACTTGGAAAGAAAGGAAATCACTCTCTTAGGATTACATTGGAAGAAAGATAGACACCTAGCTTGGGAAGGAGATTTGAAGAAGGAGAAAGGCTTATAGAGGGAGCTCTTTCATCTCATCATTTCACCTTGAGCATAGGATTTGAGGTAGGAATCCTTGAAAACTCTTTTAATAGAATAAACTTCATGTTATGTTGTAATACATGTATGCAAAACCTTCATTGTAAACTCATGTTGTATTCAAGTTATGTTGTCATCATATATGTGTTCTTATGTTAATTGTTTCACCTATATGGTATTTCTTTAAGGAAGAAAATGTGAGTCATGTGATTTTATTTTGTGTTAAATGATTTTTGAGGGAATGTTTCAAGGCCTACTCACCTTTGGGAAGGATTGAGTAACCTTGATGGGATGTAGTTTAGCAATTTTCTCATATGGTGCCAAGAGTAATCTAGGTGTTAAATTGAAAGCGAAAGAGATATGATTTGTTCTTGTGAAATAAAGATATTGATAGGAGGATAGGAAACATGGATGTTATAGGTTCCATAAAGCTAAACTTCCCCTACATGAGATATCGGTACCTGTGATAATGAAAGAGAAAAGATTTATTTAGCCTAAGTGTGGCAAATGTTCTTGTGAAAAGATAGGTGTCCCAATAGGAGAGGCTAGGATGGATGTTATGGGCTCCATGATGCAACATCTCTCCTAGTTGTGGAGCCTATGCTTGTACTTATTTGGGATATGGTAGAGTGAGAGTCCCAGTGTGGCCTATTCTACATATCTTGGTATTATGGAGGAAGGAGGTCCAGTGTGGCCTATTCCCCATTATGTATTTTAATTATATGATTTTATGCCAAGAGTGGAAAATGTTACTTGAGATATTGATCTTGTGCCATGAATGGCAAAGATGGTTCTTGTGAAATGTTCATATGTTTTATGCCATGAGTGGCATGTGTCATCTAGATGTACTCTTGGCTATCACCTTGTGGAATTTTGGTTTACTCACATCCCTAGTATTCAGGTCTTATTCTTAAAGACCTAGTAAGCCTTGGTTGGGAATTTAATATTATATGTTCTTTTTTTTGGCTTCGTGTTTGCATGTTTGTCACCTGTTGGTTTTTGGAACCCCTAGCTTGGGGGTGGCCTTGTAAAGGCCTAGGTTGGGAGGTGAGCCTACATGGTCAACGTAAATGAATTTCTTTGACGGGTATTGAAGAAGCCCATGGGAACTTAGCTATTGTGGAAAAGATTGATCCTCATGTTGTTGATCCTAATATGTACCTTTGTAATTTTTTCGAAAGCATTTTGTTCTTCCTTGTACAGTGTAATCGGTAAAATTGAGTTATGTAAAGACCTATGTGAAAGTCAATTATTGTGGATTTGTACCTTGTAAGTTGTCTAAGTAAACTTTATTATATCTCTCATATATGTGGAGGGAATTGATTAAATCATCTTTACGTATTGTAATATTGTGGAAAGAAATATGCATGTTATTTGAACATTGGTATAGAAATGTATTTAGGAAACTTGAATCCTAGCTTGATGGAATCTCTCTTTGAAGTTTATATTATTAGTAGATTAATTTAAAAGATAATTCTACTTTCAAACGTTGCAGTTACTAAATGAAACCTAAATTAGTTAAATATCATATATTCTCTTGTGCAAATATTCATATTTAATTTACTACAAGGAAACTAGATTGATTAGTGAATTAGTGGATTTAAACAAAAATAACTTTAATGACAAATTAACTATTTACCTTAGAGAAAATTGGTCCATTCAAAGGAAATAAAAAAAAGTGATCTAATTAACCTTGCATCTAAGATAACTTTTAGGTTTTAAATTGAATTTGGTAGTTGTGTTTAGTTGTGTTCATGCTCAAATTTTTGGGCATGATAGTAAAGAACAACTCCAAACAGGGTTGCAGATCTTCTAACAAGGATCATAAGATACTAGTGCAATTCTTAGTGGGTGTCAATTCCCACTAGGGTTTTTACCTATTTGGGTTTCCTTGTAACAATATTGGTGTTATGTGTTGTGTTTATGTATCTTGTTTATGTTGATGTTCATTTCAGTACTTAAGCAATCAAGATGAGTTTCAAGAGTAAAGAAAAAGATTAAATATAGTGAACATCGGTTCACCTCCCCCTCTTAGTGTTGCCATTTCTAACAATTGGTATTAGATCTCTGGTCCTCAGCAAAGAAGTTTAACCACCTGAGGTGATAATGGATAAGGGAGAAATGAAACATCTGAAAAAGAATCTTGAAGCTTCTCTTGAAGACCATGACAGATCTAAAAAAGAAATTGAATAATTAAAAGAAAAAGTCAGTGATTCTCAAGCAGTCATCAAAATACTAAGAAAAGATTTGAAAGATTGTTCAAATAGTGATTTAGGGAAGATGGTGAAAAAGCTAAATGAAGAGAACACATCTCTGAAAGATCAGATTGAAGAGCTAGATGAAAAGCTAACTAAAGCACAAGAAGTTTATGATGAACAGATCAAGGAGAACCTTCAACTGAATGAAGAATTGAGACAAGAAAACATGGAAATCTTGGATCTAAGAAACAACAGAGAAAAGATATAATCTAAATTAATTGAAGCAAAGAATCACATTAATAAATTACACATAAGAAAGGATCTGATTGAATCTTTTTTATATGATAAGAATCTTAAAGGAGATAACAGTGGCATTGGATTCAATGATGCACACAATGAAATTGACAACATGGGAGCAAGAATGAAAGAACTAGAAGACACCACAGATGCCAAGAAGACTGAAAACTAGACTAAAGACAATACTGAACCATCCAAAGATGAGCACAAGCTAGTAGACCAAACTTATTATGCATGTAACAAGCATGGAAATATAGCAAGGAATTGTAAAGAGGTAAGACCTTTCAATGGTTACTATTATTCATGCAATAAATTTGGTCATAGAGCTATGAATTGTAGAACAAGCCAAAAGAACAAGACTCAACATAATTGTTTCCATACTTTTACTCATTCTTAGATTGGAGACCTAATTACTAGATGAGGCTACAATACCCTAGTTTGTGTTATTAGGTGATCTTCTTTAATTTTGTGTTAATTTCATTTTGAAGAGTACATGAAAGTAAAGGAAATGAACATCATCTAACGCTACACATGCCTGTATGTATACTATACAAATGGGAAAGAACCAAAAGAAGAAATGTCTATCTAAGCTCACATAGGTCATGAGCATAGACATTACCAAAATTGAATGAATGAATATACATATACATAAAGAAAATTATTAAATACTGGGGTACTAGACATTGCCTGGTAGTGGTGTCTGGATCTGGTCCTGTCCAAAGAAGCTCCTAAGATCCAGAACATGGAGGAAGAGAAGAAGGGATATGGGTTAGATCCAATGGATCTATGCAATGGCTAGTATCACAATATCTACAGAATGCATATGTGCAATCAGCCATGCACCTCTAACAAAGGCTGTGCTCAGGGCATGTGCATAAGGCTCCAAAGAAAAAGAGGCATCATGTTTTCACTAATGTGTTTGTTTCATATGCAGATATAGGAGGAGCTGATCCAATAATAAATTCAATGAATGACCTGGGCCCTTGATGTACATCATGACAGGAAAATCTCAAGTTTTCTATCGATGATCACATCAAGGGCCAAGAGCACACATTGTACAAAAACAAAGTACATCTAGATCAAGCAGAGTCATGTAAGTGAAGAAAGCATGAGGTGCAAATAGTAGAAGAATAAGAGTACAATCCTACATGTCACAGAAAGGGGCACACCACAACATAATATACTCCAAGGATGCATTCAATGCATTGATATTATGGCATGGGCATATCAATATGTGTAATGTAGCATGAATTGAATATCTACACCAAATAAGAAATAAAGAATAGGATACATGAATCTGCATGGTTTTATCTCACATTCATGGCATGAAATGTGTCTAAATCTGCATCACAAGGCCATGCAAAGAAGCTATAGATAAAAGAATGTAACTACAAGATGCTAGTGAGGGTAAAATCTTGTAAAATAATGAAGCTCCTCACATTTTATGTGCTTTGAGAAAATGAAGTTTTTATCATCATGAAGAAGTGATAATGCATTAAAGATGAGTTATGCTTAAAATGTGAACATCATCAAGTGGATCTCAAGCATGAAATAAAAATAGATGCATGTATTGGTGGCAATAGCAATCCAATGGAGAAATCATGGCCCCAAGTTAACAATAGCAATAGACAATAGGGCACGGGTTGGCATGATATGGTAGCAAGTAGGCATTAAATGATACCGGACCAATGATGCCAAAAATCAAGATCACAGACTCCATAAAAGGTGAGCATCAACAAGATGAATGGGCAAAAATGGCTCATAGTTCATCTAGGCATTAGCAAATAAAAGTGATAGTGATCATGTCAAGAATCAAGACATAGAATGGTGCCCTGTTGTAGGCTCATGATGCCATGTGTATGAAACAGTGAACACTAGTTACAAATAGCACAATAGTAAACATGAACATAATGCTCGTGGGCTTATGTGTAAAATAGGTAGTGAGCTCAGCCCCAAGAGCACCCTCGATGCAATAGTATAGCCCGTGGACTACTACCAAGCATCAAAGTATGATACCCCAGCCACTCCAAACAATCATTTTGAATAATGAACCAACAATAAATAAAGTTCAAGGTGAACAAGCTGTGGCAGGAAAGGAAATAAACAAAAAGGGCACAAGGTGCCATTGAATCAACATTTTGATAGTCATGGAATAGCACGATATCATTAACTTCAAGTGTTAGATGCAATGAGGATATGGTGTTTGTAGGAATCGATAAAAAGGAGAGTGGTAAACATGCATTGATGCCATTGTTCATAGACCCAAACTTTTACAAGAAGCCAAGCATTAAGTAGAGAGAAACATGCTATTATTTATATCCTGCCCTCAAGATCCATAGAAGCCGAGATGCATTACAATAAGCCTGATTTCATGCTCACGACACCAAAAAAAGTACCAAGAGTGGTCTCAACCATAGGGCATGATGTCAAGAGGTAGAGTACAATATAGCAGTAAGAAGGAGGTTGCAATAGTATTAAAAAGACACAAATATGCCAATAAACATGGTGAATATGGTATACAAAAGCATTGTGCCCTAGCATGCTCGGGTCACTATTTGAATGTGCCATGAATGCTCTTGGTGAGCCATGCAAATAGCAAAAGCATCACCACGGTTGGCATCAACATGATGGACCCAGAGTATACAAGCTTCCAAAGCAACAATGAACATAAAAGAAACCAATGAATCAAAATGCCAGACAGTGCCCTGGCTTGATCACAAGCTTCATAATCATTTGAAGCTGTGCTCAAATCATAAAAAATGCCATCAAAAAATTCATAAATCATGCCCTAGTTGTTTAATGGTGCCATCAGGGTGACATGGAGGTCTCGAGCTCATGTAAGTAACTGTATACACAACACCCTTGAAATATAGTTGATTCAAGCATGCCAATGGATCAAAATACAACCATACTATTTCCACAAGATCAAAAAACACAGTGGCTTAGCCCACGGGCCTGTGCATTTAGGAGGTGATAAATGCACTGTACCCTATTTTATGAGAGTAAATGTATGAGCACGGTGTCCTCTAAATTTTGAGGAGTTGGAGACATATGGTTACAGAAGCACCATACCCTCGAAATCTAGAGGAGTGCTCTTAGAAGAAAATAAACTAGTGAATGATATAACAGAGATGTTGTGCCCTTGACCTTTCAAAGGAGGAGAAAAATGTAATGATGCCCTAGATTTTACAAAGAGCCAAGCACATGATAAATCAAAACACAATAGTGCCCTCATGATGCTAAGAATATACTAGTACATAGCAATGCCATTGAAGCTAGATATAGAGTAATGGAGGAAATCAGTGCCTACCTCATGTTGATGATGCCATGAATCTGAGTTTGATGTTTCCAAATCTGATTTCAAAGAATGCTAGCAGGGAAATAGAAACTTGCCATATGTTAGATGAGAAAGTCTACAGTGTCAACAACATTGGGGTTTTTGAATAAAATGGCTATTGATTTTTCTTTTCCTTCTCCCCTTTTAGGGTCGAGATTCATTAACCATCTTTTGCTATGTATCTTAGACATGGTGGATTTTTGGTTATCTTTAGGTGGGATTTCAATCCTATAATTGTATGCTATGTATTAATGAATTTTAATTAGCAAATGTGGGTCATCAAATGTGCTTTCCCCTTAATTGGGTTGAGAGTCATTTGTTTGACTTAGGATTTTAATCCATTTTTAGGCAAAAGTAGATTCTTGTTTAATTTTGATTATATCGAAATGTGTTTCCCCACTTCTTGGGTTGAGACCATTTTAAATATATATTAGATCCATTTTTGTGTCATAGTGGGATAGGTTTTTTAAAGATAAGTCATTGCATGCATGCGATTGTAAGATATTGACAAGTGGTATTTTTATAAACCATTGTCAGAATATCATTTATAGGCACGACTTAGTGGATAGAGTGGTCTCCTTTGACCTTCTATTTTTAGGGTCCCACTTTCCTCGCCCGCTAGAAACTTGAGAATCTAGCATACAAATTATGATGTAGCCTCATGGGTCCATTATTGACCTTTTTTCTATTCTTAGGAGGTAGTGGAGTTTGAATGCAGATTCCTAGTTTTTAGTTTTTATACCTCTCACTTTTGGTGATGGATTTTCGCTCTTCAATCTTTCTCTCTGATATGAGTGTTGTAGCTCTGAGAGACACAATTGTACTTAGTTTCTTTTCAGCAATAAAATTGATCCTTCTTGTTCTCCTACAATTTTGGGTTTGCCTTTGAAGTCATGTGCAAGATTACTGTGATACATCCTTATATCCTTAATCTACATGTCAAATCCAACTTGGTGTTTAGGAATTTATCTTAATTTAGTAGTGTGACTTGTGTGCAACCAAGAATATCAGAATTGTGAGGATTTCTTCCTTTTTTGCATTCCAAGTACCTTGTTTCACTAAGAGTTTAAGAAAGTGAGATTGAGTTGTGAGTTAAGTTTGTTTTGCTATTCGAGTAAAATTATTTTTCAGTTGTGGATCTTCTTTAGATTTGGTGGATCACCTTTGTTTTCATTCAATCATAGTTGGTTTGTTTTCATGCACTCTCTCCCTTTTCCTCCTAAAAGTTAGTAAGTTTTTTTAATTGATCCCAAGGGAAGTCAGCCCCTTAATCCAGAGGTCTATTCTCAGATAGGTTACCCATAGCCTAAGAATAGTCCCATGTTTCACAGGATTGCTGGGTTCAACACTTAGCAAATTAGGTGCAATCCTTAGTGACAACAGTTTTGGCATGCCCAGTGGGACTCTAGAAAAGCCTCACTGAGTCAAATTTCTAGAAAGATTTATGCAAGTTATTGTGTGGTATGAGTAGTGACAGTGTTTTGAAATCATACCTAGTGAATCTAATCTTGTTTCATGTAGATCAATACTTAAGCTTATGAGTTGGATCCCAACCAGGTAGAGTAAGAACCCTTTTGTGTATACAGAGCTACCATCCATCAAGAAGAGGTCTAAAGTAGCCCAAATTAGTGCATCAAAATCTGCAAATCCTACTCCTAATCCTACTCCTAGTCCTGCTCGCATTCCTGCAACCACTCCCCAAATTTAGCTAGTACAAGAAGCACCAACAATTCAATCTCCCCTTAATCCTCCAATGGCTAGACATCATCCTTTTGTGGCCTTTAATCAAGGAAGCCCCTTGAATTTGCAATAGCATAATGACATATCCATATCATCCCTTAAAAGTTTGCCTATTTTTATAGGAGAGGATCAAACCTCAATTATTGAGCATATAAGAGATGTAGCATCCCTTTTTGCCCTTCATAATATAACCCAGGATAATGTGGTTGTGAGGTTATTGACAGCTTCCCTCAAAGGAAAAGCATTGCAATGGTTTATAGGCTTAGTAGTTAGTTCTATAGCTGATTGGGATGGGTTGGGTCAAGCCTTGACCAATCAATTTGAAGATAAATCAGATCATCTCTCATTAGTTTTTCATTTGACTACTATTAAAAGATCACCCCAAGAATATATGATGGATTTTAACTTTAGATTTTAGAGGATATGGAATAGAATACCAACCACAGTTAGGCCTTCGGGCCAACATGCTTTTCTATACTATCTAAGAGCCCTTAATAGTGATATCTCAGTTATGATCCAATCCATGGGAGGGACTAATTTACCAGCAGCATATGATCTTTCCATAAGAGCTAAAAATAGCCCCAAGGCCTCCAATGCCTATTTTCCCTAAGCTTCACCCTATTCCTGAAGCAATCCCAACCTTGGCATCTATTCCGCCTCTCCCAGCTCCTCCTCAACAAGTTTCTAGCCCAGTTGTAAATCAATCCCAGGAGCTGAACGAGATTAAAAAAGCCTTGAAAATAGTTACTAATGAGCTGGTTAGTCTAAAGAAGAAGCAGTCCCAACCTTACCAACAACCATTCCAATAGCCTTATCAATAGCCCTATCAAAATCATTACCAGAAGAATAGGCCCCAATACCAACAAGGCTAGCAAGGCCAAGCAAAAAATTATAGCCAAAAGGCCAGCCAGCCTTATAATCCTAACACTCCTAATGCCTCTAGAGAGTTGGTCCCTATAGCTCAGAATAATATGGCACAAGAATACCAATGGGGCTGCCCATGCAATTAGCAACACATCCAAGGAATGTGTCCTAATGGCTATGCTTAGGCCCTCATGGTGTAGAACAATGTGATGATGCCATAGGAGATGGTTCAAGAGCTAGAAGTTCAACAAGGTCCAGTTGTTACACCAAACGAGTTGTAGACACCTATGGTGGCACTGGTGAATTTCCAGAAAGAAGATTTTTGCAAAGTGAATTTTTCACCAAATGATAACCCAAACTATATCCCAGTTGTAGCCAACACAAGGTCTAAGAAGAAGGCTTTGGAGGTTGAACAAGTGGCCTTAACTAGTCAGCAAGTTCCTATTGTGAATCCACAACCCAAAGTAGTTGAAGCTCCAGTCCTAAACCAATCAAAAGAGGCTAAGGAACCAGTCAAGGCAGCTACACAGTTGGTGCCTACACAAACAAAGATTGCTGCACCAAAAGAATAGTCTAAAGTAAATTTGGGATCTTTTAATATTATGGAGTAGATGAAGAAGACCTCTATCAATGTGCCTTTAATGGACACCCTGGCGATCCCTAGACAAAAGGAGCTAATACTTAGCGAGTTGGCTAAGATTTCATCAAATCAAGAAGCTATTTCAGAACAACCTAGAGTCCTAGTGGCTAAAACACCAATAAAGGAGCAGCAAACCCAAGAAGCTATCTTGTATCCCATTGTTGCCCCACAAGTTAAACCTCCTCCTTTCTATGTAACTCTTATTTTTGGAGACTTCATGGTTCATAATTATATGATAGACTCAGGAGAAAGTAGTTCAATGATTTCTAAACAGTTAGTAGATCTCCTAGGATTGTCTTATGAGCCAATAGATAGGCCTATTGTTCAGTTGGATGGGTCACCAGTTAGTACCTTGGGAGTCATTAAAGACCTGAGCCTCACTGCTAGGTTGGAGGGATATCTATCAGCTGATTGGTCTCATCTATACTTTAGGACTAGATACAAGACTAGAGTTAGAATCAAGTCTGAATCTTTTGGAAAAATCCATGCTGAACCTTATACCCCAAGTCCTATAAATGCCAATCTAATGTTTCATGAACAAGACCAAAGTGTTCTGAACCTGAAACCACTATTGGAAAGATTCATGATATTTTCCTAGATGAGTGGGCTAAAAGAGATTTGGAGGAGGATAACCCTTTTAGAAACATGGAGATTTTTGGTATCAGAATGTATATCATTCATATAGAAGGTACTATAATTCCAGATTTGATGAAGAAGGAAGATAAACATTCTAGAGATCAAAGTGATGATTTGTGGCTGTTGTTTTTTGATGGCGCCAGAAGAAAAGTTGGTTCAGGAGGAGGAGCTATCCTAATTTCTCTAGAAGGGAAAAGGTATTACTCTGCAGTTCATTTTTCTTTCAGCTATACTAACAATACAACAGAGTATGAGGCTTTGATTCATGGCTTAGAATGGGCTAGAAAAAAGGGAATCAAATGCCTAAAAGTTATAGGTGATAGTGAGCTAGTTGTCAATCAAATTCATGTCACTAATATCACAAAGAATGATACACTTAAGATGTATAAACATAGGATTTTGGATCTAATAGAAGTTTTTTATGCTTTTAACCTTGTTGCTATCCCAAGAAATTAGAACAAACAAGCAGACAAGTTGGCTGTCATGGGAGTAGAATATGATATTCCAAAAGAGATCACAAGTCCTAACTCATAGCATGTAAAGGCTCTAGTAAGGCCATCTATAGCAGACAATCAGGTGAGCTAGCAAGTCTTTCAAAATGATGAGTAGATCTTTAACTTTTTAATAGAAGAAGCCGAGTTTTCTAAAGTTATCCAGAACAAACATGCTCACCAGTATAGTGACTAGATGCTATAGTTGAAAAGTAATAAGTTGCCAAAGGGACTGGTCACACTTGAGTTTATATTCAACTCTGATGATCAGCTCAGAGAAGACAAGTTTACTATGATAGTCAAAGAAGAACACTCCCAGTCTGTGGAGATCCTAAAAGACAAATCCCTCAAGTTAGGAAAGGTATGCACTCAACAAGAAAAGCAAGCCTTTGTTTCATTATTTCAAGAGTTTAGTGATATTTTTGCATGGGAATACTATGATCTGAAAGGATTTGATCCCCACTTAGCCTAGCACACCATTGAGCTAGAACCCCATGCCAAACCAGCGAGGCAAAAGTAGAGACCTATCAATCCTAAGTTAGAAGTCTTGATGAAAATAGAGTTGAGAAAAATGATTGAGGCCAATATTATTTTTCCCATTAAACACACCTCTTGGGTCTCCAATCTAGTACTAGTTAGGAAGAAGAATGGTGAAATCTAGTTATGTGTGGATTTCAGAGACCTTAATAGAGCCTCCCTCAAAGATCATCACCCATTGCCCTCCATGGAATAGATTTTGTAGTATGTCTCAGGGTCTAATAGATTTTCTTTGTTAGATG
The DNA here is from genome assembly GCA_027943335.1 of Chamaecyparis obtusa. Classification (NCBI taxonomy): domain Eukaryota; kingdom Viridiplantae; phylum Streptophyta; class Pinopsida; order Cupressales; family Cupressaceae; genus Chamaecyparis; species Chamaecyparis obtusa. Next base: position 275,710 of record BSBK01007098.1, on the reverse strand, counting down.
GCTTTTCTAGTTATAACCAGGTCCTAGTTAAAGAGGAAGATCAATATAAAATAGGATTCACCACCAAATGGGGCACCATGGCATATAGGAAGATGCCTTTTGGGCTATCTAACACTGGTGCTACATTTCAGAAAGCCATGGAGATGGCATTTGCTAGATTAATGAACAAGTTCATTCTAGTTTATTTGGATGATATAAATATCTTTTCAAAAGACACTAAGGATCACCTGGTTCATCTAAGATAGATCTTTGAAAGGTGCAGAGAATTTGGAGTTTCATTAAATCTTAAGAAATGCATTTTTTCTGTCCATGAATGCAAATTACTAGGACATATTGTTTCTAAGCAAGAGACAACCATTGATCCTGAGAGGATAAAGGCCATCATGGCACTACTCTACCAACTCACAAGAAGGGACTGTAGAGTTTTCTTGGAAGAATCAAGTTCTTAAGAAGGTTCATTCCAAATGTTGTAGCACTACTAAAGCCTATGACCCAGATGCTGAAGAAGAACTCAACCTTTCATTGGACAAATGAAGGAAAGAGGTGCTTTGAAGAAGTCAAGGAAGCAATTGCATTTGATCCTACTCTGGTAAACCCTGAATTTTCAAAAGACTTCATCCTATATGCTTTTGGAGACACTGATAGTATCTCTGCCATACAAGTTCAACAAAATGCTGAGAAACAAGAACAACCAGTAGCTTTCTATAGCCAAGGTCTAGATGGTTCTGAACTAGCAAGTGTGAGGAGTTTGAAAAATTTTAGGCACTTGTTATCCAATAACATAGTGCACCTAATGGTTGCTCACCCTTGCATAAGAGACTTTCTCTTGAATAAAGACCTGAGCCACAAGAGAGCTGGTTAGGTCACCACAGTAATGGAGTATGACATTTAGATTAAAGTGACCAAGCTGATTAGAGGAAAGGGGTTGTGTGAGAAGATCAATGAAGGAATAGCAAACCTAAACTAGCAAAAGGAGGAAGTTGTTCTAATGAACTAGAATGCATAGCAAAACACAAGCTGGACAACAGAGATGAGACAATATCTGTCAACTGGTTAGTTCCCTCAAGGCCTTGAAAGGAGTAAAAGAAGGTACTTTAGACTCCAAGCTATTCCATTTGTCATTATTGATGATGTTTTGTATAGAAGAGATCATAGTGGTGTCTTATTGAGATGTGTTGAAACTAGCCAAGTGGATAAAATACTGGAGGAGTTTCATGATGGAGGTTCTGGAGGACACTTTGCAGCTAGGACCACTACTCTAAAAGTGATGAGAGTTGGGTACTATTGGCCTAGCCTATACAAAGATGCATTCTATTGGGTAAGGAAATGTAAGAACTGTGCTTTGTTTGCTGGAAAACAAAAGTTAGCAGCCCTCCCCCTTCATCCCATCAAGGTAGAGAAGCCTTTCTCAAAATGGGGATTGGATTTTATTGTACCTATCAACCCCCCATCTATTGCTAGACACAAATGGATACTTTTTGCTATAGACTATTTTACCAAGTGGAAAAAGGCTATAGCACTGAAGGAAGCAAATGAGACCTCTGTCATAAACTTCTATCAAGACATTGTGTCTAGATTTGGCACTCCAAATTCTATCATTTCAGACAATGCTATGGCATTCTTGGGAACTAAAATCTTAGAATGGGCACTCAAACACAATATCTTCCTAAGTACCTCTTCTAACTATTAACCTCAAGGTAATGGTTAGGTAGAATCAACAAACAAGAACTTGCTGAGAATCATCAAAAGGACTATAGAAGGAAATCAGAGGGACTAGCATAGCAAGTTGAAGGTGGCCTTATGGGTAGATAGAATAACACCTAAGAGGTCTATAGGTAACTCACCCTATACAATTGTATATGTAAAAGAAGCTAGGATTCCTTTGTCTACTAAGTTGCCTACCTTGAGTTTAATCAAGGAAATTGATCTTATGGAAGAAGATGTTATGCAAGTCAAGCTTGCTAAACTAGTTGAGCTCGAAGAAACAAGAAAACTAACACTAGAGAACCTGGAAGCTCATCATTCTCAGATGAAGAAAATATGTGATAAGAAAGCCACACCTAAATTTTTCAAGGAGGGGGATCTTGTCCTCAAGTGAGATGAAGAAAAATAAAAACTAGGGAGGCATACTTAATTTGATGCCATATGGAGCGGGCCTTTCATGTTGATTGGATGCAAAGCCCATAATGCTTTTCAACTGGCTAGTATAGATGGAGAGGAGCTTCCCATTCCACTGAATGGGATTCACATCAAGGCTTGTTTCTAAGGTCTATTTCTACCCTATACACTAGTAAGTTAGAAGTTTCCAGTTTTTTGTGTTCCCTAAGTTCCTGGCACAAGTTTGTTTTTAGTTTTCAATCACTTTTAGTTTTTTTTTCAGCTTGGTGTGAGTAGTAATAAGCCAGAAAGGTTATCTCTAGTAGTTAGTAGTTTTGTTAAAGAAGGGTTGATTGTTCAAGAGGGATAAGTTCAATTTGAGGCTATATGACTCTATGCACAATGGATCTCTAAGGCAACTGGTCAAGATGCTAAGCAGGCAAGCACTCCAAAGAGGTTGCTAGAATGTTTTCATACTTCTATTCATTCTTAGATTGGAGACCTAATTACTAGATGAGGCTACAATACCCTAGTTTGTGTTATTAGGTGAGCTTCTTTAAGTTTGTGTTCATTTCATTTTGAAGAGTACATGAAAGTAAAAGGAAATGAACATCATCTAAAGCTACACATGCATGTATGTCTACTATACAAATGGGAAAGAACTAAAAGGAGAAACATCTATCTAAGCTGACACATGCTATGAGCATAGCCATTACCAGAATTGAATGAATGAGTATACATATACATAAAGAAAATGATTAAATACTATGGTACTAGACATTGCCTGGTAGTGGTGTCCAGATCTAGTCCTGTCCAAAGAAGCTCCTGAGATCTAGAACATATAGGAAGAGAAGAAGGGATATGGGTTAGATCCAATGGATCTAAGCAATAGCTAGTATCACACTATCTACAGAATGCATATGTACACTCAGAAATGCACCTCTAACAAAGGCTATGCTTAGGGCATGTGCATAAAGCTCCAAAGAATAAGAGGCACCATGTTTTCACTAACATGTTTGTTTCATGTGCAGATACAAGAGGAGTTGATCCAACAATCAATTCAATGAATGACCTAGGCCCTTGATGCAGATCATGATAGGAAAACCTCAAGTTTTTTGTCAATGATCGCATCAAGGGCCAAGAGCACACATCATACAAAAGAAAAGTACATCTAGATCAAGCAAAGTCATGGAAGCAAAGAAAGATGAGGTGAAAATAGTAGAAGAATAAGAGTACAATCCTACATGTCATAGAAAGGGGCACACCACAACATAATATACTCCAAGGATGCATTCAATGCATTGATATTACAGCATGGACATACCAATATGTGTGATGTAGCATGAATCAAATATCGGCACCAAATAAGAAATAGAGAATAGGATACATGAATCTGCATGGTTTTATCTCACATTCATTGCATGAAATGTGTTTAAATCTACATCACAAGACCAGGAAAAGAAGCTACAGATAAAAAAATGTAACTACATGATGCTACTGAGGGCAAAATCTTGTAAAATAATGAAGCTCCTCACATTTTATGTGCTTTGAGAAAATGAATTTTTTATCATCATGAAGAAGTGATAATGCATTAAAGATGAGCTATGCTTAAAATGTGAACATCATCAAGTGGATCTCAAGCATGAAATAAAAATAGATGCATGTATTGGTGGCAGGAGAAATCCAATGCAGAAATCATGGCCCCAAATTAACAATAGCAATAGACAATAGGACACAAGCTGGCATGATATGGTAGTAAGTAGGTATTAAATGATACTGGACCAATGATGCCAAAAATCAAGATCACAAACTGCATAAAAGGTGAGCATCGACAAGATGAATGGGGAAAAATGGCTCATAGTTCATCTAGGCATCAACAAATAATAGTGATAGTGATCATGTCAAGAATCAAGACATAGAATGGTGCCCTGTTGTAGGCTCATGATGCCATGTGTATGAAACAGTGAACACCAATTACAAATAGCACAATAGTAAACATGAACATAATGCTCGGGGGCCTGTGTGTAAAGTAGGCAATGAGCTTAGCACTAAGAGCACCCTCAATGCAATAGTATAGCCTGTGGGAAACTAACCAAGCATCAAAAAATGATACCCCAGCCACTCCAAACAATCATTTTGAATAATGAACCAATAATACATAAAGTTCAAGGTGCATAGGGCATGGCGGGAAAGGAAATAAATGGAAAGGGCACAAGGCACCATTGAATCAACATTCTGATAGTCATGGAATAGCACAATATCATTAAATTCAAGTGCCAGATGCAATGAGGATATGGTGTTTGCAGGAATCAATAAAAAGGAGATAGTAGTAAACATGCATTGACACCATTGTTCAAAGACCCAAACTTTTACAAGAAGCCAAGCATTAAGTAGAGAGAAATGTGCTATTCTTTATATCCTACCCTTGAGATCCATAGAAGCCGAGATGCATTACAATAAACCTGATTTCATGCTCACGACACCCAAAAAAGTACCAAGAGTGGTCTTGACTATAGGGCACGACGTCAACCAACAGAGTACAATATAGCAGTAAGAAGGATGCTGCAACAGTATTAATAAGACACAAATATGTCAATAAACATGGTGAATATGATATACAAAAGCATCATTCCCTAGCATGCTCGGGTCACTATTTGAATGTGCCATGAATGCTCTTGGTGAACCATGTAAATAGCAGAAGCATCAACACAATTGGCATCAGCATGATGGAGCCCGAGTATACAACCTTCCAAAGTGACAATGAACATTAAAGAAACCAGTGAATGAAAATGCCAAAAAGTGCCCTGGTTTGATTAAGGGCTTCATAATCATTTGAAGCCATGCTCAAATCATAAAACATGCCATCAACAAATTCATAAATCATGCCCTAGTTGTTTAATGGTGCCATTAGGGTGACATGGAGGTCTCGAGTTCATGCAAGTAAGTGCAGAAACAACACCCTTGAAATAAAATTGATTCAAGCATGCCAGTGGATCAAAATACAACCATACTATTGTCACAAGATCAAGAAACACAATTCCTTAGCCCGCAGGCCTGCGCATTTAGGAGGTGATAAATGCACCATGCCCTAGTTTATGAGAATAAATGTATGAGCATGGTGTCCTTTGAATTTGGAGGAGTGGAATACATATGGCTTCAAAAGCACCATACCCTCTAAATCTAGAGGAGTGCTCTTAGAAGCAAATAAACTAGTGAATGATATAACAGAGATGTTGTGCCCTCGACCTTTTAGAGGAGGAGCAAAATGTAATGATGCCCTAGATTTTACAAAGAGCCAAGAACACAATAAATCAAAACACAGTAGTGCCCTCATGATGCTGAGAATATACTAGTACATAGCAATGGCATTGAAGCTAGATACAGAGTAATGGAGGAAATCAGTGCCTACCTCATGTTGATGATGCCACAAATCCAAGTTTGCTGTTTCCAAATCCAAGTTTAGAGACTGCTAGAAGGGAAATAGCAACTTGCCATATGTCAGATGAGAAAGTCTATAGTGTCAGCGTCGTTGGGGTTTTTGAATAAAATGGCTATTGATTTTTCTTTTCCTTCTCCCCTTTTAGGATTCAGATTCATTAACCATATTTTTCTTTGTATCTTAGACATGGTGGGTTTTTGGTGATCTTTAGGTGGGATTTCAATCCTATAGTTGTATGCTATGTATTGATGAATTTTAATTAGCAAATGTGGGTCATCAAATGTGCTTTTCCCTTAATTGGGTTGAGAGTCATTTGTTTGACTTAGGATTTTAATCCATTTTTAGGCACAAGTGGATTCTTGTTTAATTGTGATTATTTTGAAATGTGTTTCCCCACTTCTTGGGTTGAGACCATTTTAAATATATATTAGATCCTTTTTTGTGTCATAGTGGGATAGGTTTTTAAAAGATAAGTCATTGCACACATGCGATTGTAAGATATCGACAAGTGGTATTTTTATAAACCATTGTCAGATTATCATTTATAAGCATGACTTAGTGGGAGTGGTCTCCTTTGACCTTCTATTTTTAGGGTCCCACTTTCCTCGCCCCCTAGAAACCCAAGAATCTAGCATTTGAATTATGTTGCAGCCTCATGGGTCCATTATTGACCTTTTTTCTATTCTTAGTAGGTAGTGGAGTTTGAATGCAGATTCCTAGTTTTTAGTTTTTATGCCTCTCACTTTTGGTGATGGACGTTAGCTCTTCATTCTTTCTCTCTGATATGAGTTTTGTATCTCTGAGAGACACAATTTTAGTTAGTTTCTTTTTAGCAATAAAATTGATCCTTCTTATTCTCCTACAATTCTAGGTTTTCCTTTGAAGTCATATGCAAGATTACTGTGATGTCCTTATATCCTTAATCTACATGTTGAATCCAAGTTGGTGTTCAAGAATTTATCTTAATTCAGTAGTGTGACTTGTGTGCAACCAAGAATATCAGAATTGTGAGGATTTCTTCCTTTTCTACATTTGAAGTACCTTGTTTCACTAAGAGTTTAAGAAAGTGAGATTGAGTTGTGAGTTAAGTTTGTTTTTCAGTTGGATTAAACTTATTTTTCAATTATGGATCTTCTTTAAATTCAGTGGATCACCTTTGTTTTCTTTCAATCATAGTCAGTTTTTTTTCATGCACTCTCTTCTTATTCCTCCTAAAAGTTAGTAAGTTTTTTTAAGTGATCCAAAGGGAAGCCGACCCCTTAATCTGGAGGTCTATTCTTAGATAGGTTACCCACAACTTGAGAATAGTCCCATGTTTCACAAGATTGCTAGGTTCAACACTTGGAAAATTGGGTGCAATCCTTAGTGACAACAATAATCAGAGAAATCATAATCAAACAAATGCAAGAAGTTCTCTGAGTATTACATGTCAGATATGTAATTACAATGCTCACTCAGCTAGATAGTGTAAAATGGTAACCCATATCAATGCACTAAGGAATTTAAGCCCTCTGATTATTTGTCACTCTTGTAACAAGACTAGACATGTCTCAAAGTTTTGTAGATGAAGAACACAAAGTCAAGAAAGCCCTAAAAAGATAGAAGAATCAATATTGGATACCGAAGGATAAGTCAAGTTTGTGAAAGCCTTAGAAGATGTGAGCTTTATTTGGTTAGAGATAAAGAAGGATAAGGTTGATGAGTATGTATTGGATGCATCCATAGTGGATGCACCCTCTACATCTAGATGAATGACCCTCAGGGTTATAGGGGGAGCTAATTTAGCTCTAGACCCCTATGAAGCTAGTATACCCACCCTTAGAGTATGTGCCTATGGATTTAACATCTTCGAGACAATATTATGCTATGTGTAAGAGCACACTACTTGATTAATTGCTGGATGGAAGTTGGAAAATCTAAGTCAAATTTTGGTTTACGCGGAAAGCATTAATGGTAGAATTTTCACTTTAAAGTATACAACGACTTTCAGATCACTCATTGCATTCAAATTAGAGTGATTGGAGATCATAGAATCCCTAGCATTTGTTTGTGAAGTATTGAAGATTGATTCACTAGCAAAAGAGTGTGTTTGATCGATTGTGAAGACCTAATCCATCGTAACGATTCAGAAGTTCTTTGAAACCTATTTGAAGTGATAAACAAGTAAGTTATGGCTAGACCTATTGTGTTTGATGTTGCGGAGAGGAAAAGATGTGTTTCCAAGAGGCACCCATTTAAGTCTACCCTAGATTACTTAGAAGGAGCATTCTCCAGAACCCCTATGGGTGTCATGCACATTAAAGACATCTATGCATATATTTACTATAAGAAGGAACCAATAGGACTTGACAAGATAACATCGCACATTGAAGCCATGATAAAGCCAAAAAAAACCTTCCTAGATGGGTTCACACATCTAGAAGACCATCCCATTATTGAATATGCTATGGAATATGAGTTTTATGAGTTTGAATGGATAAAGATATTGCTCAAAAAAATTCATGATGACCTATTCTGGATAGGTGAAGTACTAGTGAGAGTCACAGGAGACCTCATTCATGAGATAATAGGCCTCTCTAAGAAAGGAATCATTCTCCCAGTAGGTAAGGATGTGATAAAACTACTAGAACATGCATGTAAGTTAAGAAGTGATAGGTTTAGAATGACAATTGATCCTATAGAGGAGAAAGACATCAAATTGATGTCTATGATAGTGGGTTATAGGTTTCAGCACACCAATAGGGTGAATAGTGTGTCTGCGACCACTATTCTTGCAGCAATAAGACTTGTTAGATAAAATGGTGAGTTCAATATATGCAAGATCTTGTGCACATAATTGATAAACAATATTAAATCCATCAAGCATGATAAGACCAAAATATTCAGGTTTCGGTCTTTAATCATCTACATGTATCTCGATATAGTTGGAAAGGTCTCAAATTTGTACTGAGATAAGAGTATGCCTACATTGCCTCAAGTATCTCTCAAGGCATCTACTAAGAGCACATTGAAGGATTACATAATGCTATAATTGAAGACATTTAGGGTTAAAATGTAGATGAGGTACATGATACCAGAGAGTATTCTTGAGAAATACAAGGACAACTTTTTCTTTATGGTAAAAAATGATATAACTTGTATGGAAGTAGTTGACCCAAAAACAAAGTGGATCCATCCACTTGGGTATTAATTTGAGGAACCAATCTTGGAAGCCTATGCAAAAGTGCTAGTAGTAGTGCCTAAGGACCCTAATGAGCCTAGGTGGGGGACTTATGAATAAAAGACAAGAGAAGTTGATGCAGTTCTTAACAGTGTAGAAAAAAAGGGGAAAGCATCTAAGTTTATTTATGAGATACTTAGAATTGATGGAGTAACTCAGGAAGATAATGAAAAAGAAAGATAAGCAAATATTTCTTTGAAGATTGAGAGCACATCTACACCAGAAGCTAAGGAAGATGATCCTAAGTTGAAGAAGATCAAGATTGAAAAGATAGATGTACCAAATGATAAATAGGGAAAAATAAATGTTATCCATCCTATGCCAAATGATCCATCATCCACTCCTTAGTATAAGACAATAACCAAGAGGAAGAAGGAGACAGGTTCAAGCCACCCATCCTCATAGACAACAAGGAGTCATAAAAAGAACACTCAAGCACCTCCACAGGTAGTTTTCAGACCTAGTCTTAAAGTGTTGAGTACAAGGATTATTGAGGAAGGTAGAATTGATCAAATAGGAAAATTATATGAGAGATACAGTGAAATAGACAAATCATAAATTCATGGAATGATTATCAAACATATGCTAAACTTCAAAAAGATAGTCCTAGAACTAAAGATAATGATTCCAGACAATGTGTTGAATATCTTGGAATTCTTGAAGAGACAAGCTATTGAAGAGGATCTAAGGATAAGAGAAAAGATTCTAGATGAAAGCCTCCTAGTATGTTCTCTAGAAGAGAAAACCTTGTTATTAGATTTGGTGAAGCCAAACCTTAGAACTAGGACAAGAACACTTCATATAATGGAAAAAAATTATGAGTTCGTAGCTAAGGAAATAGAGAAATCCTTTGAGAAAGTTTTTCTAAACATGCACATGTATCCACCTACTATGCCCACAACTCAAGCACCCTCAAAGGAAGCTAAGGAGTCAGAGACCACAAATGTACAAGTTACAAGTCCTCAAGATTGAGCACCTATAGTGGTAGCACCTACAAAGTCAGAGAATTTTGTGCCCATGACTGAGACACATAAGGATGATACTATCTTTATTGATAATGTGGAGATAGCAATGGTAGCCATAGACAATGACTTGGACAAGTTTGAGGAATTTTTTGTTAGCACACAAGAAGCTGAAATTATATGTAGTGACAATTCACCCAAGCTACAAGAATAAGTTCTAATAGAAGATTTAATAGGTGAAGAAGAAGAGATGGAGATAGAAAAAGAAGAATAAAAGGAAGAAGAAGAGAAGGAGACAAAAAAAGAGACAAAAAAAAGAGGAAGAAAAAGTAGAAGAGGTAAAAGGAAGTGAACCAACAGATGAGTCATCTATTGAAATACTTATGAAGATAAAACAACAAGTGATAGACGACATTGTTATCACTCCATTACCTTTAGCATCATTGTTTTCAAGCTTGACACTAGACACCACTATCTTGGACTCTTGAGGATAAGAAGACCTGATCAAGATTAGTGTCTTGGCTATGGAAAAAGAAAAAGAGAAGCAAGTAATAAGGAATCCTCTATTTTTTGAGTCAATAGACATTCTGAATAATATATTGCCAGAAGAAAACAAGGTACATAAGGTTCATTTAGTTAATGATGTTTGCAACATTCTAACAAGCTTTAAGACTAACTTCTCTAGCTTGAAGACTCTACATCTCAAGTACCAGAGGAGAAATAAATGAAAAAGAGATTGAGTGAACTAGTTAGTAACTTTTCACTTGACCTAAGTTCATTAAACTTAGGTCAAGTATCTTTGAAGGAGTTTTCTACAAAGGGAAGGAAGATCATTGCAAATTGTATGAATCAAGATAAACTAATTGTTGATCACTACAAGAGAATCCAAGAGGCAGAAGAAATGATTGACAAAGTAAGGAAATCATTAGAAGACCCCTCCACTAATGTGAACATGTGCAACAATATATACCAGGGGTAGATAGAAAAGGTAGAGAAAGAGATGTCTAAGATAAGGGCAAGGAAGACACAGCTCAGGAATGCTCTTGCACCCTCTCTAGATATTCTAAATCAGAACATCAAGGAGATCGATGCCACTATGGTGACATATGATCAAGGTCCTATTACAGACTTGGAGAAGATGGAGAAGCTACAATATGACTTATGCACCCATCTATAGATTGTCAATGCACTGATAGCATTTTGGAAATAAGAGATCCAAAACTTGCAGATAGCATATCCAGATGTCCTAACCTTGTAAGTACTTGTAGATACATTTTTTGGAGTACATTTGTCATTAATTTCAAAGGGGGAGTATTGTATATAATATGGAGTCTTATATATATTTAAAGAAGATGCATAGTAAAAAGGGAGATATAAGTTACAGTATGTTAAAGAGTTTTTGTATAAGGGTATAGATAGTAACTTTTCCATATTCCTGTGTTGCCATTAATGACAAAGAAGGAGATTATTGGAAAGTTGACTATATTGTTGTTTATGACTAGATTTAGTGTTTTCATTATGACAAAAAAGTCATATAGTGTTTTAGAGTCAACACACATCATCATAAGATCAGAATTTGGTTAAGTATAGAAGACTGGATAGTTAACAGAGCACCAGTAGATCAAAGTGTTAGCGCATATGCATATGAAATAGTTATGGTATGCACCCTAGAAGATAATTTAATAAGAGTTTATTCATGCTAAGTATAAGAGAACATGATTAGAAGATACAGTATGGCAAAGATATAGACAGTTCAAGTAGCACAGATAGTGAATGCCAGAACAAAATAGAGTATGCAGCCGATTGTTGGTAATTTGATTAGCGATGATATTATTGTTTTGTAAAGGCTATGAACCTATTTTAATTAAGTTTTAGACATGTAATTATGTTTTTTTGTAAACATGCTTGAGCCAATTCACTTGGAAGCATTGTATGTAATCAGTTATAGGCCGACCTAGTTAATTGTTTTCGTACCGCATATAATTATTAGATACACCTTTTTAATAGACCATGGAAGTGTAAATAGAGATAAGATAAGGAGATCAGAAGTATCTGAAGAGAAGTGAAAATGTATTAGAACTTTGCAAGAGGTCAAAGCATTAGCGCATCAAAGGAATTGATCAGACAAGAAGTGTCACAGTACCAGGTCATCCAAAAAATATAGTGTGTATCTAACATTAGAAGGTTGTAGTCTTCACCACTTGAGTAGTGACCTCTAGGACAGTGTGTCCCCACCCCAAATAGGGTTATTGTAAAAGACTCCTAATAGGATCTAACCCTTGACAAGGTCACTCTACTAAAAGCATTATAAAGAACAACTCCTAACAGGGTTGCAGATCTTCTAACAAGGATCATAAGATACTAGTGCAGTTCTTAGTGGGTGTCAATTCCCACCCAGGTTTTAACCTATTTGGGTTTCCCCATTACCATATTGGTGTTATGTGTTGTGTTTATGTATCTTGTTTATGTTGATGTTCATTTCAGTACTTAAGCAATCAAGTTGAGTTTCAAGAGTAAAGAAAAAGATTAAATATAGTGAACACTGATTCACCACCCCATCTCAATGTTCCCATTCCTAATAGATTCAACTTTCCTTTTGTTGTATATGATTTTCTTTTATAGCTACTTCTAGTCTATTTTCCCATAACACATTCTCCACATATGGTGTTAGATTATTTTACAATCTTCTGTAGGTCTCTCACTGGATTAGTCAAGCTTGCCTTCATAATACTATCAAAATTCACATGAAAAAATATTTTGTGCCATAACCAAATTTCATCCATCTTCACAACAAAACAAGAAGCTTCAGATGTATTTAACTCAAATACATTACCTCTAGATTTAGTACCAGTTGCAATCAAATTTCCTATCTTACCTCTGATAAAACATTTCTCATTAATGAACTTTAATTGATATCCCTTATCCATCAGGTGTCCAACACTCAAAAAGTTATGCTTAAGTCCATCAACAAGTAGTACATTGTCAGTATTAGTCCTTCCATTCAAAGAAAGAGATCCTACTCCTATGATAGGTTTGGGAATATTGTCTCTGAATCTTACAACACCACCATCATATTTCATTAGTTCAACAAATTTTTTTTTGTCTCTAGTCATATGATCTGAGAAACTAGTATTTATAAACCCACTTAGATTTATGATCAACATGTGATACTAAATATTTTTCCTCATGTACTAGTTTTTCATCTTTAATAGCAATAAATCCAATATCTTCATAGTCATAATCATCATCATCAAAGATACCTTCGCTAGCTTAATAACATTCCTTTTTTTTTTAATACTTAGGCTTGAAAAAATTAGGTTTGTGCTTAGAGTATGCACCCTAAAATGGTCGCCTAGACTTTCGGCCCCCATTCAACAATTTATCAAATCCCTAAATCGATATTTTCAAAAATCAACATTTTTTAATTATATCAATTTCCTTGATCAAATCCTATTTCATCATTTATTTGATTATTCTATGGGCTAACCATTTTATCCTAAGTCTTTATTTATTTAAAAGGAATTTCCTCCCCTTTTATTAAATAAAAGCCCCCACTTTTCCTCTTATCCTAAGTTGCACAAATAAAGCATTATTCTTATTTTGTAAATAAAAGAAAGAGCACTTTTTGTCTCATATGGACACAAAAGTCAACTCTTATTTTCTCATTGGAGGATATTTGTGCACATGGATTGCTTCTCTTTCAAGCTCCACCCCTGATTAAATCTTGTGCCTCTTAATCTCCATTGTCCATTCATTTTCAATTCCTTTAAAAGGAGAGCTCTTTTCTCATTCTTAGATCCCAACTTTGAATACTAATCTTATGCTGTAGGATTTCTTGGAGACTTTGGAACTTTGGAGATCTTCATGCATTTATCTTTCATTCTTGCATTCTTAGCTTAAGCTTTCATGGCATCTAGCTTAGTTTCCTTTATGCTCTAGATTAGCTCACATAGCTTAATTAGTAAGGCTTTTAATACTTTCATTTTCATAGCTTAGCTTGCATTGTTCATTCTTAGCATAGTTGCATTGCATCTTCATTGTTGATTCTTGAAAATATTGGCATTCTTGTCGTTGTCTCTTTGAATCTCCCATTGTGTGGTTTATTAGCAAGGTTGCATGCTTCAATAGCTCTAACTAAGAGCACCATCAACATCCTTGTGAATCCATGCCTAGGGAGCTCTAGGTCGCTTTCTTAAGGTTTCCCATTCATGGATTCTCTTGGAAGTAATGACTTAGAGAAGTGCACTATTTAGTGTGTACATTTTTGGCACCCACCGTGGGGAAGAACACTCTTGTTTTGTCCTTCTTTTTATGCATTTCCATTAATTTTTTGTCAATATTTGCTTGTTGTTTGTTTTTTTTCTGACTAAATTATCGTGTGATAGTTTTCCAGTGTCGTACAATAGTTTCTTGTATACTAGTGCAATACTTCATTAGTTAAAGTATCATGCACTTTGGTAGATTCTGTTGCACTGTCCTATTGTTCTCTATTGCATGCAAGTATTACAAACTATTGCACAGGGATAAAGTATCGCAGTAGTAAACATCGAATTATCGCATGAGACTTTCTCTAATAGAAATATCGCCCAAGCTTGGCAGTGGGTAATTTTTGACATTTCTTTGCAAGATTTGACCTATTCGATTCAAATTTTTGATTTGTTGTGGTAGAATAGAGTTTGATTTGTAGATTTTATTTGATTTTGATGTGCTAACCCTTGTAGGGATAACAAGTTGTGCTTTTAGGTGTTCTCATTGCTTAAATATTTGCTTAAAAGAATGCATGTTAAGGATCCAAATGCACAAGGACTACTAATTCTTTCTTGCTGGGCTGCCCAAAAGCATAAAAATAATCAAGTGTTTGCTCATTTATTTCATTTCAACTATGGCATATACTAGTTGTTTCTTTTCATAGGCACTTAATATCTTGTTGTAGGAATATTTTGGTGGTAGGAGAGTATGCTCTTCACCCTTGTGATGAAATAGAAATCTTGACCTATCTTTGGATTTTGAAAGCAAGAGGGTAATTGAACCTTTGCTTGGTGTGTTTGGGAGAAATTTTTGAGCTAGGAGAATATGCTCTTCACCATTAAGGTGAACTAGAAATCTTTAAACTCAAAAGTTGATCCACTCTTTGTTTAGATTTAGAATCCTTTAGGGGGGCTGCTCTTGAGAAATCAAGAGGAACGACCCAAGTGGGGACAAGCTTTTCACCCACTATTTTGGCCCACCATAAACTCAAGGCTATTAGGGACACAAAACCTTGGTAGATGCAATACTTGTCTTCTCTTGATGTTAGTACTTGTGGGATTGTGACCATGAGGAAAATGTTGAGAAAAAATGCTCAAGGTACTCTTGTGGCTGCGAGGTCTATTACTTGCCGCAAGGTAAGGAGTCCCTTTGGGGAGAAAGAGAGGTATTACAAATGAAAGCCCTTACTAAGAACCATAGATAGAAGCCACCCTATTTTTCCACTTAGCTTCTTGGTGCAAGGATTGATCCTAGTGGACTAACCCGGATCACCCCAAGACTACTAACCATCTATGTTCCTTTGGTTGTGTCATTGACACTTCCACAACAAAGCCAATATCTATTGTGTGCAATCACTTTGTGTGAGGCAATGGAGCATCAAGTGTGGGCCTAGTTGTTAAGTATTGAGCCATTGTCTTTTTAGGCTAGTAAGTGCTTGAAGTGTCTTTTCTATGATCTACCCATGTAAATGTTCTCAAACATTCAAACATCACGGTAGCATTCATAGGATTTTATCACTTTGATATCACAATTGCTTGTCTTGGCAAGGTTGCTTTTGCCCTTGTGCAAGTGTTTTATGACATGTTTGATCACCTACTATTTGCAAACTTGTTTGATTATTGCTAGTACTGTGCTTGAAATTGAAAAATCCAATCTTCAAATTGAAATTTTGACCAAATTGCCCTTAAAACTAAGATTTTTAACACTCACTGGTCAAGAGTCATACGATCCTGAAAATTTATCGCACACTATTCTAAGATTTAATGTGTGATAGTTTGTTACTGGAAAACTATCACACTGCTTGCTTGGAAAGTATCGCATAGGCTTCTTGGAAACTGTCACACTACTTCCTACAAAATATCACCCGGTCATAAACTATCATACTATTTGCCTGGTAACTTTAGCACAGAGTCTTTTTGCTATCTGTCTAGTTTATGCAATTTTCAGCCATTCCTTAGTCAACCATATTTTAGTAGGTGACATACTCTACCACTAGAAATCTATTTGTACCTTGGGTTCCTGATTTTAGACCACTTGAATTAGTTTTCTTTGATTTTATAAAGTAGTCTTTCTTGGCATCGATAAGTTAGGAATTATCCTTGTTGAAAAAGTACACCTTTAGATTCTTTGGTAACACACTTCGAGAGTTTTAGTACTCTTTTGTCCAATTCACTTCCATAAAAATTCAATTTTAACTGCAATTATATATCTGGGTAAATCCATCCTTCTAGTCCATATGTGTTAGGATACTTATCCTTTTATCATACACCTTTGTGATAGTGTTGGTTTACACCTTTTGTAGCTTTCTATCTTTGCATCTCTTTTTGGACAATTGAACACTTTTACTATCCTAGTTTGGTATTAACATTTCATAGGGTCATCTTATCACCAAAGGTCTTCTTCTTTCATGTCGGTTATGACAAGGTACCAATTTAGTCAAGGAAAGTGACCTCAAGTTGTCTTTGATCAGTTACCCTTAGTCCAAACTCCTCTAAAGTGAAAGGGAAAGGAACTCATCTTTGATCAATCACCTAGGAGTGAGTCTGAAGCTTGGTTTGACCCAAAGAGCAATCCTAGTGAGTTGAGTACCTCTCTAGCACCTTCTCAATTAGATATGGACATGAGCTACATGAAGACTAGAAAGGAGAGAGAAGTGATGTATCAAAATCTTTATGACATTTTCCAAAGACATAAGGATAACATGTTGTTTGGTGATGAAAATCAACCCAAATCACCCCCTATTAACTCAAGATATTTAGATGCCCATCAGAGAGATAAAAGACATTATGTGCAAGCTCACCAAGATGCACGTTCACAACATGAAAACCAAAAAAATGAATCTAGTGATGCTCATGTCAATGGAACATTTACTAACGACTTGTTTAAACATTCAAGGCCCAACTCTCCACTCAAAACAACCTCCAGATATGCAAATGAGAGGCTTAAAAGGATTGAGCATGAAAAGAAGGCCTTTTTGGATGAACAAGCTACTAAAGAAGAAAGGTTTAGACACCTAGAGGTGGAGCAACAAGACTTGTTAGAGTTGAAAATAAAATCATTCCAAGAGGAACAAGATAGGCTTTTATCCCAACAACTCAATGACCAATTCAACAATAGGGGTACCAACAGTGGAAACAACTCTCCACCATCTACTCCCTCAAGAACCCCAAGAAGTAGAAGGTATTCAAGGACCCCTTCAAGATCTCCTAGTCCTAGAGGAAGGAGGATTTCACAACATAGGAGACAAAAACCTCCTAGGAACTCAAGACAACCCTCCCAACGAGCTCATCCTAGCTCTCAACATGGAGGAAGTAGTGCAAGTTTTGATGATAAAGATTTTATGAGGATGCAACAAGAGCCACTATTCCAACAATATGTGGAGAAGTATCTTGATCAAAACAAGGATAGATTCCTAGAGAGCTTGATTAACAAGGGTGCCAAGGTCCCTTACAACTTTGATGTGGATAGAAGAATCAAGAAGTAAGGACCCTCTCAAGAAGAGGAGATCAAACAACTCAAGCGTATGATGGAAAAAGTGTTGGCACCTAAAATTTCCTTTTTACTTGACTCTATTTTTCCTAATCCTTTTGACAGGAGTATCAGTGTGAAGGATTTTCCTAGAAAAGTTTAAATCCCCCAGTATGACAAGTATGACAGCAATGGTGACCCACATGATCATGTGCATCAATTCTACATCATGAGTTTTGAGTTTCACCAAGACAACTCCTATCTTATGAGATTATTTTTGAGGAGTCTTAAGGGCCAAGCCATGGAGTGGTTTACCAACATGACCCCTCCCATCAAAACTTTCAAAGAACTTGTCCATAGATTTGTTCAACATTTTGCATACAACTTGTCAAGATTAGTCGCTATGTTAGACTTGTGCAATTTGAAATAGAACCAAGGGGAATCCTTTGTTACCTTCTTACAAAGGTGGAGAAAATTGTGATCTCACTATTCTAGGACTATTCCTGAGCATGAAAGGATTGATATCATTGTTAGCAATTTGGTGCCTAAAATGTGGTATGAGGTTTGTAAGATGGTCTTTGATTCCTTTGATACTATGATCGAAACTGCATGTTGAATTGAGGATGTCTTGAAAGAGAAAAGCATTTTGACCAAACATAGCAATAACAACAATGGTTAGAATACTAACAATGCTAATAAGGACAAAGGAAAACACTCGCATTGGAACAAGAATAAGCAAGTAGTCAACAATGAAGTTGTGGACTCTTCCCAACCCAAGGATCAAGCAGTCCTCCATTTGTCTAGTGCAGTCCAAGCTATGAAGCTCAACACATCCTCCAACCAACAAGAGCATAAACTAAAGTATCAGGATAAGCCTAAGAAGGAGAGGCAACAATTTTCTAAACTAGGTGACTCCTATGAGGATGTTTTCAAGATGCTTATTGCCAATAACCTTACACAACCACAAAATCCAGAAAATTTCCACATATCTAACATTAAGCCACATTGGTGGAATGAAAAAGCCTTGTGCAAATTCCATAATGGCATTGGACATGACATCAAACATTGCTGGAAACTTCAGCACTTCATTCAGGATCTTATTAAGAGTGATAAACTTCAGATTGATGAGTTGAATACCAATGCAGACCATAAGGCATTCAAGGAGCCTTTTCCTAGATATGAAAAGGGGGAAACCTCTCAACCCAAGAATGGCAAGGCCACAATCAACTATACCTACATAGGTGCAAAAAAAATGGTCAATATGCTTGAGGTTGTTGAGGAAAGTGTCAACATGATGAGAGACAAAGATCCTTATGGTTATGATGTGGGATCTCCTCCTATATTTGATGAAGAACTTATGATTGTGCTTAGAGGTCCTCACTCTCGAAGGTCATCCCAAGCTCTCAACACTATCACCAGTAGCCAAAGCCAAGGTCCTATTGTTATTAGAGGTCCTGGTTCCAACCAGTCTAGCAAACCCAAGCCAGTGACATCCAAGAATGTCACCACCAAATCGGTAGTCAACCCTAAAATGAGCTATAATCTTGTTGACCAATTACAAAGAATGCTAGCTCAAATCTCAATTTTTGAACTCTTGGAATTATCTCCAAGACATAAGCATATCCTTCAGGATGCTTTGCGTACAACCAATGTTCCTAACAACATAGATGTTGACCAATTCCAGAACATGGTTAACCACCTTGCCAGCTCTCATTACCTAACATTCTCAGAAGAAGATGACAAAGCTTTGAGCTATTTGCATAATCTTGCCCTTCATATCGAAGTCATGATTCACAAGACCCATGTCAGGTGTGCATTGATTGATGGGGGTACTGGGCTCAACATTTGTTCTTTGAGTCTATTAAAGATACTGGGTTATTCTGAGCAAGTTATTGATACCTAGGATAAAATTACCATTAAAGCCTTTAATGAAGCAAAGAGAAGCTCCAAGGGCTTGGCCATCCTTCCTCTCAGGATTGGCCCTATTGAAAAGGACATTTTGTTCCAAATTGTTGATGCTGGTCCTCTAGCATATAATATCCTGCTTGGTAGACTGTTGATCCATGACATGCAAGTGGTGCCATCCACCTACCACTAATGTGTTAAGTTCCCTTACAATGGAGTAGAAGTTTTTATACTTAGGGATAGCACATTATCTATAAATGCAATTTTAGTAGGGACTCACGTTCCTCTCAATAGAGAAGCATAGGATTTTGATGCAGCTCTAGAAAAATGCAAGAATAAGTTCAAAGACCTTGGTATGGGGGGATATCAAATTGACTCCTTTACAAAACCACCAGTCTCACCTAGGTCCTATGGAAAACCTTCACAAGAGATGCATCCTTCATCTTCAGCCATGAAT
Organism: Chamaecyparis obtusa; assembly: GCA_027943335.1. NCBI lineage: Eukaryota > Viridiplantae > Streptophyta > Pinopsida > Cupressales > Cupressaceae > Chamaecyparis > Chamaecyparis obtusa. The sequence goes on along the minus strand of BSBK01007098.1, from coordinate 255,914 downwards.
CTATTTGGTACATTTGTAGAGTCCTTAGTGCCCATCCAGGATGAAAAAGAAGAGGTGGCTATTTGAGATTGGGTTTACAAAGAGGAAAATAAAAGCACAATGAAAATTTATCCCCATCTCCTAAGGCTTATGGGAGAGGATACACTTTGGTCAAAAATATGGGCTACCCAAGACATGGTCCTCTCAGTCATAGACTAGATGCTAAGGCTGAACCACTCAATCATGCTCTTTTTAGATGTAGGTCTAAAAAAATGGTTGGCCTAGGTTTTGAAAGTCATAACCCAAAAAATGATCCTATCCTTGCTATGAAATATAGTGATGATGAATCAAGCTACATACCCAATTCACAAAATCAACAAGATAGGTGTGGAGATTGGGTCCCTTCCGCCAATCTCCTATGGGGAGATTCGGATACTCTAGTTGCCAATCCAACAAATTCAGACCTAGAACAAGAAGAGTCCACTGCTGAAGATCCTATTCAAGAACATCAATACAAAAATGGCATTCAAGAAGGTGTTAACCTTGGTGACATTAGGGCTTCCACATCTAGATGTTGTAAATATGCTTGCTGTAAACATCCCAGCTGGGATTCAGATACAGACTCACATGAGTATGAGTTAGAATCTCTCTCTAATTCTTCTATAGTTGACTTGGACATTAATGTTGTTCATACGTATGGTTCCCAAATTGAGGTAGCTAATGATTCTAGTGTAGGATTAGAGGATTGGAATCTATGAGTTGCTTTAGTGGATGATGCTTTTCTTGGTAGGATAAGTCCTAATTTGGGTACCTTAGAGGGATACTTGATAGACCCTAACTTTGCAATCACTAGAGATGATACCATTCACATCCACAATATCGAACTAATCATTGACCTACATGTTTCCAATCCTCATCTAATTGGTTGGTCTCAACACTATCAAGAGCCTCAGCTCTTAAATTTATAGAATGATTATGAGATAGCATGTTACCTAAATGCCCTTGAGCTCATAGTCTCTTCCACCAGCAAACCAACTACAAGAAAGACAAAACTAGATATCAAGTACCTTAGTCACAAAATGAAAAGAAAAGAAAAAAAGAATAAGAGTTCTGATGGAGAAAACCATTGTGTGGCAGTGTCAGAACATAAAAAAGTAAAAATAAAGGACATATCCAAGGGTGATAACCTCTCCGAGGAACTTAAGGATGAGGTACTTGATCATCTCCCAAGTTACTCTTAGGATAGATCTTCAGTGCTTGTCAAGCCTACACAACCAGTCAATTTGAATACACAAGAGGCTCCACAAATTTTGCATTTAGCTCAATCTCTATCAACAAAAGAAAAAGAAGCATATACCAAGTTTCTACAGAGCAAGAAAATTAATTTTTCTTGGACTTACTTAGACATGCTAGGGTTGGACACTAGTCTCATTATGCATCACTTGTCCATAGCTCCAGGTATAAAACTAGTGAAACAAAAATTGAGGAAAATGCATCCTCACATAGCTCTTCTTGTCAAATCTAAATTAGAAAAACTCCTCAATGCAGGATTTATAAGAGCCATTAATTATGCCGAATAGATATCCAATATTGTACCATTTTCAAAGCATGACAAGTCCATTCACATCTACATAGATTTTAGAGATCTTAATAAAGCATGCCCAAAGGATGATTTTCCACTCCCAAACATAGACATGATAGTGGACATGACTGTGGGTTATGAGATCTATTCATTAATGGATGGTTTTTATGGGTATAATCAAATCAAAATAGCTCTTGAAGACTAGGAAAAGACTGCATTCACTTGTGCATGGGGAACCTATTGCTAGAATGTCATGCCATTTGGATTGAAAAATACAAGAGCCACTTACCAAAGAGCTATGACAACTATCTTCCATGACATGATGCATAAGAATATGGAAGATTATGTCGATGACACCTTGGCAAAATCTAAAAAATGGGATACACACCTAGGTGATCTAGAACTCATTTTAGATCATATGGAATAGTTTCAATTAAGATTGAATCTCAAAAAGTGTGCATTTGGAGTCACCTCTGGAAAACTCCTAGGATTTATCATTTCAGAAAAAGGAATAGAGGTGGACCCAAAGAAAGTTCAAGCAATATTGGATATGCTGCCTCCCAAAAACATTAGCCAAATGAGGAGTCTCCAGGGACACCTTCAATCTATAAGGAGGTTTATTTCACAACAGGCTGATAGAGCTCAACCCTTTGATAAGACTTTGCACAAAGGGGTTAAATGTGTTTGGAATGAGGATTGTCAGCAAAGCATGGATCAAATCAAGTAGTACTTGGCCAATCCTCCAATCTTAATGCCTCCTATCCTAGGAAAACCACTCATATTGTATGTTCCAAAAATAGAATCTTCCCTAGGGGCATTATTGGCTCAACTTGAGGACACTAGAAAAGAAAGAGCTATATATTACATCAGTCATTCTCTTGTGTCATATGAGGTTAATTACACTAGTATTGAAAAATATTGCCTTGCGATGGTGTTTTCTTCCCAAAAGTTGTGACATTACATGCTTGGGAATACAATACACCTCATTGCAAAGATTGACCTCTCAAATATTTTCTTGGTAAGGCTGCTCTCACAAGTAGACTTGCTAAGTGGATGATGGTCTTATCAGAATTTGACATAGAGTGTGTTGAGTGTAAAGCTATAAAAGGACAAACCATAGCTGATCAATTGGCTAATTTTCCAATTCAAGATAAAGTGCCAATTCAAGTTGAATTTTCAGATGAGCACATAATGTACATGACTAAAAGAACATGGAAGATGTTCTTTGATGGCTCTTTCATGAAAAATTATTCAGGAGCAAGAGTGTTATTTGTTTCCCCTCATGGATACACAATCCCTAAATCCTACAAACTATTGTTCCCATGCACAAATAACATTGTTGAATATGAGGCCTTGACAAATGGATTAAAAATGTCTATAGAATGGAGGATCAAAAAGCTTCATATCTATGGGGATTCACAATTAATAGTCAACCAAGTTAATGAAGAATACCAAACAAAGGATGAAAAACTGGTAGCCTACAAGAAAATGGTTGATTCATTGGGATGATATTTCACCTTTGTTACATTTCAACAAATCCCTAGAGTGAAGAATAAAGTAGTTGATGCTATGGCTACATTGGGTTCACTTCTTCAGCTAGAACATCATGAGTCCAGATTCAAATTACTAGTGGAAGAGCTACACTACCCTATCTATGACTCCCAAGAAAGCCAAGTTGTTTGTACCCTTGTTGGCCATGAGTCATCCCGCTATGGTGCCATTTACTCATATCTCCATGATGGCATTATTCCCCAAACCTTCAACCATTCTGAATGAAGAAACTTAACCTAAAATGCCTCTCACCACACCCTTATCTTTGGTGATCTATATAGGAGGGGTTTAGATGGGACACTTCTTAGGTGGTTGGAAAAGGATGAGTTTGACTAAGTGTTAGCTAACATTCACAAGGGAATTTGTGGAGGACATTCCAATGGTCTTGCCATGGCCCAAAGGTTTCTTAGGGTGGGGTACTATTGGCCTACCATGCAGACAGATGTAGTAGCTTTTGCTAAAACTTGTGAAAAGTGTCAGAAACATGGTAATCTGATACATGCTCCAGGCAGGGAGCTTATTCCTTCTATTTCTCATTGGCCATTTTAGCATTGGGCCTTTGACCTTGTTGGCTAGATTCATCCTAAATCATCAGGTGGACACAAATTCATCATTACTCCTACTATTTACTTTACCAAATGGGTAGAAGTTGCCCCACTTTCTATTGCCTCAAGCATGATAGTTTCTCTGTTTATTTTGAACCATATCATTTGTCGGTATGGAGTGCCTTCTAAAATAATCACTAAAAATGGAGGTCAGTTCAAAAACAAGGACCTTAAACATCTCTACAAGAAGTTCAAGATAAAACAACATTGGTCCTCCATTTACTTCCCACAAGGAAATGGACAAGCAGAGGCTTCAAATAAAACCATTCTTAAGATTCTGCATAGAACAGTTCACAAGAATGGTATAGATTGGCATCAATAGATAAATCTAGCCTTATGGGCCTATAGAACAAGTATTCATACTCCAATAGGGGCTACTCCTTTTTCCCTCACTTATGGTGTTGAAGCAGTGTTACCTTTAGAGGTGGAGATTCCTCCACTTAGAGTTTCCCTTAAAGGTCTAGTGACAGATGAAGACTACCACACCATGAGGCTCCAAGAACTAAAACTTCTAGATGAAAAGTGTAAAGCATCATTTGATCACATGAGGGTTTACCATAAGCGTATGTCCAAAGCATTCAACAAGAAGGTTCACCCTAGAGAATTTCAAGTGGGAGATCTTGTCTTACGAGAAAACCCTAAGAACCAACAACATAGAGAGAAAAAGGGGAAATTCAAACCTAATTGGCTTGAACCATACATCATTACTACTGCTTTTGGAACATGTGCTTATTTACTATCTGATCTAGAGGGAGAACAACTCCCTAATCCAATTAATGTTTTGTACCTAAAGAAGTTCTATCCATGATGCTTTCTATGTTTGGGGGCATCCTTTGTACATATTTATTGATCCTGAAAAAGTTCCAAAAAAAAAATTCATATATGATGCTGAAAAAATCCTAAAAAGCATATAAAGTCTTGAAAAAATTTTAACAAAATCAAAAATTCAAAAAATTCAAAAAAATAGAAAAAGTGCCTTGGTGAAAACCTAGACATAGGTGCCTTGGTAGCAAAAATACAAAAAAAATTGAAAAAATAAATAAAATCTCCAAGTGGTGAAAACCTGGAAATAGGTGCTACTTGAGGCCTTTTCACCCTTGTTTCTTAGCATGTGTCCTTGACACTTAGCCTCTCTCCATCATGCCTTGACCTTGTTGCCCTGGTTTGGAATTGGTCTTTGTCATTGTCTAGGGGGCATAATTGTGTTAGCTTTGGTCTCTAGGATGCGTTGGTCTTTAGGACATCTTGCAAATGGTCTTTTCCAACACCACCCCAACTATGTTTTTCAACACTACCCTAGCATCAAGTGTTTCTCAATACTTATCAAATATCCTACCTGCAGTCTAGTATGATATGATATTTTCTCACTAACAGATGTGATACTCAAAGTTTGACTCTATGACATACACACACACACTTAAACACTCGACTCGCTGAGACTTGTTTGACTTTATTTCTTTGTGTGCTATCTATGATGATTTCTTTGATGAGTGCTCTCTCCCTAATAGTTTTCAATGATGCCGAGCTAGAAGACTGGTGGCATGGGGACATGTTTTATTTCTTTTTCTTCTTGTGGGTATATTTTTTTGGTCCTAACTGTCATTAGCATTTATGCTTGTTCCACTTGACATTGGGGTCTTCAAGGTATTATCCTTGATTATTTTCACAAGTGCATGCTTATAGTCATCTTGACTTTCTTGTGTCTCGATGCAAGTATAATCCTACCATATTAAACTTAGGCAATCTCACTGCCCTAGTCATCTTGACTTATGTCTTTGGTGCTTAGGTGGGATTCCCACATATCTATTTGATATAGATCATATTCAGATTCACATAGTCATAATAGTGTGTATTGTATGATCTTGTGATGCTACCAATAACACTCAATGATGAATATTAGAGTCTAATAGTTTTGTGACCTCGCAAATAAACCACTTTTCATAGTAGCTTGCATTTATAGGTTCATGTTAGATTAGTTTTGCATCTTGCATAAGGAGAGAGCTCTCCTTTCATCTTTCATGGACTTGTTGGTCAGACTGCGCTCACCTTTCACCTTTTCTTGATCATGTCTTTCACTCCTTGTCTTTCACATCACATCCTTTTCCTGTCATCACAAGGGGTTAATCTTATCAGACATCTTAGAATTTCATGAAAACTGCACCCCTAGCTAATTTCAATGTCCTAGATCCATTTTCAAAATTGAAATTGAAATCTGAGTTCATCTTGATAGTCAAAATCGTATTTCAAAATTTCACTCTCTTTTGCACAGTTGGCTGACCTTTTGAGGCCTGATCCTTCAATCTTTGTTGGGGTATCTTCATTTCTTCATCCCCATCTCTTTCAAACTTCTAGTCTTTCATTCATTTTCATTTACTTCATCTCTCTAAGGTTTGACTTCATTTTTATCCTATATCTTTCTTAGTTAAACCTAGTCAAACTATGGCATGTCTTCACTAATTGATGGTTATCCTATCATTTTTTTACCTTCGATGATGATTTCTAGTAATTTTATCAAGTTTATCAATTTACTATTTCTCCTCAACCTGATTTTGATTTCAATACCAAGGGGGATGTACCTATTAGCTTCAATCCTTGATTCAACTTATCAATTGAACCTTGAGATTCTTATCTCTTATTTGAGAATTGACAACCACCTATTTACAGGTATGTTGGCCTCGTCTCTTTCAATCAGCTTACCATTGTCCTGATATGTTCCCATCCATCGAACACATGTTTGGATTGTGTTGTGATCCCAAATCGATCTCACATTTCAATTCCATTCTTTGACCACATGTGATCCCAAATCGATCTCACATTAGTCAAAGATGGGAAAATGTATGCACCCTAAAATGGTCGCCTAGACTTTGGGCCCCCATTCAGCAATTTATCAAATCCCTGAATCAATATTTTCAAAAATCAACATTTTTTAATTATATCAATTTCCTTGATCAAATCCTATTTTATCATTTATTTGATTATTCTATGGGCTAACCATTTTATCCTAATTCTTTATTTAATTAAAAGGAATTCCCTCCCCTTTTATTAAATAAAAATCCCCCACTTTTCCTCTTATCCTAAGTTGCACAAATAAAACATTATTCTTATTTTATAAAAAGAAGAAAAGCACTTTTTGTCTCATATGGACACAAAATTCAACTCTTATTTTCTCATTGGAGGATATTTGTGCACATGGATTGCTCCTCTTTCAAGCTCCACCCTTGATTAAATCTTTTTCTTCTTAATCTCCATGGTCCATTCCTTTTCAGTTCCTTTAAAAGTAGAGCTCTTTTCTCATTCTTAGATCCCAACTTTGAATACTAATCTTATGCTACAGGATTTCTTGGAGACTTTGGAGCTTTGGAGATCTTCATGCATTTACCTTTCATTCTTGCATTCTTAGCTTAAGCTTTCATGGCATCTAGCTTAGTTTCCTTTATGCTCTAGATTATCTCACATAGCTTAATTAGTAAGGCTTGTAATACTTTTCCTTTCATAGATTAGCTTGCATCTTCATTCTTAGCGTAGTTGCATTGCATTTTCATTCTTGATTCTTGAGGATATTGGCATCCTTTCCCTTGTCTCATTGAATCTCCCATTGTCTGGTTTACTAGAAAGGTTGCATGCTTCAATAGCTCTAGCTGAGAGCACCATCAACATCCTTGTGACTCCACACCTAGGGAGCTCTAGGTCACTTTCTCAAGGTTTCCCATTCATGGATTCTCTTAGAAGTAATGACTTAGAGAAGTGCAATATTTAGTGTGTACATTTTTGGTGCCCACCGTGGGCTGACCATTTCAAAATTTCAAAATTTCACCCTCTTCTGCGCAGTGGGCTAACCATTTGAGGCATGATCCTTCGATCTTTGTTGGGGCATCTTCATTTCTTCATCCCCATCTCTTCCAACCTCCTAGTTTTTCATTCATTTTCATTTGATTCATCTCTCTGAGGTTTGATTTCATCTTTATCCTATATCCTTCTCAGTCAAACCTAGTTAAACTAGGGCATATCTTCACTGCTTGATGGTTATCCTATCATATTTCACTTACCCTTATGATTTCTAGTGACTTGATAGAGTTTATCAATTTTTTGTTCTCCTCTACCTGATTTTGATTTTGATTTCGAGGGGGCAGTACCTATCAGCTTCAATCCTTGATTCATCTTATCAATTAAACCTTGAGATTCTTATCTCTTATTTGAGACTTGACAATTTCCTATTCGCAGGTATGTTGGTCTTGTTTTTCAGCTTATCTTTGTCAGCTTATTCTTATCTTTGTTTTGATGTGTTCCCATCCATCAGACACATGTTTGGGTTGTTTTGTGATCCCAAATTGATCTCATAGTTCAATTTCATTCTTTAACCACATGTGATCTCAAATCAATCTCACATTAGTCAAAGAGGGGCAAATGTATGCACCCTAAAATGGTCACCTAGACTTTGGGCCCCCATTCAACAATTTATCAAATCCCTGAATCAATATTTTCAAAAATCAACATTTTTCAATTAAATGAATTTCCTTGATCAAATCCTATTTCATCATTTATTCAATTATTCTATGGGCTAACCATTTTATCCTAAGTCTTTATTTAATTAAAAGTAATTTCCTCCCCTTTTATTAAATAAAAACCCCCACTTTTCCTCTTATCCTAAGTTGCACAAATAAACCATTATTCTTATTTTATAAATAAAAGAAAGAACACTTTTTGTCTCATATGGACACAAAAGTCAACTCTTATTTTCTCATTGGAGGATATTTATGCACATGGATTTCTTCTCTTTCAAGGTCCACCCTTGATTAAATCTTTTACCTCTTAATCTTCATGGTCCATTCCTTTTCAATTCCTTTAAAAGGAGAGCTCTTTTCTCATTCTTAGATCCCAACTTTGAATACTAATCTTATGCTGGAGGATTTCTTGGAGACTTTGAAGCTTTGGAGATCTTCATGCATTTAGCTTTCATTCTTGCATTCTTAGCTTAAGCTTTCATGGCATCTAGCTTAGTTTCCTTTATGCTCTAGATCAACTCACATAGCTTAATTAGTAAGGCTTGTAATACATTCATTTTCATATCTTAGCTTGCATTGTTCATTCTTAGCATAGTTGCATTGCATCTTCATTGTTGATTCTTGAAGATATTGACATTCTTTCCCTTGTCTCTTTGAATCTCCCATTTTGTGGTTTACTAGCAAGGTTGCATGCTTCAATAGCTCTAGCTAAGAGCACCATCAACATCCTTGTGACTCCATGCCTAGGGAGCTCTAGGTCGCTTTCTCAAGGTACACTATTTAGTGTGTACACTTAGAAACACTTGTAGGACATCTAGATGAGAAGTGACCTATCTTATTGCATGAAAAATATTTCAAAGCTAACTTTCCTTCAAATTTACCCTTATGTCTCTTTTCTCTTCAAGTGATCAATGCAACAAGTTCATCTAGCATTCTTTGTTCTTCTTTTATTTTTTCCCATTCATTAGCATATTCACCAAGCTCTTCTTTTATTTTCTCACTTGTGGTTCTTGAAATTATATATATTATATTCTTGTGTATACATGCCTTAAATGTTGTTTCAACTTTAGGTACAAAATCTCCCATTTCTATAGCTTCAAAGGTAGTTATCTTTGCAATCAATATTTCTCTACTAAATTTTGAAGTCAAAGGTATGATTTCTTCTATGGCCTAAACTTTGTTCTTGTAGACTAGTGTCAATGATCTAAGGATCCTCGCAATGACTTCTTCCTCTTCATAGGTGCCTCCAGAATTTATGATTCCAATCACAACCTCTGTAACTCTTTGCACATAAGCCCTAATGTTTTCATCATCCTTCATTTGTATCTTCTCCATCCTTGTTTTCCAATTCTATAACTTCTCTCTCTTGGTAAACTTGTCTCCTTCATACAATGCTTGTAATCTTGTCCAAATCTTGTGTGTTGAATCCAAATCTTTAACTTCAGTACATTCTCCTTCATAGAGTGCGCTAAATAGTGCTTCCCTTGTAGCCATGCTATACGAACATATCTTATTGTATTCATCAGTAGCTTTATCCAATTCATCCTCATCCTTCATGGTTTTTACATTCTTTGTAATCATCCAGTAGTTGATGCCCAAACATAGAAAATGAGTTCGCATCTTGTTTTTCCAACTGTCAAAGTTTTCAAGATCAAATTTTGGACTATCCATCCTATATAATGACATCTCTGGGATCACCCAAAGTTGTTAAGCTTTCTCTCTAAGGACCAGTAGCTCTAATACCAATTGTTAAGATTAACAGCCCACCAATACAACTGAGAAGGGGGGGTGAATCAGTTGTATGATAGATTATTAAACTCTAAACTTTGAATAGAGGAAATATCAAATAAAATGAACACAATGTATGCCAACACAATATTTTTTGTCGAGGAAACTCTGTTAAAGGTAAAAATCTAGTGGGAATTAACACCCTCTAATGATGTAATGAGAGTATAGTATCCTTGTTAGAAGATCTAGCCCTATTAGGAGTTGATTAAAATATTACAGTACATAGTCCTTGTTAGAGGACAACCCTTGTTAGGAATCAAGAAAAATAAGGTAGGATCATTTCCCAAAGAAGGTTATGTTGACCTTTAGAACTCACTATTCACAACACAAGTGTATGTAAAGATATACATAATATTGAACTATCCAATAGCAACTATCTTTTCTTGATCAGTTCCAATGAAGTATATAATTTATACCCTGCTCTATATCTAGTAGACACAAGCTCGCAATTTCCAAAATCATCTTTTACATTACATACATTCTTTCGTGTCTTTTCAAAAGAAAATATTTTACATAGCTACCCTATTAAAAAATAAATGATCAGGTCAGCCAATTAGGCTTTCCTAATGTATAAATAATTGCATAACTCCTTGGTAAGATATACACGGTATCTAAAATAAGTATAAAATAATTAAAATTCAATAATTAAGGACTAACATCCATAATTCATGCTTTCCATTCATGATACATGCTACAACTTTAAAGTCTTCTTCCAAATAGGTCATCCCCAGAATACATGCCACAACTAACATCATCCTACTTTCCATACCTTGCTAAGATCGGTGAACATTATTCAGTACCCTATATGTCATCACTTAAGCTCATATACACTAAATCCTCATCTCCTATAAGATATACCCAAAACTTAGAGACATACTCCATCAGTTTCCACTATCACTATCCAGTAACTAGTCTTGACTAAGTCTTTTGTAACTCAACCAATATGAAATATTCTATCATGCGATCTTAGATATAAGACCACAATAACTTCTTGTACACACAATTGACTTCAAACATTATAAAACATCTGTACAGTATTTGTACACTATAATAACTAGCATGTTCTCTTCATAGAAACATATGTTAACATCGGTGATAAAACATGAATGACAACAACAGTAATCCCAACATTACTCAACATAATGATTAAACATATTAAATGTATCCCAAAATCTCCCCAATGTATTAGCAATATACAACACAATAAATATGTCAGAGAATCATGTTAAACATTCAAAGACTAAACATATTTCAATCAAATATCACTTTTTGAGAGATAAGCTTGCAGAAAATCAAGTCAGATTGGAGTACATCAGTACAAGGGAGAAAAAAAGATATATTCACCAAACCTTTTCCAAAATATACCTTTGAATATCTCAAAGTAATCCTCAGGGTGAGAACCCATCCTTGTATAAATGAGATGATGAAGGAATGCATCAATCAAGTAGTAATGAGAGCTACATCATTCCTTGGACTTGATGTCTTGATGCACTCCACTAGAGGAGTGATCAAGAACATGTATGTTGTAATCATAAAGATTTAAAAAATATATACCTTTCAATGGTGGGATGTCTAGAGATGGATAAAATGAAGAAAATTGGAACCCTTTGTTGTTGATGTTAAAGGGGGAGTTTTACAGATTAAAAACCATGACTGTGTTAGGAGAAGTATTGAAGAGGTCATTGAGGAGATATTTTGGGTAGATGGTTTTTCACATATTTTTCCATTAATGCCAAAGGTAAGGACTATTGGAATTGTTTTTTTTTTTTAATGTTTTGACATTCATGTTTTGTCACTGATGTCAACATATGTTTCAGTTTGTTTAATCAGAAGTCTCAAACAAACTGGTTCTAAGAGGAACACACATGTCTAACATAGTGGTATAGACATTGTATAACACTTCAAGAAAAGAAAGCATAGATTTTTTATGAAGGATGGGTGTAGAGATTATGCCTAAAGTCATAGATCATTATATGTTCTTTTACATGACTTGTGAATATTTTAGTGAAGACTAGTCACTGTCCAGTCATAGAGAATTATGAAAGATGGTCCTTGAGTTTTTAGGTTATCTTGGATATCTGCATGGATTATGGAATGAAATATTGAGGCTTAACAAAAGACACATGCTAGAAAATTTAGTGATATTCTTGGGTCACCAGGATCTAAGGGATGCTAGATGAAGTATATGGTCTTGCGAAGACCTATTTAGGGCCAACCAAATGTGATAATGTGTTCAAAAGATTCCTAGCATGGATTGTAGATCTTGGCATGCATTTGATGATTTACATTTGTTGTATATATATTTAATATATTGTGTGTATCTTAGAAAAGGTCTATATTTTTATTTCTTTGGGGAAGTCCTTACAAGACGACCTAATTGCTTGTTGTAGCTTGTACAAAGGAATTTCATTCCTTAGAATAAAGGTGTGTGATGATTGAGAAGTGATTGAAAACTTATTTTTTGAAGGTGTGTTGGATGTAGAATAGAGTTAATTCATTAAGCACTTCATTGGAACTATTTGGGAAAAGCTAGTTTTTGTAAGTTAGTTAATTTCTATTATTGTATACTCTGATAAATTTATTTAGACAAAGGATGTAGAAGGTGGGTTTAACCTTCAAAAGGTAAAATTAACCTTCACTTTGGGGATTTTTCTAAGACATTGCACCTATCCTTGTAATAAAATCCTAACAGGATTGGAAAGCCTTCTAACAGGGTCTATCCTTTAACAGGGACTTGTACTAAATGTAATAATCAACTCCTAATAGGGCTAGGTATCCTAATAGGGACACAATATATTTAGTGCATTATTAGTGGGTACCATTCCCATCGGGGTTTTTATCTTAATTGATATTTCCTTGACAAAAAATATTTATGTTATGGTGTTATTATTTTGTGACATTCTTATGGTTGAATTACTATTTCAGTTTATTTAAAGTAATAAGCTCAAAACTAATTAAGAGTCTATTCTTTGGAACACAACTGATTCACGCCCCCCCCCCCCCCCCTCTTTGTTGTGTTCGTGCATTTTTACTGCTAACAAGACTAATCATAGATGAAATATGATGTTATTTAGTACTTAGTTTTTATTATATGAGAGAATTTAAATAATTATTTCTTCTATTAGATATTGGTTGGAATTTTTAGAATTGTTTCTATTTAGGTTTTTTCATTGATGTCTCCATATGACATATGCTTTAGTTTTAAGTTTCTTATATCAGATTATTGTGTTTCTAGTTTCTACAGGTAACTTTGGACTGAAATGTACAAATATTATATAGTAGTTCAGAGCACGTGAGCTTAGTATTATCATTACGAATATCTACAGACTTTATGTCTAAGGTCCCATGGTTTAATTTAATGATTTGGGTGAGTTAAAATTATTTTGGTGAACGTTGGTCACAAGAAAGAAATAGGGAACTTGATGGAATTAGTTACTGAGTTTTGAACATTAGTTGGATGCGAGATGGAATCATGTTATGTAAAATTTAGGAATGGAAGATAACATAGAATGGAGTACACTTTAGGATTTATGGCTTGATTGGGTCATACTGGCGATAGTGCTACTATACAAACTTCGATAATTTCTTTTTGGAGATGACTAGGTGGTGTAGCATGTTCAATGGATTTTCAAGTGTTAATTGTGGATCTTGACATGTAAATTAATATTTATAATATTTTAATATTTGTATTAGGTACTGTATGTTCCTTATAATTATGTAATGTAATTATATGTGCATTGGTGAAGCCCTAAAATGATGACCTAATTGAGACTTGTAACTTGTATATGTTAGAATAACTGAGAGGGGAGGTGAATCAATTATCGAGTGTCCCAAAAAAAAATGTATAATTCAAAAAAACTTCTGTAATTTCTACTCCTTGGTAAATAATGAGTAATTTCATTGTCTGTGCTTTTACCTATTACCAGTCAAATACTATAATAGGTATTGATCAAATCTAACATGTAACATGTAAAGAATGATAACAAACAAATATCGCAATCAACACATAACACAAGAGATTTAATGTGGAAACCCTGTAAAGGGAAAAACCACCTGGGACCGGCAACCCAAAATTGTTCACTCTTCTAAAGTGAGGTCGGTTAGGACCCAACCCTATTAAAGGTTTACAAACACACTATCAGGTGTGACCTTGTTAAAGGATTTTAAACTAGAAGTTATCGCCCAACCATCATTCACTATGGGGTTGACAGGATAATAATGTTCATTCTATGAATGATACATCATAAGACTTTCAGAGTCCACTCGGTTAAGAGATTTTGACTCTATATAAGGGTTAAATATGTAATAGTAAATGACCTGCCTTAATTCAACCTCAATTGTAGATTACAGATCAATATTTAGTCCATACAAATTCTTTTGATCAATATTTCACTTCAGATTCAATACTGTATCAACTTACTATTCGTCGATAATTTCTCTCTATAGCTCGATAATTGTTCTATAGCTCAGTTCTTACTAACCAATATGATCAGAAAGCATGAAAACCTTGTTCACACAATATTCCTGCAACTTCTTCTTCTTCTGACATTCTTTCATAAAGAAATTATGTTCTCTTATATAGATGAGTAAATCATTTTCTTCTCCACCATCAGATTTTTCCATTTAACCATATTCATATATTTTGTCACTTCAAAATTTCTCAATACTTGTGTCAATAACATGTTTCAATCTGCTCTGTTAGATCTTCGTTTAATTTTGTTAGCCGTCGATCTGTGTAACAAACATTATCTGTTACCTCGATGTTATACTCTTGCCAGCTCATCAATCTTATTGGCTAAACTAATCATTTAATTCATTATGTTCCACTTGGTTAACAAAGAAATGCATTGGTGAACACTACTCGGTTAATACTATGATTGGTATACACTATACTTCATCGGTGTATACTAGAAATGCTTCATTTACCGACAACATTGCTTTCTGTCTTTTAGCTCTATACTTCATCATAGATGAATGCAACATAATAAAGTCAATATCATCGAGTTATAGACTCATCAAAAAGTTACTCAATGTGTTTGTTATCCTCATCTATCATGTACATCTTTCCTCATGTAGATTTCTCTGTTCTTCATCTCTTTCACCTTTCTTCAGATTTCTCGGTATAGTAACTTGCAAGATAAGTGATGTGAAACTAGTTGACATCAATGACAACATATTAATGATTTAATCATATTACATATCTAATCAGCAACTCCTTAGTGATCTTGTAATCATAGTTTCTTCAATCAAATTCCAAATCAGTTGTAGTCCAACAATCTCTCCCTTTGGCATTGATGGCAACTCAAGTAATATGAAATGTACCATACACATACCAAACATATATTCTAAAAATTTGTGAACAAAATGTTGTAAGTCAAATAGACTTAATATGTTTAATTACTACGTTACTAAACCAACATTAAATAATATAGCTTTACCATTGTGTAGTTGTGTTCTTTTCAATTCTCCTGTTCTTGCTTATGTTCTCTGTAACTAATCTTCAATAATCTATCTCATTTAGATTGTCTCTCCCTTAGATAGTTCTCATCGGTGCGTGTTCCTTTTCATAGCTTGTTCCTTTTCATATTATTTATCTCTCCCTTTGACAACAATGCCAAAGAAACAAATAAACAAATAATTTTGTCTTCCTCTGTATCTCTGTATACTGATATTCCAATCAGTTCAAGTTCTCAAACTTAATCACAACCTTGAACATGATTCAAAGTGTGAACTATGTTGCATCAACATGAATGATCTTCTAATATAAGTAGGCTGATGCAACAACTAGATCACATTAATGACCGATAGATAGGGGATAGACCCCAAGTCTAGTCCTCAAGTATTCAAATGTGTCCTTTGGTAGAGGCTTTGTAAAAATATTTGCAAGTTGTTCTTTAGATGTGAAAAATTCTAACTTCACTTGATTCTCTTGCACTTATTCTCTTAAGTAATGATACTTAATAGATATATGCTTTGTCTTAGAGTGCATCATGGGATTCTTTGAAATATTAATAGCACTAGTGTTGTCACAATATATAATCGTTGGGTCAGT
This sequence comes from Chamaecyparis obtusa, assembly GCA_027943335.1. NCBI lineage: Eukaryota > Viridiplantae > Streptophyta > Pinopsida > Cupressales > Cupressaceae > Chamaecyparis > Chamaecyparis obtusa. The sequence goes on along the minus strand of BSBK01007098.1, from coordinate 239,855 downwards.
GATCACCTCATTCATTCCTTCAAACACTTGTTTGATATATACAATGTTTGAATAGTTAGTAGCAGCAACAACACATTCTACTTCAACTGTAGACTGAGAAATACAAGCCTACATTTTACTTGTCCATGTTACAAGTCTTTCACCAAAGATAAATGCTCCTCTGGTAGTGCTTTTTCTATCATCCACATTTCCAGCCCAATCAGCATCGGTGTAAACTTTTAGTTCAAACTTCCCTTCCTTAGGATACCATAATCCATAATTCTCTATTTTCTTCGAGTATCTTAAGATCCTTTTTGTAGCTATCATGTGTGATTCTCTAGGATTGGTAGAAAATCTTGCAACAATACCCACAACATGTGCTATATCTGGTCTACTGTGAACTACGTACATTAACTTACCAATCATGGATCGGTAATGTGCCTGACTTACCTTTGTAGCTTATCCTCCTTTGTTAATTTTCCTCTAGTAGCCATTGGTGTTCCCACAAGTTTAGCATATTCCATGCCAAATGTCTTCAATACTTCCGTTATGTATTTAGATTATGTGATGAATATTCCATCACTCTGCTGAATCACTTGTAGTCCAAGAAAGAACTTAATCTCTCTGAACATAGACATTTCAAATTCCATTTGCATTTCATTAGAAAATGCCTTGCAGACAAGATCTGAGTCTCCAAAAATAATGTCATCAACAAATATTTCAGCAATGATAATAGTATCATCAGAATCACCTTTCACATACAAATTGTTGTTTTCACTTGTTCTAACAAATCCAATACTTAACAAGTAAGTATGCAATCTTTCATACCATGCTCTTGGTGCTTGCTTCAAACCATATAAAGTTTTATGTAATCTACATACCATGTCTTTATTGTCGGGATCAACAAATCCTTCAGGTTGTTCAATGTAGACCTCTTCTTCGAGTATACCATTTAAAAATGCTGACTTCACATCCATTTGATAGACTTTGAATTTCTTGTGTACAACATATGCAAGTAGCATTCTAACTCGTAATCTAGCAATAGGTGCAAATGTTTCACCATAGTCAATGCCTTCTTCCTATGCCTATCCCTTGCATACCAATCTAGCTTTATTTCTTGTGACTTCACAATTTTCATTCAATTTATTCTTGTATATCCACTTAGTACCAATAACATTCTTATCTTTTGGTCAGGGTACTAAGGACCAGGTTTTGTTCTTCTCTATTTTCTCTATTTCCTCCTTCATTGCATTAACCCATTCTTCATTCTCTAATGCAACTTTCATAGTTTTAGGTTCAAATTCACAAATTAGACATGTACCTTGTCTTGTTTTGCTTCTAGTTTGCATTCCAGCATGTCTCTCTCCAATGATTTGTGTTTCCAAATGATGTCTTCTGACAAAACTAGCCAAAAACTTGATTTCTCCTTTCTTGTTCATCCTATTTAGGGTCATTTCCTTGCTCGGTAGCTCCATCTTGTTCCTCAATTTGTGTTTCCTATTGTCCTACATTGTTTCCCTACTGACCGGTTGTTACAGCTTGTGGCGTCGGTAGATACTCTGGGTATTCAATGTAAGTGAATCTACCATAGTCTTCTAGTTCCTTTGTACTTTCCTCTATGTACTTATCATCAAACTCATCAACACAAACATTATTACTTTCAACTCTCTTATTTGTGACCTTATTCAAACATTTATATGCTTTACTTGTAGTGGAATATCCTAGAAATATCCCTTCATCTCCTTTAGAATCAAATTTTCCATTTCTTTCATCTTTCAAAATAAAACATTTACTCCCAAAATTTTTAAAATAACTTATAGTGGGTTTGTCTCCAAACCATAGTTCATAAGGTGTTTAGTTTGAGTCCTTCAATTGTACTCGGTTAAGAACATACATAGCTATATTGACAACTTCCCTCCAATATGTTTGAGCAACATTCTTATATATCATCAATGTTCTAGCACAGTCAATTATAGACCTATTCCTCCTTTTAGTAATGCCATTTTGCTAAGGTGTCCTTGGTGTAGATACCTATCTTTTGATTCCATGCTCATTACAAAAATTAGTAAATTCACCTCCTCTATCAGATCTTAAGCATTTTATTTAATTTCTGGTTTCTTTCTCTACCTTAGCTTTATACCACTTAAACATTTTGAAAGCTTCAGATTTCTCTTTAAACATTTTGAAAGCTTCAGATTTCTCTTTCAAGAACATAACAGTCATCAGTCTAGTATAGTCATAAAAAAAAAGAATAAAATATCTATCACCATAATAGCTCTGAGTTCTCATAGGACCACATAGATTGGTATGAACCAACTCAAGTATCTTCTTTGTTGAATAGTCTTTGCTTTTAAAACTAGACTTATTCATCTTACCTTTCTGACATTCATGGCACATGGCATGATCAAGTTTTGTCAAGTTAGACAATCCTCTAACTCTTTTCTTTCTACTAATCTTGATCATGTTATCAATGTTCACATGGCATAACATTATGTGCCACAACCAAGCATCTTCATCTCTTATTCACAAACAAGAAGATTGATCCATATCAAGATAGAATAGATTACCTTTGGATTGTGTAGCAGTTCTGACAAGTCTTCCTCCATCATCATAGATCTTCACCTTTTTGCTCTCAAAAGCTAGTCAGTGGCCTGAATTGTTCAATTGAGCCACACTTAATAGATTATAGTTCAGTCCATCTACCTAGTATGCATTTTTAGATTTTAATCTATCATTGATCATCAGTGATCCTTTACCTCTTACCATACAAGGTGCATCATTTCCCATTCTCACAGATCCTCCATTATATTCAACAAGATGATCAAACTTCTCTACATCACTGGTCATATGATGTGTACAACCACTATCTATGACCCATGTATCATTTCTACTTACTTTAGAGATCAATGTTGTCTCTTCATGTTTCTCTTCTTCCTCTGAGTCATCTTTCATAGCAACAAATACAACTTCTATGTCATATTCAAAATCAGATTGAGTTTCAATATCTTTGGCTATGTAGCATACCTTTTTGCCTTTTTCATCTTAGTTGTCTCTATTGTTGTGTCAGTAGCCTCTATTGACTCTTCTCCCATAGCTTCCTTTAGATCAATCTTTGGATCTATCATCATCTTTCTTCTGAGGGCATCTAGCAGTGATGTGACTAACTTCTTTACAATTAAAACATGCCAAAGGTAGCTTACCTCTATACCTTCCTTTTCCTTTGGGAAATCTTCTAGCCATAAGTTCTTCAAGCTCATCAAGTTCATCATTGGTATTGTCATCACTATCACAATTCTTACTATTCCTGCTAGACTTTCTAATCTTCAAAGAAGACATGAAAGTGGATTCAACAAAAGGAACAACACTATTATCAAAGTTGTTTAATTCAAAGGTTGTAAGTTTACCAATCATAGTGTCAAGAGTAAGGTTGGATGTAGCTCTTGTTTCATGAATTGTAGAAATCCTAATTGCATAAACTAGTAGCTAAGTTCTGAGAATCTTGCTTATCACTGTTTCATCATCAATTACTCCATCAGATGCTCTAATAGCATGTACCACCTCTTTGATTCTATTTGAATATTGGACAATGTTCTCACCTTCTTTCATTCTCATATCATCAAATCTACCTCTTAGACTTTTAGCTCAGGCTCTTTTGACATTCATATCTCCACTATATATTTCTGTTAATTTATCCCACATTGCTTTGGCAGTCATGCATGTCTTAATATCTTCAAATTCAGCATTGGTACAGGTAGTAGCAAGTTCCATCATAGTAACATTGTGTTCATGCTTGTTCTTTAGTTGATCAAGAGTTAAGAGACCAGTGGGTGGTTGTATGTAGCCATTCTCCATCAGATCTAGTGCAGAGTTCCCAATTCCACATATGTGCAGCTTCATTCTTCTTTGCCATACTATGAAGTTCTCTTTGTTCAATTTAGGTACTTCCCTCTTATACATCTTGAGACCTTTATGCTTAAGTCCTTAAAACTCTATTCGAAGAAACCAACACTCTGATACCAATTGTTAGAATAACTAAGAGTAGGGGTGAATCAGTTATCTAGTGTCCCAAAACAAAATCTATAATTCAAAACAACTTCTATAATTTCTACTCTTGGTAAACAATGAATACTTTCACCGTCTATGCTTTTATCGATTACCGGTCAAATACTATAACAGTTACTGATCAAATCGAACATGTCACATGTAAAGAGTGATAACAAACAAATATCACAATCAACACATAACACAAGAGATTTAACATGGAAACCCTATAAAGGGAAAAAACACCTGTGACCGACAACCCAAAATTGTTCGCTCTTCTAAAGTGAGGTCGGTTAAGACCCAACCCTGTTAAAGGTTTACAAACACACTGTCAGGTGTGACCTTGTTAGATAATTTTAGACTAGACGTTATCATCCAACCAGCATTCACTATGGGGTTGACAGGATAACAATGTTCATTCTATGAATGATACATCATAAGACTTTCAAAGTCCACTCGGTTAAGAGATTTTGACTCTATACAATGGTTAAATATGTAATAGTAAATGACCTACCTTAATACAACTTCAATTGTAGATTATAGATCAATATTCAGTCCATACAAATTCTTCTGATCAATATTTCACTTTAGATTCAATACTGTACAACTTACTGTCTGTCGGTAATTGCTCTCTGTAGCTCAGTAATTGTTCTACAGCTCAGTTCTTACTAACCAGTTTGATCAGAATGCATGAAAACCTTGTTCACATGATATTCCTGTAGCTTCTTCTTCTTCTGACATTCTTTCATAAAGAAATTCTATTCTCTTATATAGACGAGTAAATCATTTTCTTCTCCACCATCATATTTTTTCTTTTAACCATATTCATAGATTTTGCCACTTCAAAATTTCTTGATACTTGTGTCAATAACACATTTCAATCTGCTCCATTAGATCTTCCTTTAATTTTGTTAGCCGTCGATCTATGTAACAAACATTATCTATTACCTCGGTGTTATACTCTTGCTAGCTCATCAATCTTATCGGCTAAACTAATCATTTAATTCATTCTGTTCTGCTCGATTAACAAAGAAATGTACAGTGAACACTTCTTAGTTAATACTATGATTAGTATACACTATACTTCATTGGTGTATACTAGAAATGCTTCATTTACCAACAACACTACTTTCTATCTTTCAGCTCTATACTTCATCATAGATTAATGCAACATAATAAAGTCAATATCATAAAGTCATAGACTCATCAACAAGTTACTCAATGTGTTCCTTATCCTCATCTATCATGTACATCTTTCCTCATGTAGATTTCTCTATTTTTCATCTCTTTCACCTTTCTTCAGATGTCTCGATATAGTAACTTGCAAGATAAGTGTTGTTAAACTTGTTGACATCAATGACAACATAATACTGATTTAATCATATTACATATCTAATCAACAACTCCTTAGTGATCTTGTAATCATATTTTCTTCAATCAGATTCCAACTTAGTTGTAGTCCAATAGTATAAAGGAGAGTAAATTCTGTAATGTAATGTAAGGAATGTGTATGGGAGGTATGTTTGATTGTGCATACAAGAAGCGATGAAGAGAAAAGGTATGATTGGAATCTATGATCATTCCCTTTATAATTCAATGGAATAGTTAAGGAAAGAAAATTCCTACCAGTTAGTTCAATCATTTGAACAAGAATTTTATTGTATTTGGATAGTAATTCCCGAAGGAGGGTTTAACCTTCTCCTTGGAGCATGTACTGAGATAGTGTTCCTTTTTAACTCATCAAATCCTAACAAGGTTGAATCACCTCTTAACAGTGGTTCTATCCTCTAATAGGGACTTTTGTAATGGATGTATTGTATCAAATCCTAATAGGGACATGTCTCCTAATAGAAAATTTTTTATACTATTGCACTATCTAGTGGGTTCCATCCCCATCGGGATTTTTCCTTAACAGGTTTTTCCTCAAGAAAAAAATCTTTCTGTTCTTTGACATATGTTCATTCCCACATTGATTTTTCTCATCCTCTTATTTTGATGTAAAAAAAACACTTCTCCTTATTCTGATTCCCTCCTCTTTTCAAACAATATGCCTTTCCTTGTACAATACACTTTTCCTTATTTACTATTTTCCCCCTTTGAAAAAAATTGCAAAGGTGAATCATTTATCCTTTTTCATTATCATCTTCATTTCCTTATACTCATGTCTATTCTATCCTTTCTTAAGACATCTTTCTTAGTGGAGTAGTCCACTTGTACATCAATTCATACATACGATTCTCTATCTTGCACATATGAACTAATGTAATATTCATCTTTCCTCTAATTGATATAAGATAGGGGATGGACCCATAATCTACCTCTAAGATACTCACAACTCTCCTTTGGTAGTGGTTTGGTAAATATCTTAGCAACTTCCTCCTTTATAGAAATATACTCTAGTATGACCTCCTTCTCTTGTACTTTCTCTCTTAGAAAATGATACTTTATTTCTAAATAATTTTTCTTTGAATAAATTACTTGATTGTTTGAGGTATTAATATCTAACTTGTGTTATAAAAATGTATTACATCTAGTTTAGTTACCTTTTCATGAATACCTTCAAGAATTTTCTTAATCAAAGCTATCTATTGACAAGTTAGAGCATTAGAAACATATTTATCCTCTATGGTAGATTGTGATATACAATTATTCTTATTTCTATTCCACAACAATAATATTTCTCCTAAAAATAAATCTCCTCCACTATTACTTTTCCTATCATGAATATTACCAACACAATCAGCACTTGTAAACACATTTAGACTGAAATCTTCTTGTTTCCCATAGCATAAACTAGAATCCTCTATTCCCTTAAGATATATGAATATCCTTTTCATTATTTTCATATTTGACTCTTTAGGATTTGAATAAAATCTAGGAACCATGACAATTGCATGAGCTATATTTGGCCTTCTATGAACAATATACTGCAACTTACCTATTATTGATATATACAATGCTTCATTTTCCTCATTTGAATCATCTTAGAAAATTTTCACTTTGTGACCATAGGTGTACCAATCAATTTTGAGTCTTCCATTCAAAATGTTTTTAGTATCTCCTTGATGTACTTTGATTAAATGATGAGGGTACATCTCCTTTTATTTCACTTGAAGTCCTATAAATAATTTTATCTCACTGAGTATAGAAATTTCAAATTCCTTTCTCATCCCAACTATAAATGATTTCTATAATGCTTCATTTGCACCAAAGATTGTAACATAAAATAGATTTAAACAATCAATATCCTATCCTCATTTTCAATTTTAAAATACACATTATTTTTTTAGCTAGTCCTTGAGCTCCAATATTTATTAGATAAGAGTGAAGTCTTTCATACCATGCTCTCAAATATTGTTTCAATCCATACAATAATTTATGAAATTTGTAAACTACGTTCTTACTTTTTTAAGTAAAAATATGTTTAGGTTGTTTTATATATACCTCTTTTTCAAGTATTCCATTTAGAAAATAAGACTTCACATCCATTTTATAGACTCTGAATCCTTTGCATGTATCTTAAGCTATAAGTATTCCAACTCCTTCTGACGCAAGGTAGGGCCAAGAGGGGACAAACAATGGCACACCCTAATGATCCAAGCTTGCTCAACACATGCAGAAGCAAATAAACAACAACAATGAGAGAGAGAATGAAAAAGCTTTCATATATTTTCATCAAATAGAATGATACATGTTGGGCTGTAAGGCCTTCCCGATTATGGCATATTATTACAATGAATTATAGAAGTCCTCAAACATGTAGGATCTATCAAAATCTCTAATTCTTTCTTCTATAAAAACTTCCTCCCCAAATCACCCAAAATCACCCAAAAAATCCCCAATAAACTCTAAACCAACAACTACATTTATACAAGAGTCTACCAAACTGAGTCAGCCTTCAGATCCACAATCAATGGAAGAAATAGTTAGATCTAGGGAAACACACCTCCCAATGATTGATATCAACATTAAATCCATGATCTAACATAAATGCACAAGTCAGCCACAATAGAAACTAAAACTAAACCCATCGGCGAGAAAAGATAACCAAGCAGCAGACAAGCAACACCGAGCGCCAGTGAAACAACCGACCACCCAGGAGATAATCAACCACACTCGGTAACCAAAATAAACTGACCAACTACTGACCAACTCATTCAAAATAGGAACTAAGCAACATAGACAAACTCCAAAATGTTTTTGGTGACATAGGATTGCCAAGGACCCAAGATGCTCCTGCATCAGACACCTGGGGTTATTTTGAAATGATTCTCCAAATCATTTGGTAGGCATGATATGAGTTGCATCCAACTCAGACTGTGAAATCCATGAACTATATTCCATCGGTCTATTCTTCCACTTTACCAGATATTCCATATATTGTTTTCCACTTGTACTTTTGCCAACTCTTTCCTTCAAAATCTGTTCAATTTCTTCATTTTGCTTCTTAGGATATTCTATCGGTACTGTCACTTCTTCATCCACTTCATGATACTCATGCAAATCAGCAATGTTGAAAATAGGTGATATGTCAATGTCATCAGGTAATGCAATTTCATATGCATTTCCACTATCAAATTTCCTCAAAATCTTGCAAGGTCCAAACTTCTTCATCTTCAGCTTCCCATATGTTCCAACAGGAAATCAACCTTTCTTCAAATGAACCATCACTTCATCACCAACATCAAAAGTCTTATGTCTTCTTGATCTATCAGCTCTATCTTTGTATTTCTGATTATTGTCTTCCAGCTTCAGTTTCACATCTTCATGCAATGTCTTCATGTACTCAACAAATTTTACTCCTTCAACACTTCTCTTATTTTCATCAGCAATGTCTCTAAAATAAGATATACCTCTCAGTTGTGTGCCATTCACAATATCAAATGGTGTCTTTCTAGTACTCCTATTCATTGAATTATTGTATGCAAAATCTTCTTGTTCTAACACATAATCCTAATTACTCGGTGTGTCTCCAACTAAACATCTCAAAAGATTTCCCAAACTTTTGTTCACAACTTCAGTCTGTCCATCGGTTTGTGGGTGAAATGTAGAACTATATTTCAACTTAGTGCCAAATTTCTTCCAAAGGGTCTTCCAAAAGTATCCAACAAATTTATTGTCTTGGTTAGAGATAATACTCCTCGGTAATCCATGCAATCTGAAAATTTCCTTAAAGAAAAGATCTACTACATGTACTACATTTGATGTCTTTCTACAAGGTATAAAATGTGCCATTTTCAAAAATCTATCTACAATGCCAAATATAGAATCATTACTTCTTACTATCTTTGGTAAGCCAAGAACAAAGTCCATACTGATGTCAATCCAAGGTTTCTCTGGTACAACAATCGGTACATACAATCCATTATTCTAACTTACTCCTTTTTCAACTTGACAAACTCCATAACTTTTCACAAATTTCTGAACATCTTTATACAACTACAACCAATAGTACTTCTCCTTTAGCAAATTCCATGTTTTATCAATACCAAAATATCCAGCTAAACCACTACTATGCTTCTCTTTTATCAGGTTAGTTCTCATTATTCCTCTCAGTATACACAACTAAATACCTTTAAACAACATCCATTCCTGAATAAAATATTCATGCCATTTAGTATCCTATTGATCTTGAATAGGTGCTCTGCACTTTCTCCATGGCTCAAAAATATCAGGGTCAAAATCATAAGAATCTCTCATCTCATCAAAACCAAGAACTTCAATTTTCATCTCAGTAATCAAAGATCTTCTACTCAATGCATCAACAACTCAGTTGTTGACTCCACTCTTATGCTTTATCACAAATGTGTAACTCTGCAAATACTCAACCCATTTCATATGTCTCTCGTTCAACTTATTCTGACTACCCAACTATTGTAAAGCCTTATGATCAGTATACAACATGAATTCACTCGGTATCAAATAATGTCTCCATTTCTTTAGTGCTTGAATAATAGCATAGAATTCTTGATCATACACATAATATTTTCCTCTAACATCATTCAAATTTTCACTAAAGAAAGCAATAGGTTTACCTTCTTGACTCAACATAGCTCCAATTGCACTTCCACTTGCATCACATTCCACTTGAAATACCTTATTGAAATCAGGTAATGCCAAAATAGGTAATTCAACAACCTTCTACTTCAGAGTCTCAAAAATTTTATTAGCTCCATGTGTCCACTTGAATTCTCTTTTGTTTCCTCTCATAGTCTCAGTCATAACTTTACAAATTGAACTGAAATTCCTTATGAACATTCTGTAAAAACTTGCCAAACCATGAAATGATCTTACCTCACTAGCATTCATAGGTGTAGGCCAATTCAAAATAGCTTCAACCTTTTTAGGATCCATCTTCAAACCATCAGCTGAAATAACAAATCCCAAATACACAATCTCCTCTTTCATGAATGAACACTTTTTCAGATTTATCAGCAACTTTTCCTCTTTCAATCTTTGCAAAACTTGTCTAACATGCAACAAATGTTCTTGTCTAGTCTTACTAAATATCAGAATATCATCAAGATATACCATCACAAACTTACCCAATAATTTCTTCAAAACTTCATTCATCAACCTCATAAAAGTACTCGGTGCATTAGTTAAACCAAAAGGCATAACCAACCACTTATACAAACCTTCTTTTTTCTTGAAAGTAGTATTCCATTCATCACCTTCTTTGATTTTGATTTGATGATGCCCACTTTTCAAATCAATTTTGGTGAGATACTTTTCTCCAGTCAAACTGTCTGTTATATCATCCATTCTCAGTATAGGAAACCTATAATTCACTGTTATCTTATTGATTTCTCTGGATTCAGTACACATTCTTCATTCTCCATTCTTCTTTAGTGCCAATATAGAAGTTACTACACAAGGAATCAAACTTTCACTGATCAAACCTTTCTCTAGTAGCTCTTGAATCTATTGGTTCAATTCCCGATTCTTGGTAGATGTCAACCGATGAGGTTCCTTATTTGGTAAACTAGCTCCAGGGATTAAATCTATGCAATGATCAATGCTTCTTTTTAGTGGAAAACCATTAGGTAAATTATCAAAAATGATATCATTGTACTCGGTGAGTAATTTATCAATCTCCTCAGGGACATTATCCTTTGTTTTCTTACTTGGTTTGTTAGGAATCACAACAAAACATACATCATTCTTCTTCAAAAAGTTAACAAAATTTATTCCTTCCATCAAACAAACTTTCATATATGTGCAAACATTACTAATAGGTTATTCCATTAATGGTAACAAGATTTTTTTCTTTCCATTAGCCACAATAGTATACTTATGCAATCTCCCATCATATATAGCATGTCTATCATATTGCCAAGGTCTACCCAAAAGAATATGACAACAATCCATAGGCATGATATCACATAACACCTTATCATAGTACTTTCCAATCTTCAAATTCACATAACATTGTTCACTTACCAAGAGTTTATGCTCATCTTTGATCCATGAAATCTGATAGGGCTTCAGATGTACCAATCTTTCCAACTGTGACTTTGTGACCATCTCTTCAGATGCTAGATTCTCCAAGCTACCACTATCAATGATTACCTTCCAAACTTTGTCAAAAACTCTACATCTGGTCTTGAACAAACTTTTCCTTACCGGATCTTCCTTTTTGCTTTCATTCCACAGTACTCTCCTTACCATCAAGTTATTTTCTTTCTCAGGTTCATTCGGTGACTCTTCTTGCACCAAGGCATTTCTACTGCTACCAGCCTTCTCAATAGCATCTGTACATTCAAAAGATCTATGTCCTTCTTCTCCATAATTTTAACAAGTTCCTCGGGAACTTCCTCTGCTATAACTATCTCGGTAGTTACTACCTCTACCTCTAGATGAACTTTCACCTTACCACTCAGTCTTTCCTTTTTCCAAATTTATCTTTTTAGGTTCAGATCTACCATTTTCACCATTAGATCTACCTCTTCCTCTAGGGAATCTACCACCTCAACCTCTTTGTCTTTTCTCATGTCTCTTGTTCAATTTCTCCTCGACTTTCAATGCTCTCCAACTTGACCAAAATAATTTCCTCTTGGATGGAAACTCTCAAACCATTCAGGTATCTACCTATTCTTTCCACATCATCTTCATCATGTCCAGATCTGATATCTAATCTATAGAATTCCCTAGTATACTCTTTTACCAAACTATCTTTCTATCTCAAACTTTGCATTTGTTGAACTAGATTAATTTGATAATCATGAGGTAAGAACTTTCCTTTCAATTTATTCACCATTTTATTCCTATGTGTGTGAAAATTGTACCTGATTTGTAGACACAACACTTCAGTAAAACATTAGAGGTTAGCAAAAATCAAAATCATGCAAAATTGAAATCTAATTTAACCAGGTGATTTACTACCTTCTAATAGGTGTGAGATTGATGTTCTCAGATTGTAATCATGATCAGTGACCTAGACAACACCTAAATGAAGGATTTGAATGCAAAACTGATATGAAATATGAATGCAATTAAGTTATTTTTTTGGTATTTTCTATGCAATGATATGATCAAAACTGATATGAAATTGATCTATGAATATGCAAAGTAAGCTAACAATGATATGAAAATGAATCTAAATGAATGTAAAAACCAAATTGATCTCACAATAGCCTTGATTCACAATTCCAATTCTCCAGCGTGATTGTACAATTCGTAGATGACTTTGGCAAAGTAAGCTTGCAAAATTATGAGATGAATTATGAAGAGTTGAGCCTTGATTTTATAGAAATCCAGGGCTTTGGAGGTGCATGAAAAAAAGCCATAAATCACTCAGATTAACTTAGCTTGATTTTTGAGTTATCTGATAATAAAGATAATTTAATTCACAAAAACATGCAAAAGCTAAGTTTTAACTCAAAATAGAGTTTAGCTTTAATTGATAATTGATAGTTGTTTGCTTTTATGATTGTGCATGTTTTATTTATGAATGAATTAATTAATTAAATAAAGTGATTTATGCTCAACTTAACTGATTTTTGAAAATAAATAATTGATTTATGGGTTAATCAATTATTTAATCAAACTTTTATTAAAAACTATATTATTAGATATGACAACTTGCTTTAATTAATTAAATAAAAATTTAATCAATTATTCATAAGATATTAGATTTATTGTCAAAATTAAATAATACAATTAATAATAGATAGAATTAAATTTAATTACACAATTAAGTGGCAATATATTAAATCTAATTAATTAAATATGAAAATATTCAATTAATCAAACTTTAGGATAAATGTGATTTATCGCCAAATAATCATTAAATTAAAGATAATTATGATGATTAGGAATATTACTAGGAATATTCCCTGATGTAGAATTTAAGATAATCAATTAGGATTTGATGATGTTTAGATGTGCCTTAGGTTAGGACTTTGATGTCGATTTCATTCGATTTGATGATGTAGGAGATTAATGAACTTATAGCCCATTTTTGGGGTATTACAATTCCATACCTTGATTTTTTCTTTGCCTTTCCTCTTCTGATCCAATTGCAGATGCTCCCACCATAAGGATGCATGACTTTTCAATTTTGTGCTTTCAATCTTCACCTTCTTGTCTTTAGGAATGTTTTCATATTCAAAATACTTTTCCATCTCGGTGATCCAATCCACCAATTCATCAGAATCTAGCTTTCCACCATATTCAAGAGGATTAAAATGTGGTGTAGACTTCAAACTTGTCAAAGCCTTCAAAATCCTTTCTTCACCTTAATCCATAACAGGCGTAGGTTCTGTATTTGCCTATTCTTCCTCAATCTCGTCATCACTAACATCTTCAAGATATCTGCCTCTTCTCTGGGCTGTTTCAATAGCTTCTAACCTAGTAGCAATCTGCCTTTGCATATCTTCCAATCCTAGATCTGCATTTGACCTCCCATGAACCATCTTGGAAACCCTTTGTAATTATAGCTCAGATCACAATCTGCTACCCCACAATAATCAACTAGGGCTTCAAGAGGAACCTACAAACCTAGATCAAGATCTCACCTTGCTCTAATACCACATGATGCAAGGTAGGTCCAAGAGGGGAAAACCAATGGCACACCCTAATGATCCAAGCCTTCTCAACACATGTGGAAGCAAATAAACAACAAAAGTGAGAGAGAGAATGCAAAAGCTTTCATATATTTTCATCAAATAGAATGATACATACTGGGTTGTAAGGCCTTCCTGGTTATGGCCTGTTATTACAATGAATTACAAAAGTCCTCAAACATGCAAGGATTTGTCAAAATCTCTAAATCTTTCTTCTATAAAAACTACCTCCCCAAATCACCCAAAATCACCCCAAAAATCCCCAATAAACTCTAAACCAACAACTACATTTATACAAGAGTCTACTGAACTGAGTCGGCCTTTAGATCCATAATCAATAAAAGAAATGGTCAGATATAGGACTACACACCTTCCAATGATTGATATCAACATTAAATCCATGATCCAACATAAATGCACAAGTCTGCCACAACAAAAACAAAAACTAAACCCGTCAGTGAGCAAATATAACTGAGCAATAGAAAAGCAACGTCGAGTGCCAATGAAACAACTAACGGCCTAGGAGATAACTAATCACACTCGGTAACCAAAGGAAATTGACCAACTACAGACCAACTCGGTCAAAATAGGATCCAAGCAACATAGACAAAGTCCAAAATGTTTTTGGTGACACAGGATTGCCAAGGACCCAAGATGCTCCTGTATCACCTTCCAATCTAGAAATAGGGCTGAAGGTATCACCATATTCAAGACCTTGTTCTTGAGAATATCCTTTTCAAACTAATCTTTCTATATTTATTATTACCTTTCCTTTTTCATTTATATTGTTCCCAAAAAATCTACTTAGTAGATATCACATTTTTGTGAGTAGGTCTAGGTACTTAAGTCCATGTTTTGTTGTTATTAATTCAATAAATTTATTATTTCATTGCTTTCATCTAATCATCATCTTTTGGTGCATCTTTAACTGTCTTAGGCCCAACTTATGGAAAAAAACAAGTTTTATATTTAACCTTACTTCTTGACACCACCATTCTTATCTCCAATAATTTTAGATTCAAATTGATTACGTCTAAGTCTTACATACCTTGGGGTTACAAGTTCAACATTTTATTTCTTTTATATTCATTTTAATTGTCATATTCATTTTCATTCACCAGTTCAGAATTAATTTCTCCTAAATTCATTTGTGGTACTATTTCAGGTTTCACCAGTTCATTATAGATGAGCAGAATGTAATATTTAGGTTTCTTTTTGTTGTCTTCTTCATTCTTCTCAAAATATTTATCAAATTTTATGTTCAAACTCTCATTAATTTTTTTATTCCTTATATTAAAAGACTTATATTCCTTACTTCTTGTGGAATAACCAAGAAATATACTGTGATCTCCTTTAGTGTAAAACTTTCCATTTATTGTACATATTTTCTTCCAAATATTTTGAAATAACTCATTGGGAGTATGTCCATAGCACAATTCAGAAAGTGTCTTGTTTGTACCTTTCTTGATTTGTACTCTATTCAAAGTACAAACTACAATACTTACAACTTCTCTCCAAAATCATTGTGTCACTCCTTGTTTTAGCAAGGTTCTTGCACATTCTGCAATAGATCTATTTCTCCTTTTTGTAGTTCCATTTCTTTTTAGTGTCCTTGGTGCTATCAACTATATCTTGATATGATTTTCATCACAATATGTGTTAAAATCATGTGAGGTAACTTCACCTCCTCTATGAGATCTAAGGCATTTGAGAGTCATACATGTTTCTTTCTCATATCTATCTTTATACATCTTGAACGTATAAAAAGCATCATATTTAACTTTTAAAAATATTATTAACATCATACTTGAATAGTCATCAAAACATAGTATGAAATACTTATCACCGTGATAAATTTTTGGTCCAATAGGCCCACGTAAATCAAAATGTACCGAATCAATAATATTCTTTGATGAATAGGTTTTACTACTAAAGCTTGAATTTTGTCATCTTTCCTAATTGACATTTTTTGCACATAGAATTCTCAAGTTTGACTAAAGTAGGTATACCTATTACACATTTCTTCTTACTTCCCTTTATTATATTATCATTTACATTTACATGGAAAAACCTTTTGTACCATAGCCATGTTAATATGATTTAGAAAAATAGAGAGGGGGGTTGAATCAGTTGTTCTTAGGTCTAGATGTATAAAAAAAACTTTAAAAATCTTCAACAAATTAGATCCAACAACTAATAGCTACTCGTTCATTACTGATTGCATAAAAGAAACATATAACAGTGAAGTCCACTATCCAATAGTATCTAACTTGTAAAACACAAAAATGTTCAAACCAAAACATTCACACAAGTATTAACACTAGGATTTATAGTGGAAACCCAATTAGAGAAAAACCACTTTGTAACATGTTACTATTATTTTCACTCTTCAGAAGTGAGCTCTGTGAAAATCCAACCCTGCCAAAGGTTACAAACACACTATTAGGTGTGACTCAGTTAAAGGATTTAAACCACTCTATTAAAAGTGCACCTTGTTATAGGACTTACATACATCCCATTAGAATGTAACCTTGTTCAAAGGATTTATACAAATGACTATTAGGTCAACCTCTGTTAAAAGGATTTTGACTGATACAATGGTTAGAAAGTAACAGTAGTATTGATCTAAAAAACATACAACTCACTTTACAAATATAAGATCCAATTCTATACACATATGTTGGCTTACAGACTATGAACCTTTACCATCTCCATCACTAATCTACTCAAAAATCTCTTCAAGCAATCACAACACTTCTCCTTTAGCCTTTTCTGCTTATACAGTCAATAACATCAACAATACTTCCAACATCCTCTTCTCTCTTCAACCTCATGCTTAGGTTTCCTTAATACTTCCTTAAATTTGGTCAATACATCTTTTGTCACTTAATCTCCTTTGTAGATCTTAGGGTTAGGTCAGATTCATCGAATCCTTCCAACTTTATGTTATTCATCTATCCTTCTAGAAATATCTCAAATCTCTTAATAGATTTACAATAAAATATTTTACAGTGCATTAAATTCTTTCATACAATCAATAAATAAATTCAACATGTTTTACATAATCCAAGAATTCAACTATGTCGGCTAGAAATCTAAATTCTTCCTCAAATGTAAATTACTGACACTCGATCAATACAATGTTCAACTCCTTGGTCTTCATTAGAAAGCTCGGTCACCTCAAAAGCTATTTCGTCAACTAATACTGTCTTCCTCAACAATTAACTGATGTTTAGTCAACACTGAATTTACTTGGCATATACTAGCTTAGTCAACACTAACATCACTAGGCTTAAACTATATTTCTTCACTTTTTCTCAGTTAAGCCTACCAGTTTAATCTTCATTCTTAGGGTGACCCACAATAGTGGGTTACACTTTTTTAGACATGTTGATTTTTGCTGAAAAAGTAGATTTTTAATAAAATATGATTATTTAAGCCTTGAGAGTTCCATTTGAAGGAATTAATTACAAATGGTTATTTGAAAGCATCTTAGATAAAAAAAACATTGATATAACATATATACTCCTCATTCATACTTGTGATGGAGTCTCCTTCGCACCTATTAAAATGCTAACAAAAAAACACTTTGAATTTATCTTTTGGGATATCAAATGAATCCATTTGAAAAACCTATCTATGTAGTAAGGTACTACTGAGAAAAATATTTCCAATTATTATAATGTTAATATATATTAATTTTATTATGACTTTGTATTTTTAGTTTTACTAAATATAGATATTTCACCATATGTCTACCTCTATGTTTGACACTTGTGGAAAAATAGTAAATGAGAGAAAAAAAATTCTAAAAAAAATCTATTCCCTAGGTATTTAAGTTCTCTTTCTATAAAAAAAAATAAAAATAAAATTGGACAAATACATGACAAGTTATAAGCTATGTAGTTAATGTATGTCAAAATTACGATTTAGTCAACTTCAAACATTAATAAAATATGAAATAATCATGATAATGTCATCAAACCAATTGCGTGCCCTCCATATGGATGTCATAATACTAATTTCAAAAGAATGACATTGATATATATTTTAGAAAAAAAAGTTATGCTCTATGAAAATAATGTAACTCTTTGAAAATGACATTTTCAGCAACATACCAATTTTCATGGGAGAAAGAAAAAACCTTTCAAATCAATTCAAAAATAAAAATAAAAAATATATTTAGAATCTAGACATAAAATCTTAAAGGAATCTAATTTACTTCATCTTCTAATTTCAAATGGTTTAATGACAATATGCATTTGAGTCTAAAATTTTTCTTCAAAGTGTAGAGTTCAATGTCCATTCAGGCAAAAAAGTGTAACCCACTATTGTGGGTTCACCCCTGAAGTACTTAGATAAAAAATATATTATCTTATCATTTTTCCACATAATCAAGTACTCATTGAAGTATCAAGATAACTCAACCTTTCCTATCTCCTTCACAACAATCAAATAGATATAGAACTTTCTTAGATAGCAACAGTCTTACCAGTTAAGGTTTGACATCAATGACAATACAACAATTGCTTCAATTGAAGTTTCCAACAAGCCAACATTCCTCTACTTTAGAAATTAAGAAATGTCCAATAGAAGTGTTCAATCGAAAAAGATTACCTCATTTTTATTCTCAAGTAGCAAGGAATTCACTAGACTCTCAAGAAATCCTGCATATGGCTTTACTAAAATAAAATATACAACCTTATTTTTTCAACTGAGATATACTCAATAGGTTATACTTCAAACTATCATCCCAATAAACATCATTACAAGTAATACTTTCATTAAGTGCAATAGAACCATTACCTTTTATAACACAATATGATCCATTTCTATATCTCATTCAACCTCCATCACATTATTCCATTGAGATAAAATTGTTCTTATCATTGATCATATGGTCTTTTCATCCACTATCAATAATCCAGTTAACATTTTTTTTTCTTTAATGACCCCTACTTCACCGGTAGATGGCTCTTCTTTCACTGCAAAAAAAACTACTTATTCATCATCATTTTTATCATCAAAATACTCATTTATTTCATCATTTTTAGCTATGTAGTATACCTTCTTTATTTTATCCTTATAGTTCTTGAACATCTTGCACTTTTCATTCTTCTCATTGTTTTTATTATCTTCCTTATCATAATTGGGGCATCTATAAGCTAGGTGACTGATCTAATTGCATGTCTAGGAAGCAAGTAGACTCTTTCCTTTGTACTTTCCTTTTCCTTGGGGAAACCTCCTACCTATTAAAGCTTCAGGTTCTTGAAATTCTCTTTCTTCAGATAGAAAACTAGAACATCCCCATGAGGGAACACATAAGGATAAGGTCTAAAGTAAAAAAATTAGGAGCTTAGGAATCATAGAGTTCAAATAAGTTAAATCTGAGTATATTCAATGGATGGGACTCAAGTTCATGAGCAGATCTAAGATGTTCATGAATTGTGGCAATTGCTAGGCATTATTAGCTTATACAGAGGTTTCTTTGTGAGCTATTTTGAGATCGTCGATCCCTTGATGAAGTGCTTGAAGGGAGATTGGACTTGGAGTGTCCAATAGAAGTTTACAATTGAGGAGTTGCTTAGGTTCCTTAGCCAGAGGAACTCACCTCTTCTTGAGTGATCTTTTTGGATCACCTATTGTGCCATTGTAGTCTAGGATGTGGTGGTGTCAAGGATGTTGCAACTAGTTTAGTGGGGGAGGATGTACCAAGGCTAGACTTTGACTCATTTTGACAAATTTTTCTATTTGATTTTGATGACTTGGAGAGGTGCTGAATGTTTCTTGTTGGGAGAGTGCGATGATTCATCGAAGTGATTTTCCTTATCTGATTTGGAGGTGTGACTCAGAGCCGACATGGATTTTGCATTTGGATGAAATCTCTTCCCATTGTCATATTTGGCTCCTCCAAACCCAAATTTTGCATCACCTTTATAGTCAAGCAAGCCATCGCCCACTGTAATCTCCTTAGCCAAAGTCCTACACCTTATGTCACCTCACTTCCTCAATTGCCCAAGGTTGTAGGTTCTTCATGAAGAGGTAGAGCTTCTTGAAGTGATTCAACAAGAAAAATTTGGAACCTCTCCAAGTCATCCAACTTTGATAGAAAAAGTCATCAAAATTACTCAAAGCCCAGCCCCATTACATCCTCCCCCACTAAACTAGTTGCGACGTCCTCGATGCCAGTGCATATTAGACCACAATGTCGCAAGAGGTGTTCCAAAAAGATCACTCAAGAAGAGTTGAGTTCATCTGCCTAAGGAACTGAAGCAAATCCTCAACCGTAAACTTCTATTAATCACTCTGAGTCCAATCTCCCCTCAAGCACTACAACAAAAAATCAATGATATTAAAATAGCTTGCAAAGAAACCTCTACAAAAGCTAATCACACCTAGAAATTTTTGCAAGTCATGAACGTCTCGTATCTTCTCATGAACTTGAGTCTCATCCACTGAATCAACACATATGAAATATCATTAATGATATGATCTAGCACCCACTATGTTGCTTTATATTATGTGTTGGAGTTAGTTTTTAGACTAAAAGCCATAAATCACCTATAAGAAAAATACACATCTTATCTAAAAAGATTAATGCACATGTGATAAATTCCATGCAAAATTTATAAGGAAAGATCCAAATAGAAATCCTCTTTTCAGATTAACTTATAAATTAATTTAATAATTACAAAGGAATATAGATTTAGTTTCATAGAAATAAATACAAACCTAATATAAACTTAGGATAAAATATTTACATCAAATAATTAATGATTATCTCAACTAAATGAAGGAATTAGACTTATCTGATATAAAATATACTTACCTATATTTTACTTAAGTGAATAAAGTATATAAAATTAACTTCCTCTTCATGTTTTCCATTAAACACTCTGATTTGACATTTGGCTAATAAACCATAAAGGTCTTATGAGATGTATAAGACAAAAAACAATATAATAGTCTCTAATCTAGCCATAGGTGCAAAAGTATCATCAAAATAAATACCTTCTTGTCATGAGTTTCCTTTACAAATAAGTCTTGTTTTTTTCATACAACTTCCCCTTTCTCATTCACATTATTCCTATAAACATATTTAGTGCCTATAACATTTTTGTCTTTAGGCCTTGGTACTAGCTCTGAAGTATCATTCATTTTATTTTGATCCAATTCTTCTTGCATTTCCTCAAATCAAAATTGATGTTTACAAGATTCATCAATAGTCTTAGGTTTGACTTTTGAAACTAAGCACAATTCATTTCTAACTTTTGACCTTGTCATGACACCATTGTTCACATATTCTATTATCTATTTATTATAATGATTCATTGATACATACCTCAATGTTTTAGGAGTACCTTTTGGCTCATCAATACTTACTTGTATCCCATTGTCAATCTAAAAGAACTATTTAGCTTCCTACTCATGTTTCCAATTTTGAATAGTACAAGTTTGATTACCCTAATTATATGATCCATCACCATACATTCTTTATCAAATCTAAAATTTATCATCAATATTCACATGAGCACTTTCAACTATCTTTCTCATTCTGAGATTGTAACACCTATATGCCTTACTCCTATTAGAATATCCAAGAAATATTCAATTAGCCTTACTATGATGAGATTACTAATAGGTGGTAAATAAGTAATCTATGTATATCAACATTCAAATATTTTTCACTGAACCAATAAAGAAACGACAAGACATTGAACATGAAGACACAAGATTTTTGGTATCGTGGCAAGCCAAATTAGGGAAAAACCATAGTGGGGATGAATCTGACAAATCTCTACTCTTCTGAAGTATTCCCTATGAAATGATTTACCTTGTGAAAAGCATTTACATATACATGGAAAAATGTAACATTGTGAGAGGTTGTACTTAAAGATCATTACAAGCTTGTATGTTGTGAGAATTTTTATGAGAATGTACCTTTGATGATGTTAGGCCTATTTCCTTGTGTAAAATACTTTATAAGGTCACCACAAAAGTATTAGAAAATAGATTAAAATAGGTTTTTCATTTGGTATTCTCCTTGGAATAGATTTTTTTTTTCTCCTAATACATATATCTTTTAAGCTATGATAGTGGTTTACAAAGTTATTCATTCTATTAAAAAAACAAAAATGAATAGAATGATGACTAAGGTGGACATAAAAAAGGCTTATGATAATGTGAAAATGGAGTTTCTTTTGGCTATTATGGAAAAATTAGCTTTCACCATACTTTGTTCCCCAAGGTTCTTTATTCTAGTTAATGGAAGTCCACATGGTTTTTTTGAGACTACTATAGGTATCAAACAAGGTGATCCTCTATGTCCTTTTATTTTTAATATTCTTACAAAGGTTTTAGGAATATTAATTTCTCAAGATAGGATCAATGGAAAATGGAAGGGAATCAAAATTGTAATAGGTTTTGAGGCAGTTCATTACCTAAAATTTGTAATTGATACCCACTTAATGGGTGAATCTACTATGTCAAAAGATAAGATCATTAAGAGAAATCTAGATAAATATAGTGAGACATTATGGAAACATATTAATTGGTATAAATAAGAGGTATTTTGTTTAATACTAATCCTCTTAAGCAAAGACATATGAAAAATATTTTGGGTATGAAGACTAGTAAGTTACCTAGAAAATATCTAGGCATCCCTTTATTTGATGGGTCATGTAAATCTAGATTGTGGAAGGATCTAATAGAAAGTTGTATGAAGAAAATGGATCAATAGAAAGGGAGGTTTTTGACTTGTGCTGATCAAATTTTAATGCTCCAAACAGTCATATCTTCTATCCCCATCTTTTCTATGTGTTGTATGAAGGTTCCCATTAAGGTGTTGAGATATATATAATATCAGATGCAAAATTGTTTTTCTAATGGTTATCAACCAGTGGACAAAATCCCTCTACTTGCATGGGATAAGATTTGTAAGCCTAAAAGAAGTGGTGGTGTTGGTTTATAGGATTGGTAACTAATTAATAAAGCCCTGGATGCTAAACTGGTTTAGGAAATGGTGTCAAATCCTTCAATATTGTGGATAAAATTTTGAAAGAAAAATAATTGGACCCCTAGGATGATAATTATATTGTTACTATTAGAAATGCCCCTGAAGGATAAACAGTGTGGAATTTCATTATGGATTGTAGGGAAGTCATTGTCAATCATCTGACTTGAAAGGTTGGGGATGGAAGATCGATCTCTTTTTGGAAAGATTCATGGAATGGTTTACTTGTATTAGGAGACCAACAGGAAAATCAAAACATCATCATATTTTCTTAGGCCTATGGGGTAATCATATTATAAATTATATGGTGGAGATCATTACCCCCTAGGTCCTCAATGGGTGTGAAAGGATATATCAAATCTAGGTCTAAATCAACATCAAGAAACAACAATGAATAAATTTTTTTATGAGAAGGAGTCACATGTGATGAGTAAGAGTGATACTCTGATTTGGTGTGTAGAAAAAAGAGGATCTTATTCAATGAAAGTTATCTATCTTATGATTTATCATTATGATTATATGTTGGAGTGGCCCTTTAAAATATGCTTCCCAATAGAGATTGCCCCAAAAATCCTTGAGCGTTTACTTGGATTACTTTGTATGGAAGAATTATTACCAAGGAAAGGAGGAAGAAATGTGGATTTATTGGACCATCTAAATGTTTCTTATGTGAGAAATCAATTGAAGATGCAGATCACTTGTTGGTAAATCCAAGATTGAAGTTTACACATTTTAGGAAATTTTAACTGAGAGGAACTAATCAACTGGATCAATGATATAGAAGAATATTTTGAGTATGAAGATGTTGAAGATCTGGATAGGGTCAAATATGAAAAGGCCAAACTAAAAGGTCATGCAAAAATTTGGTGGTAGGAAATTTAGTTGGAGAGGAATAGAAGAGGAAAGGAAACAATCATAAGATGGGACCAAATGGTGGAGAAATTAAATAGATAATTCATGCTTGTTGATTGTGAGCTTGATCTTCTAAAGAAAATGCAAGTGTTGAAACAAGTGGGAAGATCTATGTAGGAGTATACAAAAGAAATTTACTGAGTCCTCATTCGAATAGGTCATGCAAAAGAGAAGAAGGAAAAGTTTTCCCCTTATCTTCATGGGTTAAGGAAAAGTTTTCATGAGTTGAATATGGTTAAAATGATCAGTATTGAAGAGGCACCCAAGTTTGGCTTAAGGGTGGAAGAGAATATTAACAACAAGTTTGAAAGAAAGAAAGGTGGAAGAGGTTGTGGTGGAAGATCTAGCGGATGGTCTTATGGAGGTCGAAATGAAGATCACAAAAGGAATGATGAGTCAAGCAGCAGTCATAATCAAAGGGAAAATAATTTCTATCATTCCCATTATCAAAATAATAGGGATCAAAGATGAAGAGAAAGAGGGAAACGACCTCCATGAGAATTTTTTTGTCAGACATGTTTCCATTGTGGACAAGAAGGAAATTGAGTCTATGAATCCCAACATCAATGAAGGAAAGATAGGAGGATTGAACATCATGCATGGTTTGGCCATGAAAATGACCAAACTCAATCAAAACACTTATATGATGTTGAGAAAGGAGAAACCCTAGTTTTTAGGAAGACCCTAACAAATGAAGAGAAAGAATTAGATAAGAGGAAGAGCATATTTCACACTAGGTGAAAGTGAAAGGATAAGTTTTTTGAAGTAATTATTAATGGTGGAAGTGATAATCTAGTATCAGAAGAAATGGTCACAAAGTTAAATATTAAAAGGGAAAAAGATCCCCATCTATATCGAATTGCATGGGTGTTTGATGACCACAAGGTATTGGACAATGAGCAGTGCTTAGTGAAGTTCAAGATTGGAAGTTATTGAGATTAGATATTTTGCAATATCATAACCATGTATAGATGCCATTATTTTCTAGGAAGGCCTCGAAAGTTTGAAAATACATTATACATGATGGCTGTGATAATATTTATTCTTTGACAAAGGATGGAGTCTGATCCAAGGTGAATCAATTGAAGGAAATAGGGGAAAAGGTATGTAGTAATGCCAGAATAACTTTAGTTGATGGAAGGAAGTTCTTAGAATGTATCAAACATGAACATATGTGTTTTTATTTAATTCCAAAATTTTCTAAAGAGGAAGTAGAAGATGTAGCTGCAAAAGTTGCAGATTTGTTGAATGATTTTTAGGATATTGTATCTAATAATCTACCTGATATATTGCCACTAGAAACAAATATCATTCATTATATGGACATGATTCTAGGGGAAAGTTTTCCAAACAAGGGAGCCCATAGGCTGACTCCAACAAAGAGTGAGGAATTGAACAAATAATTGTGGGAGTTGTTGTAGAAGGGATTGATCTAAGAAGGTTTGGGTCCATGTGTTGTACTAGTAGTAGTAGCACCAATGAAAAGTGGATAATGGAGGATTTGTATGGATTCTTGAGCTATCAATAATATCACTCTTAAGTACAAATTTCCCTTTTCAAAGGTGGGTGATATTATGGATTGTTTGAGTGGAGATGTGTATTTCACAATGATAGAACTAAAGAGTGGATATCACAAAATCAGGATTAGAGAGGATGATGAATGAAAGATATCCTTCAAGAAAAAGGAGGGATTCTATGATTGGTTACTCATTCCTTTTGGGATAACCAATCAAACAAGCACATTCATGCAGCTCATGAATGAAGTACTAAAAGAATTTTTTGATAAGTTTGTCATTGTTTATTTGGATGATATATTGATCTTTAGTAAAAAAAATTTGAAGAACATGGAATGTTTATTTGTAGGGTGTTTTAGAGGTTAAGGGAAGAGAAATTGTTGATTAATCTGAATAAGTGAAGTTTTGTGAAGGAGTTATTGTATCTGGGATTTGTAGTTTCAACAGAAAGCCTAAAAAATGACCTAGAGAAGGTGAAGGCTATCCTCAAATGTCCTACTCCAAGGAGTGCTACTAAGATAATATATTTTAATGGTTTTGCTAACTTTTACACAAATTTTATTAAAATTTTCACTAGTATATGTGGACCCTTGACTGAAATAATGAGAGAGGATACGAAAATTTTTAAGTGGATAGTAGAAACAAAAAAGAGATTTGAATTGTTGAAAAGAAAATTTATAGAATAACTAGTTTTAGTTCTTCCATATTTTAACAAGGTGTTTCAAGTACACTGTGATGCTAGTGGTAATTCTATTGGAGCTATTCTAAGTCAGGAAGGTAAAACCATTGCTTATTTAAGTGAGAAGTTGAATGATTCCAAGAGATAATATTTTGTTTATGATCAAGAGTTCTATACTATAGTTCAGAAATTGAGGAAGTAGAGACAATATCTTTTACCAAAAAGAGTGTTTTTTTTTTAAGATCATCAAGCTTTGCAATATTTGAACAACCAAGGAAATGGGTTGATTTTTTTAGAGTTACACCTTTTTTTGAAATACAGGAGTCGGAATTCAAATAGGGTTACAAATTCCCTTAGAAAGAGACAAAGTTTGCTAACAAAGATGTAGATTGAGGTTGTTGGGTTCAAGGAGCTCTGGAGTTTGTAACCCAAGGATGATGATTTTGGCAAAGCTTGGAAAGCTTGTACAAGACCTGTTACTCTAGATAGAACCAAATGGTTGGACTTCATAATCCAAGATGGTATGTTATTCATAGGTAGTCAATTTTGCATTCCAAGGATTTCTACGAGGGATAATTTAATCAAATAAAAGCATAATGGAAGACTAGATGGAAATTTTGGTCAAGATAAAACTATTTCTGTAGTTAGTGAAAATTAATATTGGTCACAGTTACTAGAAGATGCTAAGAAATTTGTACAAAGTTTTAGGATATGCCAGATGGAAAATGGAGTAAAGAGAAATATAGGGTTATATCATCCATTACCTTTACCAAAGAAGATATCGGAGGATATTAGTATGGACTTTATTCTTGCCTTATAGAGAACTCAAAGAGGGTGTTAGTGTCCAAAATGACGCTTATGCTCTAACAGGCTGCCAATGTACCCTCAGATGGATTTTAGGAATGGTTAGCTCCAAAATGTAATGAGGTCTTAGGGTAACTGGACCAACTATAGGGACAAGACTACCCTCTTCTACTTCTGGCTCTACAAAACCAAGGCGGGTGCACCTAACCTAGTATAAAATATACTTCATACACCAAGAACTAGGTTTGAATAACAGATAATAGGATAGTAAGAAAGTACTAAGTGTTAACCACACACTCATTGACTCTCCATTACTATGGGTAGAACCACATACAACCAAATACTTGATACTTAAAAGGATGGTTCTTAACTTATGCTTTTGAGATCATAACAACAACAATCAGTATTTGTTGATAAGGAGATAATCATTTAGGCCAGTGCCTCATCCATTGGGCAAGATCTCCTAGAACATGAATGCTACACACACCAAACAATAGCTGAGATTCTAAGCCATAAACACACCTATAATCCCCTTTACTACTTATGAGATATCCTTACATAGACAATAAGATAGATCTATGTCCCATCTAAAGCATCATTTCATCTAATCCTAGATTAGAACTCAAGAATGGATACATATACATAAAACAATATGCAGAGGACTAGAAAGTTTAGAATCTATCTAAGTTGACACAAAGGAGAGATAAGAGTCATGTACTTGTATTAAGTATGAAGAATCCTTAAGTGTAAACAATCAATCCAGAGGAGTCAAGCTTGCAAATTATAGCTTAGACCTACAACTTTTTCTCTATCATCAAGCAAAATACCGAATGCCAAAGTGCTACAATCTTGGATCCAGGACTAGGAACACTTCAGAACTTTGAAACTAGAACCACTAGAACTGACAAAATTTAGAACCCTTACAAAGTCAAAATTTTGACAAATTATACCACTAGTTACCTTGGAATCCTAAACTAGTAGGATGCAACAAGCTACGGGTAACCAGGGTTAGGATTAGGGTTTCACCCACCAAAATAATCAAATCAGAATTCAAAACAATTTATCACAATTCAGAGGGAAAAAACACTGAACCCTGCAAGCAATCAACACTTGACCTTCAATCATGAAAGAATCTCTGAAAAGGCACCGAAAATCAACAAAAAACTACAAAATTCAAACTGGAAGTGACCCTGCAAATGCCTTTGGTACATTTCATTAACTTCTCTGCATTGAGACATCCCTTCTGCAATCAGCTCACACCCTGGAGCACATTGGAATGGTGGAGAAGATCAGTTTCACCAACTCTGGCCCTTTCTGTCATCAATTTCAGTCCTTTTGGTCGCAGGAAATGTTCTCAGAGATTTGAATTTGAATAGCAATGGTCAATCCTACGGTGCCAACAGTGAATCAAAGGTCACAATTTAAATTGGGATCAACTTTATATCCCCGTCGTTAGATCTTCATACCTCGCGGGCTTTATGATTTACCTTTTAAAAGACTCCAGTCATATTTAGCGAACGAGAAAAACCATTTGAAATTTGTCAGGCCGCTAAACATATTTTATCTAGACTGCTAGACCTTAGATCCCTGCCAGTGGGTCCACACTGTGCCACATGTCATTTTACCATTCACTGCAACTGCCCGATCACGACTGACAGGACCCACAAACCTTCGGCATCTAATTGAATGGCTGGTGCAAGATCACATGTGGATGGAATATCCCATGAGATCATGTGATAGCCACACGATCTTTCTTTAATCTACCGCTTGAAGAATCAGGTCCCACTGACACACACCAGGAAAGATTCAAAATCAATGATCGTTGCATGATCGCAAGAGGATGGAATATTCCATGCGATCATGTGAAAACCATACGATCCTTAGGCAACTGACAACATGACCCCACCTAGGTCCGCTGATGCTACTTCATTAAATCCATCAGGAAATGAGGAAATGCCAATTGTGCTTAGGTGTCAAAGACCGGGCCCAGGAAATAAAGCAAGTCAAAACATAGGAAAAATTAAAGCTCGTGACTTAGGAAATATTTTCCATTGGGCCAAGGAAAAACTTAGGAAAGGGGACCCGACAGAAAAATTAATCGCATGATCGCATAGACCGAAATTAGTCTATGCGATGATGCGACTAACCATTTAACATGCAAAGAGGTCATAAAGATTTAAGCACATGGGAAATTTGGGGTTTAAGTGAGCCAAAAAGGTAACGTCAAAAAAGAACAAAGCCAAGGAAAGACAAAGGTTTTAGCTGGCAATGGCTAGTGTTTGAATTTTGCAAGGGTTTTAGCTAAAAACATGAAAAATACTTGCAGGGGCTAGGGGAAAGAACACGTAGCCATGACAATTTTTTGCAAGTGCTAACAGAGGGCATGACTCCATTTTTGTATGGGGAGACATGTTTTAAAGATGACACATTTAATTCCTTGCAAGAAGACTAATGATGGTGTTCATGTGGCAGAATTGTTTTTCAAGGAGGTGGTGAGACCACATGGTTTACCAAAGAGCATAGTTTTAGACTAGGACACCAAGTTTGTTCGGTAATTTTTGAGAACCTTGTGGGAAAAGTTGAAGGTGGATTTGAAGTTCATCTCAACACATCATCGATGGATTGATGGACATAAAACGTGGTGAATAGTATTTTTGGGAATTGGTTGTGGTGCTTGGTTTGAGATAAACCAAAGGGACAGGATTTTATTTTAATACAAGCGTAATTTTTATATAATAATTTGGTCAATAGTAAAACTATAAATCACCATTCTAGATAGTATATGGAAGTAATCCCTAAAATGAATCATAATTAAGATTGTTACACAAAGGAGAGACACGTAGTGCTAACACTCAAGACTTTGTAGAACACCTCAAGAATTTGCATGAGGAGGTAACTAAGAATATTAATAAAATGAATACATAGTACAAGGATAAGATAGATAATAAAAGGAGGCATAAGGAATTCTAGGTGGGGGATGAAGTCATGGTTCATTTGAGAAAGGAGAGATTTATAGTAGGAACATACAATAAGTTTAAGATGAAGAAGTTTTGACCATGCAAAATACTAAAGAAGAATGATTCATGAAATCCTTATGAAGTAGAGTTTCCCAGTGAACTCAATATTTCACTATTATTTAACATTTCAAATCAGATAGAATATCATGAAGGAGGTGTTGATGGTTAGGTCTTAGAAGAACATTAGAATATTTAAGCAACTAATTCATCTACAAAGGAGATTGAAGACATCTTGGATAGTCGCGTTGTTAGAAGAACAAGGTACAAGACATATGAAAAATATTTGGTCAAATGAAAAGGAAAAAAAATGGAAGATTCATCATGGCTATCAAAGAAGGAGGTTAATCATCTTAGTTTTCCTTTGAACACCTGAGATGTGACAAGGTCACTTCTAAAATTATCTTGGGTGTTTGATGCAGGAGCATCCTGGGTATAAGGGAAATCTTGCATCACCAAAAAAATGTTTTGGGTCCTTTTCACTAAGTGTTATCTTGTGCAAAGATGTTATTTTTGGAAATTTACTATTTTAAGTAATTTTTTTCTTTGAGCTCATAATGCTCTATTTTCTTCCCTAGATGTTCATTTCTGTTATATTAGCTTGCCGGTAAAGTTTCATTGGAAGATCAAGTCTATTTTTTAAGGTATTGAAAATTTTTGATATTGGCAACAGGGTACAAAAACTTTCAACTAGGTTTTGAAGGATTTGGAGGATCTAAAAGGGGTCAAGTTATTGACTTATTAGAGATTATGCAAGTTAGGCATTTTAGATAACTTTGCACCAATTCCTAAATGGGGTTGTAAGAGCCAATCGAGTCAACAAATAATGAGTTGTGGTCTCTAAAAGTTGCAGTACCTAAAATGAAATAAAATAAAATTCCTTCAAGATTTCTTTTTGAGTTATGAAATTTTTTTGGCCCTATTATAATGTAATCAGAATGAATAATAATTTCTAGAACCTTGTTGGGCAGTTAAAATTGCCTACATAATGAAGGCTTGTAGGGTTATCTAGGGGTTGTTTTTGGAAGATGATGTTGTAGCTCTAGCTTGTAGAATATTGTAATAAAATTTCCTTGTGGTTGTGCATATTATATTTCTAAAGATTATAATTCTATTTCATTGGAGATAATAGAAATCCCATTTCTTGTTCTTACAATTTTTTTTTATTCTGAATTATATTATGTGTGTTAATAAGTGAACTTCCCTTCATCACAAACATCTAACTACACTTTTTTATTAGTCCACCAACAACAATGAATCATTTAAACTTAGTGAATCCACCTCCTTTATCATTCACCAACCTTTCCTCCTTTAGCATCATTAATTGTATCTTTGTCTTCACCCTCAACATATCCATTCTCATGCACACATACTAGTTCTTATGAAAATAATATTGTTCCTCCTTTCATAACTTTACTCCAACATATGCAACAAAATCCTCTATTACAAAATCAATTTGATTGGTGGGTATGTGTAGGATCATCGTATGCCAAAAAGTGGTGACATGAAAAAGAAGTCTTGATTGATAGACTCTTTGAAAAACAACTACAACTTTCAAATAATATAACATTTTTGAAATCTAAAATATGTACATCACATTCTATTCTTTACCTAGTAGAATAATAATAAACAATTCTTTCAATTTGATAAAGTTTAGACTAAGTTAAGGTGGTCAGACATGAGAGTTTTTATATACAGGAAAATTTGTAGCAGAAAAATTATAATTAATTATTTACTTGGAAAAAAATACAAAAAAAATATACATCACATCCGGAAATGAGTCTACTTCTTTTATCTAGAATCTTATAAAAAAATATTATCATTTAATTTTGTTGAATGTGGTTAGACATACACCTACTTGTTATCTTTCTAGTTCTAGTTGATAGACTTATTGAAAAATAGCTATAAGTTTCAATCTATATAACATTTTTGAAATCCAAAATATGTGTCACATTATATGATTTTTCTACTACAATAAAAATAAAAAAAGGTTTTCAATTTAATAAAGTTTAGACTAAGTTAACGTTGTCAGACATGAGAGTTTTTGTATTCTGGAAAAGTTAAAGAAGAAAAATCATAATTAATTATTTACTTTGAAATAAATTTCAAAAAAATATGTGTCACATCTGTACATGAGTCTACTACTTATATCTATAATCTTGTAAAAAAAAATATCATTTGATTGTGTTTCAGGTGGTTAGACATACACCTACTTATTTTTTCCTTGAAATTTTTTTAGTACTCCTTTGAAATTTTAAATTTTCAACATATAGAATAATTGTTTTTTTAAAAAGGCCTAGTATCTTAGAAACAAATTCAATTTTATATAGATTCTCTTCTTACATATTTTTAATAAAATATTTATAACTAGTTCAATTTTTTATGTCAACTTGCCTAAATTTGATTTTCTAAATTTTCATTGCCACTTAAGGGCCTAGTTTGGCATACCATGATCCTGTACATACCCTGGTACCAGAATCAACCAAGAAACATATATCTTCTCTACCACACCCTCGTTACAAGATGTCATCATCACGACTAACATCAACAATAGTAAATTCTCCAACTAGCTAAAATATCTATCATTAGAGTCAACCAAAGGGTTTTTATTTACAACTTTAACAATATCAATATCCTCATTATTCATCTCAAAAATAAGACAATTCATAAATTCCTTATTAGATCCAATAAATTGATTATGAAACTTACCTCCATCCATATCTACTTTTTCCTTAGAAAATTATTTTGTACCTAATGTCAAAAATTCCATAGATTTGTTTACCTCTTCAATTGTTACCTTTTTTACTACAACAAGCCTTTTTTGTCCCTTCATCTTTTGAATTATCTTTATGATAGGCCATGAAATCTACTTCTTGATCAATAAGTGATATTTCTACATTTCAAACCTTATTTGATCTAGTTATTTGTTGATGCCTTTGATCTCTTTTTCCAACTCTATTTTCCTTCCTCTCTCTTTTTCCTCTCACTTCAATATTTTTGAACTCTTATATTCTTTCATCAATTCTATTTCTCTTATCATTTACTCCTCACGTATAATTCCTCTACAATTATGGGATAGATCCTCTCTCTACCACCCCATTAAAAAACTAATTTAGAACTTCAAAAGTGAAGGAACAACAATATAACATCTCAATTCATCCACCACAACTAGTAACCAACAAAAAATCCTTTGTAACCACCTTGTGCATGCTATTTGATTATACAATTTAAATCCTCATTTCTACCACCCCACAAATTACAAATTTACAACTTTGGAAGTTTAGATATAAGGATTAATACGACTTGTTAGATCATTTTCTTGTAGGATCCTAATACAAGCCCTAGTGCTTAATTGGAACTCTATTATTCCTGAACTCCTTATTCTAGCAAGAAAAGACTAATTAACAAGGATCAAGTCCTTCTTCACTTTGAGCTCTAGAGCTCAGGCAGGTGTACATCTTGTGATTCACTGCTTCACAGTAAATCTTCTAGTGGATTAAGTGTCCTGAACATAGATATTCAATATTCAAACCAAATGAAATGTAAAATAAAAGAATTGGTTTAATTTTGATTGATGGTGATAACTGCTAAATTAGTAGAGACTAGTGCCTAATCCACAAAGATTCAAATACAAATACATGAAGAGATTAATAAACATGCAAATGGAAACTAGCTATACTTTCATTAAAATTCTTCTGCTTCAATACATTGAGAAGGACAAAAAGCCATGAAAATAGACAAGAATAAGACCACTGCCTGGAAGCCCTGAATTCACCATCCTTGTAACAATGAAGAAAATTAGAGATATAGGAAAATGAAGCCAGCTACAGCCAACTAATAGCTGTCAATTTTCAGCCAAAATATCTCTAACTTCTCCTCCAAATTGATATTCAACTAATCTTCTCCAACTTCCCACAACTTGCAATCATTTCTCAATTGATTTGATTCTCTATTGCTTTGAAAATTTGATTTTATTTTGCCTCTAGAAAATGCTCTGTGAATATCTCAGTCCATTAAAAATAAAATTCACTTTCAAAATATGGAGAGACTATGTAAATCATTTACATATGGCATTTTAACCTTTACCTCTACACATTTCCCACTTTCCTGCACTTTATTCACTAGAAGCCACCAAATTTGGACAAGTGTCATGATCTTGTTTGATGCTTGAACTTTAACCCTGGGATGACCACCTATATGGACATTGGGAAAATGCACCATTCTTCAAGTCTCTAAATGCATTCCTTAACCCCAGTCACATCTAGAGAATAGGCGAGTACACTGCTCTCGTGTTCTCTAGATACATTCTTTAACCATAGTTACACTTGGAGATTTGGCAAATACACTCATTCTCTAGTTATCCAAATGTCATCACCTTAACTGCTAGGAATTTAGAGATCATGCTACTGTGCAATTCTCTAGTTCTCTAGATTTTAGTCACTAACAGCCAAGGATCTTGAGATCTGGTGACTACACTATCTCTTGATCTCGTGATTTTTGCACTAACCACTAGGAATTCAGAGATCTAGCAACTAACCACCCACCAAGTTGCTCGATGTCTACCTTAACAACTGCTTCATTTAGTGATCATGTGACTGGGTGCCATGTGTCACCTCACTTGTCCTGTCGGCACCAACTTTCTGCAAAATATTGAGTTATCTATCCATCGGCATGCCTCCCAATACACCTCTAGAGTGCACACATGTCGAAAGGCTCCAACTCTTTATTCAAACTAACATGTGAGTACATTTCCTTTTAAACACTCCAAATCTCCCAATTCTAGTTAATGTGGGACTAAACCTCTAGATATTTTTTAAATGTTTCATTAAAAAAAATTATTATGTGCCTAGCTTGTATGCACCGAGGCACGAGCCAAAAAATCCAAGAGGCCATCCAATGCCTCTTTCTCTTTAACTTACTTCTATCTTGAGCGCTATTGTATTTAAAAAGCTTATGGCACCAAAATAGGGTGCATGTGAGATAAACCCACATGCACACCCCTTCACATTTCACCTTCCTTTGTTGCCTATGTGTGTCCAGCTTTGTTTACCTTGGCTCATTTTGGAATGATCGAGCATTGCACATCATGCTACCCTTCACATTGGTGTGTTTCCCCTCTTCATGCCTTACACACCACCAAGTACCTTCATAACTCATGCACTCTCTTTGTTGGCTGGTAGCATTGTCCTAAATATGGTATGCACTCTTAATTCTTCACACGCACCCTTGCTATGGTGCATAGGGCATGCTCTAAACTACCACGCACCCCTACCAAACCTCACATAGTCTCTTTTTTGACTAGAAGCCTCCTCCAACATACAGTATGCACTCTTCATTATTGACTGGCAACAACATTCTAAAGATGTTACATATCCTCTAAACACTAACTATGTCTCCTCTAGAATCTTCTATAAGCACAATGCATGATCACGTCCAGCAAAAAGAACTCATTCTTTTTATAATAAATCTATCATTAGGATTTCACTTTGATGACCATAGATAGTGTCTAGGTATCCTCTATGACCTGGAAAGGCTTGAATGTGTTCCTGTGTCTGGGTATCCCATAGATGAACATAATGATAAAATCCTCTAGTAGCCAAATAATGATCATCAGTATGTCAGGTGTGCACACTTCTTCAAAAACCATTCCAGCCACACTGCCAGCACATACACATGGTATGTGCAGGATCATGGTATGCCAAAAAGTGGTGATGTGAAAAAGAAGTCCTGATTGATAGACTCTTTGAAAAAAAACTATAACTTTCAAACAATATAACATTTTTGAAATATGAAATATACATCACATTCTATACTTCACCTAATACAATAATATTAAACAATTCTTTTAATTTGATAAAGTTTAGACTAAGTTAAGTTGGTCAAACACAAGAGTTTTTATATTCAGAAAAAAATGTTGTAGAAAAAAAAAAATTAATTCTTTACTTGGAAAAAAAATACAAAAAAATATACATTTCATCTAGACATGAGTCTACTACTTTTATCTATAATCTAATAAAAAAATATTATCATTTGATTTTGTTTAATTTGGACAGACATACACCTACTTCTTATCTTTCTAGTCCTGATTGATAGACTTATTGAAAAATAGCTATAACTTTCAAATTGTATAACATTTTTGAAATCCAAAACATGTGTCATATTCTATGCTTTTCCTCCTACAAGAAAAATACAAAAAAATTTCAATTTGATAAAGTTTAGACTAAGTTAACGTGGTCAGCCACAATATTTTTTGTATTCTGGAAAAGATGTAGAAGAAAAATCATAATTAATTATTTACTTGGAAAAAAATTACAAAAAAATATGTCACATCCGGACATGAGTCTACTACTTATATCTGGAGTCTTGTAAAATTTTTTTATCATTTGATTATGTTTAAGGTGGTCAGACAAACACCTACTTCTTATTTTTTTCCTAAAATTTTCGTACTACTACATTGAAATTTGAAATTTTCAACATATAGGATAATTTTTTTTCAAAAAATGCCTAGTATCCTTGAAACTATATTCAATTTTCTATAGATTCTCTTGTTACATATTTTTGATATAATATATATAACTCATTCAAAGTTTTATGTCAACTTTCCTAAACCTAATTTTATGAATTTTCATTACCACTTAAGGGCCTAGTTTGGCATAGCATGATCCTACACATACCCCACACCTCATTTCATTTCATGCATACCTCAATGCATCCTTTGGATTGGCATGCACTTTTCCACAATGTTTCATATGCTGGTCTCTCAAACATTAATATAGTGATTTTAAAATCAGTAGCAACAAGGTTGGAAATAATAGGATTTACTCTTTTCCTCCAAGCTTTCAACTGCATCGTGATTGAAGATGAGCTTTGATTCAGTAATAGTTATTAGCTCCAAATGCAATCAATCCTCTGAAATGTTCAACCTTCAATATTGCACACAACACACACACAAAAATGTGCTAAGTCTCTTTAAAAATCAGAGCACACACACCACCATTAGACACTTTAAAAAAGATAAAGTGTGGCACTTTGTTCACCCAAAATGGTAGTCACCTAGTGGAATGAAACCATGGCACACCAAGATTTAAACACAGCGATGAAATTTTATACATCTTTGCAAGACTGTCCATAAATACAAATTGGCCTCTGGAAGTGGCCTTGAAAAATGACCCAAAGACCTCACAGGAACACACCATCATAGAATTAAGTTCACTTCCATCATGTGTAAATGCATGCCAGAGGAAATTGGATGAAGAGATTTGAGCCAAAAGTTATTATAGATCAAACATGGCCTTTCAGAAATACTAATTCAGTCTGCCCTGTCAAATTGCATAAATTGCCTTTAGAATTGGTTGAGAAAACATGCCAGATGGAGTGACCATGGTCTAAAACTCTTCATGATGGAAAATTTCTATGATTTTAATATACCATAACAACCTGACTACAATTTGGATCACCTGGGAAATATCTATTCACTGTCAAAGTAGGCCTCCCAGAAATATTCATCAAGACATCCTAATAAAACAATAGAAATTACAAACGGTTTTAACTTCAAAACCTTATCAAATGGATTAATCAGAAGCTGGAAATCTACCTAGTGGGAGTAACAATTTCCTAAAACACAAGGAAATCTTTATTGTGACTTGACCAATCTTGAGGCATGAGTTATAAGTTCACAAATAGGGCCTCTGGGAATACGCAAAAAAGTGCAATAAGCAAATTTAATGAAAATTCATCTAGAAGGGGATGCACAAAATGACTCAAAACTTACCCTAGAGACCTAAAAATCTCCCAAAATATATTTTTATACATGTGGAACACACCCATGAGCCCAAATTTTCATGATGCCCAACAAGATACAAATTTTTCAACCCCAAAGTACCCCTTCCTGGTGAGTTCTACACAAGTAATTTTTAGAATGACAGACCACCAAAGAAAGAGACCACATAAAATGACTTTAGAATACAAACCTAGGGTTGGAAATGACTCACTGAGATACATGCAAGGTTATAGACTCACCTATGCCCATGAAATGATACATAAGTGACCCAAACCTAAAAGCACCAAAAGCAAAAGACATTCTCGAGAAAAAAATTTAAACCAACAACTCTACATCGAAAAATGTCCCAACAGTGGCTGTGACTGTGGATGCTTGATTGTAAGCTCATGGAAAGAATCCAGCTCTTTGTTCTGAGTAGACCAACTAAACATATCCTTGTTATTACTCCAAACTTTTTCCAAAAATTGGTTCCTTATCTAAAACACCAACACCACTGTACAAGACATATATAAGATACACAAGAAGTTTCAAAATGTCCAAGAAAATTTAACATTTACCTATGTCAAAAACTCATTTTCTATTTTACAAACTCAACTGACAATCGAAAACCACCATTATATACAAGATGATAGAATACACCATTGAGCATAGGCTAAAAATAACTTCAAATTCAAAATCAGCTATGCCTTCCCTTTTATGTCCCCCCACAAACTCACTTTTTGGAAAACATGTAACATCAAAATGATCATAAATTGAAACATATGAAAGGGGAAAAATAGTTGATACCTTCTCTTCTTGGCTGCAAACATTCAGCTCATCTTCAATGCACACTTTCATATCAAAAGAAAAGAAACAATATTCACATTCATTCAGTTCAGCTAAGAAAACTAAAACATCCTCATGCATCAAACCATTTAGATTTATCAAATCTGACTTCTCTTGACAAATCACACTTTTATCCACACAAGCTGGATGATTCACACAACCCACACTATAAATCAAATCATCTTAACTATCCTTAATGCTCGGTGGTAGAAGAATTAAACTATCATTATGTAATGCATTCTCATCAAATAAGCAACACTCATTTTGCATTACCTTTCCTCTAACTAACTGCATTAGAGATGGAAATTCAAACTCAACCATATTTAAAATATCAATTTCAGAAAATGAGCTACCCTCAACAAATTCCATTTCCTCACCACATTCTTCGAACAATGGATTAGAAACTACATGGAATAGTTTCTCATAATCATTTAAACAAAGAGCCAGTTGGTTCAAATCAATATCTTCACCAAATAGTACATTAGTAATCTCACAAGACATATCATCACACCCATTCTCATGTACATCTTCAGCAGAAAAAGAAAATTCAGAATCTGAATCAAAACATGACTCACCACTTCTTCTATCATCACATGAAAAATCAGTATCACAACCAATCATATTATCTTCACAATTGTTAGAAAATGAACTCCACCATTTGTCTTCATTCTTCAAGACTTTACATTCAAATTCATTACCATTGGAACACATAGAAGACTGAGAAGAATGAACATCTACATCATCAGAGAGACCTTATGATAGGGCATTAGAAAGAAATTCATCGTCAACTTTATCCATGTTTCCAAAAACTTGTTGTTGCAATTGCAACAGTAGTGACAAATTTTGTTCATCCATGGATTCATCACAATCACCATTTCTCTCACCATTTATATCAACACTATCTGGTGGGAAGTTACTCTCATAATTATCATCACTGTACTTGTGTAAATCATGCAAAGGGAATAATGTGTTTTGAATAATTGGGAAATGGTCATTACCTCCATTAGCTGAAAAAGATTCCAAATCTTCATCAATTATATCTTTAGCAATGACCTTATCTGGCCTATATAAATACACACTAGCATTGTCAATTTCTTGTGTACCAATATTAATTTCCGCTGGAGTGCAACTTTCCCCTTTTTCCATTTCTTCTCCAAACCGCAAAGGAATCACTCCTGCAACATTATAACTACTTTCACATTAAATATTTTGATCAATGTAATTAGCAGGGGAATGAAAGTACTGATGCTACTCACTTTCTTCCTGATCATTCACTTTATTTTGAAAATAAAAACCAGTAGAAGCACGCCTTCTTATAACTTCGTATCCATTGTAATTTGAAAACCCTGATATAGACTTTGTGGTTGTTTATCCCTTATCAGGAAACCCATTTTTTGGCCAAATGCACCCAAATAAATAATCAAACATAATTGATCATGGGGCCTACAATTTTCAAGGATATCCATCAATGTCCTAGCAAATCTATTATTAAACCTTGGAATTAACTCACCTTGTTCAATTTGAATCTCCATCGATCTATCTAACATTAATTTTACATCTACCCATCCATCAAAATTCTCAATGAAGGATGAACTTAGCTCATCCCATGAAGAAATCAAAGCTGTAGGAAAAAATGAGAACCAATCTCTTTCATCTCTTCCCAAAGTCTGCACAAATAACCTCATCCATAGATCTTCATTGTAGATATCAAAATCACACATCAGATCAGCAAAATCATGCATATGCTTTTTTGCTGACCAAGACTGGTTGCTAAAAAATTTAGGCAAATATCTTCTTATTTTATCAAGGATCTCATTAGGGAAACCAGGTATGCCATCATAACAAAATGGCACATATCTTTTGATAAAAGAACTCCTATGAACATCCATTACTAGTTGTAACCTTTGTGCATATACACTTGATACTTTTTAACACCAATAATAGGAAATCTATACACTTGTAAATAACCTTCTCTTATCACTTAATTATTCTAACATACTTCACACATATATGATTTAACTCAAAACTTAATCCAGAAGTATGTAATTTTACTCATCTTTCCTTTCTTGAATGATAACCATTTGATAAGGATCACGCAAACACACAAAATACTTAAAGGAGAATACTTGGAATGTCTATGTTCCTATTGTTCACTTCATATCTAGCTGAAATCTGAAATAAAGCTTCACATCTCAGGTTCTTTCTGACATAGAGCACCACCTACTTATAGAGGACATAAATTCACTCACTGATCTTTAACTAAAACATCACTAGATTCTAGGCACTCCTCACAATAGATTCACATATATTTTTAATTTTTAATCAACAACAAATTCCAGGCAATAAACATTTAGATCAAAAAACAATTTTCATATTTTTACACTTTTGAGACTCTTCCCCAAACTGAATATGGTAGGACTCTTGGATACTCTTAATGGTAACCTTACTTCATCCCTAGCGGAGTCACCAATTTGTTAGTGACTCAGATAGGCTAAGATAGTTTGGACTTCTCAAACAGATCTTTCTTATGGTCACCCCCCAGAGGAATTGACAATTTGTTAGCTCATTTTCTTCCAGGATCCTAATACAATCCCTAGTGCTTAATTGGGACTTTATGATTCCTAAACTCCTAATTCTAGCAAGAAAAGACTAATTAACAAGGATCAAGTCCTTCTTCACTTTGAGCTCCATAGCTCAGGTGGGTGTACCTCTTGTGATTCACTGCTTCACAGTAAATCTTCTAGTGGATTAAGTGTCTTGAACACAAATATTTGATATTCAAACCAAATGAACTATAAAATAAAAGAACTAGTTTAATTTTGATTAATGGTGATAACTGCTAAACTAGTAGAGATTGGTGCCTAATCCAGGGAGAAGATTCAAGTAAATATACATTCACAAAATCCTCTCAATAGAAACACACCTTGAACCCAAGTGAAATTCCTTACAAGTCACTCTTTCATTCCCATGTCCAAACATCAAATTCTTAAGAAAATATTGAATCCTTTGAAATTACCCTCAAGAATTACTCTTCCCTTGAAAGAAACTCAACAATAATTTCAAAGTTACCTTATAACTAGTGTACTTAATTTGCCTTAAAAACTCAATACACAAATATTCAAATACAAACACATGAAAACATTAATAAACATGCAAATGGAACCTAATTGTACTTTCATTAAAATTATTTTCCTTCAATACATTTACAATGACAAAAAGCCATGAAAATATACAAGAATCAGACCACTACCTAGCAGCCCTGAATTCACCATCCCTATAACAATAATGAAAATCAGAGATATAAGAAAATGAAGCTAGTTACAGTCAACTGATAGCTGCCAATTTTCAGCCAAAATATCTCTGACTTCTCCAAATTGATCTTCAACTGATCTTCCCCAACTAACCACAACTAGCAATCATTTCTCAA
Organism: Chamaecyparis obtusa; assembly: GCA_027943335.1. Classification (NCBI taxonomy): domain Eukaryota; kingdom Viridiplantae; phylum Streptophyta; class Pinopsida; order Cupressales; family Cupressaceae; genus Chamaecyparis; species Chamaecyparis obtusa. Next base: position 197,800 of record BSBK01007098.1, on the reverse strand, counting down.
ATAATTCAATTCTCTATTTCTTTGAAAATTTGATCTTATTTTTCCTCTGGAAAATGCTCCATGAATATCTTAGTCCATTAAAAATAAACTTCACTTTCAAACTATGGACAAACTATGTAAATCATTTAAATGTTGCATTTTAACCTTTACCTCTACACATTTCCCACTTTCCTACACTTTATTCACTAGAAGCCACAAGATTTGGACAAGTGTCATGAACTAGTTTGATGCTCCAACTTTAACCCTAGGTTGACCACCTATCTGGAGATTGGGCGAATGCACCATTCTCCAAGTCTTTGAATGCATTCCTTAACCCCGGTCACATCTGGAGAATAGGTGAATTCACTACTCTCGTGATCTCTAGATATATTCTTTAACCATAGTTACACTTGTAGATTTGGCGAATACACTCATTCTCTAGCTCTCCAAATGTCATCACCTTAACTACCATGAAATTGGAGATCAAGTGACTATGCAATTCTCTAGTTCTCTACATCTTAGCCACTAACCACTAGGGATTTGGAGATAAAGCAACTACGCTATCTCTTGATCTCATGATTAATGCACTAACCATGAGGAATTAGGAGATTTGGTGACTAACTGCCTGTTGGGTATCTTGATGTCTTCCTTAACTGATAATTCATTTGGTGATCATGTGACAAGGTGCCACATGTCACCTCACTTATCCTATGACTACCAACTTTCTACAAAATATTGGGTCATCTATCCACTGATACACCTCCCAATGCACCTCCAAAGCACACACATGTCCAAAGCCTCCAACTCTTTCTTCAAACTAACATATGAGCACATTTCCTTTTAAACACTCCAAATCTCCCAATTCTGATCAATGTGGGACTAAAGCTCTGAACATTTTTTAAATGTTTTATTAAAATTTTGTATCATGTGCCCAACTGGCACACACCGAGGCATGGGCCCACAACTCCAAGAGGCTAGCCACTACCTCTTTTTCTTCAACTTAATTCTATCTTGAGCACTATTGTATTTAAAAAGATTATGGCACCAAAATGGGGTGCATGTGGGATAAACCCACATCCACACCCCTTCACATTTTACCTTCCTTTGCTCTTTGTGTGCACCCAACTTTGTTTACCTTGACTCTTTTTGGCATGATCTAGCATTGCACATCATGTCACCCTTCACATTGGTGCACTGCCCCTCTTCATGCCTTATGCACCAACAAGTATCTTCATAACTCATGCACTCTCTTTATGGACTGGCAGCCTCCTCCAACAAATAGTATACACTCTTCATTCTTGACGTGAAACCTTGTTTTGGTGCAGAGGGCATGCTCCAAACTACCATTCACCCTTACCAAACCTCATGCACTCTATTTGTTGACTGACAACGTCCTCCAACATACGGTATGCACTCTTCATTATTGACTGGAAACAACATTCTAAAGATGATGCATGTCCTCTAAACACTAAATATGTCTCCTCTAGAATCTTCTATAAACACAATGTGTGATCACATCCAATAGAAAGAACTCATTCTTTTCATAAGGAATCTATTGTTAGGATTTCATTTTGATGACCATAGATAGTATCAAAGTAGGATCTATCATCCACACTCCACAATTTTACTGTGTATTCAAATGATCCAAATATAAGTTGTTGTGTACCTTGTCAAAAAGCTAAACAAGAAACAACTCCTCTATGACTTAGAAAGTCTTGAATATGTTCCTGTGTCTGGGTATCCCATAGATTAACATAACAATCAAATCCTCCAGTATCCAAATACCGACCATCGGTATGCTAGACATGCATGCTTCTTCACAAAAATTGTAAGCCACACTGCCAAACACATACACACCTCATTTCATTTCATGCACACCTCAATGCATCCTTTGGACTGGCATGCACCTTTCCACAATGCTTCATATGTTTGTCTCTCAAGCATTAATATAGTGATTTTAAAATCAGTGGCACCAAGGATGGAAATAATAGGATTTAATCTTTTCCTCAAAGCTTTCAATTGCAAGGTGATTCAAGATGAGGTTTGATTTAGTAATAATGATTAACTCCAACTACAGTCAATCATCCAAAATGTTCAACCTACCATATTGCACAAAACACACACAAAAATGTACTAAGTCTCTTTAAAAATTAAAGCCCGCACACCACCATCAGAAAATTTAAAAAAGATAAAGTGTGGCCCTTTGTTCACCCAAAATGGTAGTCACGTAGTGGAATGAAACCATGGTGCACCAAGATTTAAACACAATGACGCAATTTTCTACATCTCTGCAAGACTATCCATCAATACAAATTGGCCTCTGGAAGCTGTTGGTGTTTGAAAATGCTTATGCCAACTAGGTCTACCAATATGCCTTGACACTAGTATTAGGAATGGTTAGTTCCAAGTATGAGAGCTCTAAAGGACAACTGGACCAACTATAGGGATAAACTACCCTCTTCTTCTTCTAGCTTTGTAAAACCAAGGTGTGTACACCTGATCGAATAGATATTAACTCTAATAGTTTTAACTCTGCCCCTTATTGAATATTGGATCTTACAACAGATAACAATGAGAAAGTACTAAACAATAACCTATTGTTCATTGACTCTCCATCACTAGGTAGAACAATTGAAAATGTAAATAAAATTAAATGACTAGTAATGATTAAATGACTTCTTGCAGAATGTAAACAACCATGCCAAAGATGCACCACTACAAGAGATACTAATTTCTGATCAGTGCCTTATCCATTGGGCAATACATCTGAAATAGAGACAGAATACAAGAACATAAATTCCAAGCCATAAAAAACAAACTAGATTCATACACTGCTTGCAAACATCCTTCCTGATTGAACCAAATGAATCTATGCTTCACTCAGAGACTTTTAACCTGATCCTAGATCAAGGCTGAGAGATAAAACATATACAGAAGTAAACCCTGTGCAAAGAGTCAAAAAACTCAAAACCCAAGAAACACAACTGAAGGAGAGATTTGAAAACTAAAAACTGCATTAAGTATGAGGACTCAAGTTCCTGTATTACAAACCATTTCAGAATACAATAGCTAGACAATATGCAATGATACATAAGGTTTTTCTACTGTATTGACACAACTTAGCAAAACATATTACAATCTGGACTGAGGATACACACTTAGCTTTTCAGCTTCCTGTGTTAAGAATTTCCAGCCAGCCCTTTCTAAATGATCATAAAATTCCTTTTATAAGAACAAGGATACAATAAAAATATCATTTAGGGCACTTTTAGGGAAACACAGTCAACCCTAAGACTCATCAAAATATCTCAAAACAAATCTGATTTCAAATACAATCTAGAAACTTCCTTTACAAAAATCTACATCTTTACCCAAATCTAGACCCAGAATAAATAGTCCATAACTGCTCTCACCAACCTTGTTGAATCTGAAAACAAATGCCACCATTGCATTCCTCGTTCCGAGCTGATTCTGAAAACATATAATATGTCTACATTTGGATAAAAATAAGACCCATAAATCATTTTTCCGTGAATAGCCTCCATTATCTAAAATTTTGACTTTTCTCATATAGCTGACTTTACAATTTCGAAATTAAATACTTTATGAAGACCTCAAATTTCAAGGTGGGCCTTATGCCACTTTTTATCACTTGATTCATCCACTGGTCCACCTCATCACCTTGTCAGTCCTCTAAACACCCTTCGCCACTTCTCGCTCTGTGAAAGGCTCGTTCTGCTGACTAGGCATCTATTTGCAAGCTCATGTTGGGACACGTGTCAGCATCTCGTTAATCTACTATATCAAACTTCATGCATCTTCACCCTTGCACTTTTGCGATGACCATTGGATTGACACACATCCCAAGGCAGTCGACCATCTACTCAATGCTCTGCTTTGTCACTACCCTTTGCCAAGTGTCACGTTCTGGTTGGTCAGTGAATCCACCTAGGTGCCAAATTGCAAGATTATTCCACATCATCATGGTGCCACATGTCAGCACATCGCTAATCTCGCTATACTAATAGGCATGCAACTTTATCTCAGTGCTTTGGTGACAACCGCTAGATCTGGTGCACATCCCGATGTGTGAACAGGCCTGCATATTCATTTTTGTCAAAATTAACTTACGTTCCGTCTGAGCCCGCAATCCATGTCACCATCCATCTCAATTTCCATGCACATGAAAGGCTTCCAGCAAGGCATCCTTATTTGGACAATAATGTCTTGTGGGTTTTTGCTTATAAATTCTTTGTCTTTCTTGGGCGACATCAATGTGGGATAAATCCCAGTTCATATAATAATTTCGCTTTCAAAATTTATGTTTATATTGGGCACCCAGCTGGCCCCACCAAACCCGAAAAGCCCACCACAAAGCCCCTTTCTTTTTTTCTTTACACTGCATGCAATTTGTCTTTTTTTTAAATACTTCTCAACACCCCAACATAACAAATGTTGGACTAAGCTCTGTAGATAGTCCATGTTCTGGCCGCCCAGCTCCTCTAATCTTGCATGCCCAATACTTTCTTCATTCCCTTGGTGAGCTACAGAGCACGTCCCAACTAGTAGCCTTCCTTGCATTTAGTGTTCAAGATCTTCAAAGTGAAATATAAAATCTGCATGACTTGTTGATGTGGAAGACAACTCTCGTGGGCACATCAGTTCAAAATGACAAAATGCCAACTCCATTCAAATGTCCATTCAATCTGCAAACAAATATCAAGTGGGGGCATATGGTTGAGTTAAGATCCCACCCAGGCTACCTCACGCAAGCCCACAACCATGCACAAGCCTCTCTTTCTTTTCCTTATTTGGTATTGCAACTTCATTTATGTGAGCAGCTCCTCTCCGCAGAATACAATTGTCACTTTAAAATAGAGGATGCATGGTGTTGCAAACCCCCAACAAAGACCCCATGCAAAACCAAAGGCTTACGTAGCATCTCATAAGAAATTCACACAACTTTGATGTTGAGTGCGTGTGGGGAGAGAAAAGGTAGCAGCAGGCTGCCTTACACATAACACCTTCATTTCCTTTGATTAATCATGCAGCACTCCTCCTTATCCTACGTAGACCACTTTGTTAAAAGTATCCAATACACACAATGATGCACACATCACTAGTTTGATTTTAAATGTGCAAAGATGAAGAAAGATTTATAATTTAATTAATGATGCCTGCAATCACTACTTAGTGCACCCAGCTTAATAAAAAATGTGTGCACTTGTCCCAATTGCATTGTTTTCTTGAAAATGCACTTTGGCCTTTGAAGTTGCTCAATATTTGTTAGTATGCCACCACTTTATGGAGAGATGGCATGATCCTCAGATTGCACAGCATCTTCATATTTTAAAAAAGTGTACATAGCCAATGAATGGTGTGCTCAACATGTTATGGTATACATAGCTCCCTTGCTACAGAGCTCCAAATTGATCACAGGGAGATAAGAAATTCATCAAGGTAATATAATCTTTTGCAATGTCTACTGATTGCATTCCATGAAAGAGTGCCAAAGTTTAACTAACATATTCTTCCTTAGAACAATTAATAATGCAAAATATAAATGGCCTGCTAGCGTAGTGGACAAAGCTTATGTTTTTAAAAAATAATGAAGCAGGCTGGACCCCAACGGGTCCGGCCTAAAATTTTTTTGAACTCAAACAATTGGCTTTGAAAAATGATCTAGAGTGACTTGCAACAACAACTGGATTCCATCTGGATAACTGGGCAACTTTAAAAACATCAATTTTTATCATTTTTCCAGTCACCAAATCTCAATAAAACACCTCCAGTCGCCTTTTAAAAACACTAAGCAAAACTAAACACTAGAAGCTGAAAACTGGTGGAGACAAACCTTGTACCATATATAATCATCCTGTCAGATGGCATCACCTAGAAATGATCGAGGTGAGAGATATTAAAACTTGAAAATGTTGTTCAGAATTGTCGACAAGCAAAAACTGAAAATCACTACCGACTGCCTCAGAAGGAGCTGATCTAAAAATATCAAACTGTGAACTGGAGAGAAACCACCAAAACTGGAAGAAATTTCATATGCAAGGATTGAAATGAACCAACTACCAACTGGAGATAATCATCCATTCAAAAGCTACAAATTTATGAAAATGACTACTTTAGAGAATTATGCTATCTGCACTTTCGTGATTATTGAACACACTTTTATCGATCCCGCAATCACATCAAATGAGACCTTCACAGTCTGAAACCTAGGGAAAAGATTCTCTTTCATACATAGAAAACAAGTCCATATCTAGTTTCATCATACGATCAATTGGTTATCCAGAAATAATCCCCAAAGTTGTTCCCTTAGAACACCCCGAACTGAAAATAGTCAAATTCATAAAAATTGGGTTTGGAATCGATTAAGAAAAGTCATCAATCAGATTCATCATAATCTAAAAATCATGATGAAGAAACACTTTCATATCTACATTATGGATCAATCTTCAATTATGCTTGACCTCGATCCGAGCCCAACTGGAAAGATCTCAAAGTGAGCCACTCACAAAACTGAACTGTGCACTACTGAAGAAAATCAACAATCTGCAAACTGAATGGCCTTGGCAAACATGTTAAATGGGCACATGGGGGGCTGAAAATAGGAAAGATGACTCATTCCCACATCTACAACATGATGCAACAACTGACATTTTATGATTAATCACAGGGCACTTAATGCACTCATCCGAATAGGGCCTCCAACTGAACTGTGTAACTTATCCTCATCAAATTTCTAGAGACTGTGAACAGAATCAGATCGACAAACTAGGCAAACGGATTCATCATGGCCTAAAAATTGAAACACAAGGATTATTTGACCACTAGAATATAGTACAAAAGAAAATTTCTCAACAGGGTCACAGGGTCAAAAGTCATAACCAGTTAAACAGGCCCTTCCAGAACTCTGAACAATTACACAGGTACATGAAAATAATAGACTAGCAACTTTGAGGGGTTCCAAACCTAATCAAACGGATTCAAAATGACTTAAAAATTGAAACATAGGTTTTTTGATATGCATACTAAACATCCTCAAAGTGGCAGGTCCTGAAAGCTAACAGGATACCAAATATTCAAATACAAACAGGACCTGCTTCAGTGATTTGACACAGACAAAAGTGCAAATTCAGGTGAACACCTCAAAATGACTACTCTCTAAACACTTCAGATTCTTCATTTAGGAGCTAGAACCCACTTCATATTTCAAATGAAAGGTGTTGAACCTGTCCCCCAAGCTATATCTCATGAAATTCATCAGGCCCATTTCTACATGGTCTTGAACTCAGGTCCCTTAAACTGTTCTTTTGAAGGGCACAAACTATGGAATTGGAGAACTTTTTGATTATGAACTCAAAACCTTATAGATTTTCATACTACCAACAGTGGCTCTAATTGGGGACGTGTGCCCCTTGTGGGCATGCAAAGAATTTAGGAATCTTTGGTACAACAGACCACTCAAAAATGAAAATTGATCACTTTCTCTTTCTTAAAAAAGAGGGAAACTTACTAAAAGAGTCAAACCACACAACTAAAAGAAAGAAACTATTCAGTATATACATTATTTGCAAAGTCTCAAAGCCTCAAAACTAAAATCATTTTTTACCTTTATCAAACATGTGATTTTCATCCTCATATGAAATAAGCAATCTGAAAGTATCATGACTATTTCGCTGCTTACATATGTGAATATAATTGGGCTGGAAAATAATACTGTAATTGTTATTGCCCATACTCTTCCAATCACCACTACCTTTATTCTCATATTCCAAGAAATATGGAATGTCTTTTACATCTTCTTAAGGACTGGAAACATAACACTCATCTAATAATGCATTGAAAGATAAATTGTACTGATCCATATGCATTACTAGGGACTCACCTGGCTGAGAATGAACTAAATTCTTAGTTTCATCTTTATAGAATACTTCAACCATTGAGTGACTTAACTCCTCAATAATGTTTTCACAATCTAAATCATGAACCAAGTGCAAACTTTTATCACAGACACCATGACATAAGGATAGTTGACTGGTATCATCATTTTCATCAAGAAATTTATTGTCCCTATTATTGAAGAGACTATCCTCAATACTATCACAACCATTATCAAATTCATCAAAAGAAGAAAGAAAGAATGAACAAAAAACTTGTTCATTACTAGAATCTGAATGATAAGAAAAAACATTGTCACGGTCTTCTTTATCTTCTTCTGAGTCATAAGATGAGGGGATTTCATGCAAACACAAACCATTTTCTTCATCATTTTGAACACATGCCTCATTATCAGTGTCAAAACATATATCATATGGATATTGCAAAGTAGAATCCAATTTTGAGGTATACCTCTGAAAATCAACAGCCAAGAGTAATGAGATTTCTTCATTGCTTAGTAAATTTTGGACTTCATGTTCATCTTTTTTGGCCTCTTATTCGATGTTGCAAAATTCCTCCTTATTTAGAATAGGGACTGCAAACTCTTGGTTCCCATCATCTAATGTACAACCATCACTCCAACAACTTTCATCTACATCATATCTATCCCTTTTCTATTTGCACAAATCTTTCTTGTATTGAGACAATAAGAGTGTTCTCTTATGTTGATAAAAGGAGAGGTCCACAAACTTAATAGAATTATTATCAACTATAGACTCTTCTCCAGCATCTCGACATTCATTGAATTCACTATCAGCCACATAACCAGTATCATCAACACAAAAGGAAATAACATCATTATTTGTATTTGCATAGAGCTGCTCACAAGAAAACCTTATTGTCATATTCCCATGATCTAATTTTTTATCCACAACCAACTCATGATCATCACAAGAACTCATACCCTGATCATTCTTACCAAAAGATTTATACTTAAACAAATCTTTTGCAACATTTTCAGTATCAAAACAAAAATTAGTAGGGCCTAACATTTGTTGACTAGATGTATGTGTACATTTATTATATTCAGCTGTAAGAAAATCAGAGATCTCTTTACTGTTGAGAGAAGGAGAACTTGACTCATCTACATGCATCACATCTTCATGACCAGAAGTACTTGCACAATCAATATTAGGATCCTCATCACTTTTGCTAGCAGAATAACATACTTCTTTACTTGGTACAAAATCATGACTGATTTCAATTTTAGAATCATGAGAAATGATGTCTTCATTTTTTAGCATTGGTTCACATAAGTCCGAAAGCAATTCATCCTTGGTATCTTCATCAAAGTCTTCACTCAAATCACTTTCACTTTCAAATTTAGACATCTCTGAACAAGTAGAAGACCTTGCATACAATGATTCTGATTCTTGATCACTACTACAATCTGAATGTTCTTCTAACATGACTTCATCATTCTGAGAAACACTCTCATCTTCAAAAATAGGATGCTCTAGGACACTATTTTTATTCTTTCTTTGCAGATGATCATTTTGCAACTTATCCAACTCATCATCATCAGCAAATTCTTCTAAAAACAACCATTTGAAATCAATCAATGAGGAGATGCATTTTGGGGGTAAACTCAAGTACCAATCAGCTGCAACCCCTTTGAGGGATCTCCCAAAAAACATCATGCTGACATCTTCATCATAAATTTGATATTTTACAACAAATCTGAAGAACACTAGGACATGTTCAAGTGTTGAATCTAACTGATCATCAAAGAGTGGGATTAAATCAATGAGCTCAATAAGGAAAGAATTCGTGGATCCATGAACATGATTATAACTTAAAGCTCTATCCAGCCTATTGAAACATAGCCTTCTAGGTTGTCTCATTTCTGGGTTATCCATTTGATTTGAAACAAGATGAGAACTATTCATCTTATTCTATCTTTACAAGAGGTATACCAAAATATATAAACCTTTATGATAGTAAATTTAAAGTTTCATGATAGGATATTCAACATGGAAACATGAAATTATTCGATATGTTACTCTTCCCTTCATACTAGTGCTGAAACACTTGATAGGGAACAAATATTTTACAGCCGATCTTATGGAAAAACACATGAAGATCAAAAATACATGGAAGCGTTGCAGTTGACTCTCAACTTGCTGAATGGAAAGCCTTTGAATTTGAAGCTTGTTTTGCTTGAAACAATTGTAGAGCCACCACCTCCTTGAATAGGACAAACACTTTAACCGCTGAAAAATCCTTCTATATCTTTTTTGATCAACACAAAAAACTTCAACATGGTATATGCACTATTTATCAAGACTGAAAACACATCATTTTATGCACTGATCAAACAGAGGATCTCAGAGTTGCCACTCGCAACTTGGTGAGATAATTTCAAAGCCTTTTTAAACTAACTCTTTGCACTTCAATGGAAACCATTGGATATGATAAACAAGCCGGCCAGGAGTCAAAGCACTCATACCCACATTGTTTATAGCTGGTTTATTACACAAGGGATATCAAATGATTAAAATAGGCAAGTCAGGAGTCCAGCTCAACTTGGAACCTACACTATTTGCTTATGATTATAATCTCTATTTCCCCAGTGGAGTCACCATTTTGTTGGTGTTTGAAAATGCTTATGCCAACTAGGGCTACCAATATGCCTTGAGACTAGTATTAGGAATGGTTAGTTCCAAGTATGAGAGCTCTACAAGACAAGTGGACCAACTATAGGGATAAACTACCCTCTTCTGCTTTTGGCTCTACAAAACCAAGGTGGGTACACCTGATCCAATAGATATCAACTCTAATAGTTTTAACCCTACCCCTTATTGAACATTGGATCTTGCAGCAGAGAATAGTGAGAAAGTACTAAACAACAACCTATTGTTCATTGACTCTCCATCACTAGGTAGAACAATTGAAAATGTAAATAAAAGTAAATGACTCGTAATGATTAAATGATTTCTTGCAGAATGTAAACAACCATGCGAAAGATGCACCACTACAGGAGATACTAATTTCTGATTAGTGCCTTATCCATTGGGCAATATATCTGAAATAGAGACAGAATACAAGAACACAGATTCCAAGCCATAAACACAACAAACCAGGTTCATGCACTTCTTGCAAACATCCTTCCTGACCAAACCAAATGAATCTATACTTCACTCAGAGACTTTTAACCTAATCCTAGATCAAGGCTGAGAGATAAAACATATACACAAGTAAACCCTGTACAAAGAGTCAGAAAACTCAAAACCCAAGAAACACAACTAAAGGAGAGATTTGAAAACTAAAAACTGCATTAAGTATGAGGACTCAAGTTCGTATATTACAAACCATTTCAAAATACAACAGCTAGACAATATGCAAATGATACAGAAGGTTTTTCTACTATATTGACACAACTTAGCAAAACATATTACAATCTGGCCTGAGGATACACACTTAGCTTTTCAGCTTCTTGTGTCAAGAATTTCTAGGCAGCCCTTTCTAAATGATCATAAAATTCCTTTTATAAGAATAAGGATACAACAAAAATATCACTTAGGGGACTTTTAGGGCAACATAGTCAACCCTAAGACTCATCAAAATATCTCAAAAAAAATCCAATTTCAAATACAATCTAGAAACTTCCTTTACAAAAATCTACATCTTTACCCAAATTTGGACCCGGAATACACAATCCATTACTGCTCTCACCAACCCTATCAAATCTGAAAGAAAATGACACCATTGTGTTCCTCGTTCCGAGCCGATTCCAAAAACATATAATATGTCTACATTTGGATAAAAATAAGACCCATAAATCATTTTTTTGTGAACAACCTCCATTATCTAAATTTTTTACTTTTCTCATATAGCTGACTTTACAATTTTGAAATTAAATACTTTATGAAGACCTCAAATTTCAAGGTGGGCCCCATGCCACTTGTCATCACCTGATTCGTCCACTAGTCCACCTCATCACCTTGTCAGTCCTCTGCACACCCTTCGCCACTTGTCGCTCTATGATAGGCTCGTTCCGTAGACTGGGCGTCTATCTTCCAACTTGCGTTGGGACATGTGTCAGCATCTCATTAATCTACTATATTAAACTTCATGCATCTTCAACCTTGCACTTTTGCGATGACCATCGGATTAGCATGCATCCCAAGATGATTGACCATCTGCTCAATGCTCTGCTTTGTCACTACCCTTTGCCAAGTGTCACATTCTGGTTGGTCAGTGGATCCACCTAGGCACCAAATTGCAACATCATTCCACGTCATCATGGTGCCACATGTCAACACATCGCTGATCCTGCTATACTAATAAGTGTGCAACTTTATCTTAGTGCTTTGGTGATAACCGCTAGATCTGGCGCGCATCCTGATGTGTGAACAGGACTGCATATTCATTTTTGTCAAAATTAACTTACATTCTATTCGAGCCCGCAATACATGTTACCATCCATCTCAATTTCCATGCACATGAAAGGCTTCCAGCAGGGCGTCCTTATTTGGACAACAATGTCTTGTGGGTTTTTGCTTATAAATTCTTCTTTCTCGGATGGCATCAATGTGGGATAAATCCCACTTCATATAATAATTTCATTTTCAAAATTTATGTTTATATTGGGCGCCCAGCTGGCCCCACCAAACCCAAAAGGCCCACCACAAAGCCCCTTTCTTTCTTTCTTTACACTACATGTGAGTTGTGTTTTTGTTAAAATACTTCTCAACACCCCAGCGTAACAAATGTGGGACTAAGCTCTATAGATAGTCCATGTTCTGGCCACCTAGCTCGTCTAATCATGCATGCCCAATACTTTCTTCATTCCCTTGGTGAGCTACAGAGAACGTCCCAACTGGCAGCCTCCCTTGCATTTAGTGTTCAAGATCTTCAAAGCGAAATATAAAATCTACATGACATATTGATGTGGAAGACAACTCTCATGGGCACATAAGTTTGAAATGACAAAATGCCAACTCCATTCACATGTCCATTCAATCTACAAACAAATATCAAGTGGGGGCATATGTTTGAAATAAGAGCCCACCCAGGCTGCCTCACGCAAGCCCACAACCATGCACAGGCCTCTCTTTCTTTTCCTTATTTGGTATTGCAACTTCATTTATGTCAGCAGCTCCTCTCCATAGAATACAATTCTCACTTTAAAATAGAGGACGCATGGTGTTGTAAATCCCCAACAAAGGCCCCATGCAAAACCGGAGGCTTACGCAACATCTCACAAGAAATTCACATAGCTTTGATGTTGAGTGCGTGTGGGGAGAGAAAAGGTAGTAGCAGGCTGCCTTACACATAACACCTTCATTTCCTTTGATTAATCATGTAGCACTCCTCCTTATCCTACGTAGACCCCTTTGTTAAAAGTATCCAATACACACAATGATGCACACATCACTGGTTTGATTTTAAATGTGCAAAGATGAAGAAAGATTTATAATTCAATTAATGATGCTTGCAACCACTACTTAGTGCACCCAACTTGATAAAAAATGTGTGCACTTGTGCCAATTACATTGTTTGCTTGAAAATGCACTCTGGCCTTTGAAGTTGCTCAATATTTGTTAGTATGCCACCACTTTATGGAGAGATGGCATGATCCTCAGATTGCATAGCATCTTCATATTTTAAAAAAGTGTACACAGCCAATGAATGGTGTGCTCAGCATGTTATGGTATACATAGCTCCCTTGCTACAAAGCTCCAAATTGATCATAGGCAGATAAGAAATTCATCAAGGTAGTATAATTTGGTGCAATGTCTACTGATTGCATTCCATGAAAGAGTGCCAAATTTTCAGTAACATATTCTTCCTTAGAACAATTAATAATGAAAAATATAAATGGCCTGCTGGCGTAATGGACAAAGCTTATGTTTTTGAAAAATAATGAGGCAGGCTGAACCCTAGCGGGTCCGACCTAAAATTTTTTTGAACTCAAACAAATGGCTTTGAAAAATGATCCAGAGTGACTTGCAACAACAGCTGGATTCGATCTGGACAACCGGGCAACTTTAAAAACATCAATTTTTATCATTTTGCCAGTCACCAAATCTCAATAAAACACCTCCAGTCGCCTTTTAAAAACATTGAGAAAAGCTAAACACTAGAAGCTGAAAACTGGTGGAGACGAACTTTGTACCACAGATGATCACCCTGTCAGATGGCATCGCCTAGAAATGATCGAGGCGAGAGATATTAAAACTTGAAAATGCTGTTCAGAATTATCGGCAAGCAAAAATTGAAAATCACTGCCGACTACCTCGAAAGGAGCTGATCTAAAAATATCAAATAGTGGACTGGAGAGAAACCACTGAAACTGGAAGAAATTTCATATGCAAGGATTGAAACAAACCAACTGCCAACTGGAGATGATCATCTGTTTCAAAGCTATGAATTTATGAAAATGACTACTTTAGAGAATTATGCTATCCGCACTTTTGTCATTATTGAACACACTTTTACCGATCCCGTAATCACATCCAATGAGACCTTCACAGTCTGAAACCTGGGTTAAAGATTCTCTTTCATACATAGAAAACAAGGCCATAAGTAGTTTCATCATATGATCAATTGGTTATCCGAAAATAATCCCCAAAGTTGTGCCCTCAGAACACCCTGAACTGAAAACAGTCAAATTCATAGAAATTGGGTTTGGAATGGATTGAGAAAAGTCATCAATCGGATTCATCATAATTTGAAACTCATGATGAAGAAACACTTTCATATCTACATTATGGATCAATCTTCAATTATGCTTGAACTCAATCCAAGCGCAACTGGCAAGATCTCAAAGTGAGCCACTCACAAAACTTAACTATGCACTACTGAAGAAAATCAATAATCTACAAACTGAATGGCCTTGATAAACATGTCAAACCGGCACATGGGGGGCTGAAAATTGGCAAGATGACTCATTCCCATGTCTACAACATGATGTAATAATCGACATTTTATGATCAATCACAGGGCACTTAATGCACTCATCCGAATAGGGCCTTCGACTGAACTATGTAACTGATCCTCGTCAAATTGCTAGAGACTGCAAACAGAATTAGATCAACAAACTAGGCAAATGGATTCATCATGGCCTGAAAACTAAAACACAAGGATTATTTGACCACTAGAATATAGTACAAAAGGAAATTTCTCAACAAGGTCACAGGGTCAAAAGTTATAACCAGTTAAATAGGCCCTTCTAGAACTCTGAACAATTACACAGGTACATGAAAATAATAAACTACCAACTTTGAGGGGTTCGAAACCTAATCAAACGGATTTGAAATGACTTGAAAATTGAAACATAGGTTTGTTGATATGCATACTAAACATCCTCAAAGTGGTGGGTCATGAAAGCTAACAGGACACCAGATATTCAAATACAAACAGGACCTACTTCAGTGATTTGACATAGACGAAAGTGCAGATTCAGGTGAACACCTCAAAATGACTACTCCCTAAACACTTCAGATTCTTCATTTAGGAGCTGGAACCCATTGCATATGTCAAATGAAAGGTCTTGAACCTATCCCCCAAGCTATATCTCATGAAATTCATCAGGCCCATTTCTACATGGTCTTGAACTTAGGTCCCTTAAACTATTCTTTTGAAGGGCACAAACTATGGAATTGGAGAACTTTCTGATTATGAACTCAAAACCTTACAGATTTTCATACTACCAATAGAAGCAGCCTTGAAAACTGACCCAATGACCTCATAGGAACACACCATCAGAGAATTAAGTTCACTTCCATCATATGTGAATGCATTCTAGAGGAAATTTCATGAAGAGATTTGATCCAAAATTTATTATAGGTCAAACATGGCCTTTTAGAAATACCAATTCAGTCCGCCCTATCAAACTTTATAAATTGCCTTTAGAATTGGCCTAGAAAATTGGCTAGATGGACTGACCATGGTCTTAAATGCTTCATGATGGAAAATTTCTATGATTTTAATGTACCATAACAACCGGGCTACAATTTGGATCAACTGGCCAAGATCTATTCAATGTCAAACTAGGCCTCCCAGAAATATTCATAAACGCATCCTGATAAAACAAGAGGAATTGCAAATGGTTTTTACTTCAAAAATTTATCAAATCGATTCATCAAGGGAAGGAAATATACCAGGTTGGAGTAATAATTACCAACAACACAGGTAAATCATCATTGTGACTTGGCTAATCTTGAGGCAGGTAAAAAAGTGCAATAGGCAGATTTAATGAAAATTCATCTAGAAGGGAATGCACAAAATGACTCAAAACTTACCCCAGAGACCTGAAACTCTCCCCAAACACTTTTTTATACATGTGGAACACATCCCCAAGCCCATATTTTCATGATTCCCAACAAGATACAAATTGTTCAAGCCCAAAGTACCCCTTCCCAGTGAGTTCTACACAAGTATTTTTCAGAATGACAGACCACAAAAGAAAGAGACCACATAAAATGACTTTAGATTACAAACCTAGGGCTGGAAATGATTCACTAAGATACATGAAAGGTTATAGACTCACCTATGCCCATGAAATGACACACAAGTGACCCAGACATGAAAACACCAAAAGCAAAATAAATTGTCAAGAAAAATTATTAAACCAACAACTCTACATCCAAAAATGTCCCAACACCACTGTAAGATCAAACCATGCTTTGATACTATGAGATATAGTGCCAAGGAGGGATCGGTCCCCAAAGGAGGTGCCCAACCTTACAAATAAGAGTACATAGGAAAGAAACATCACAAAATAGAGATAAAATGCATGATCCAATGTATTATTTATAGATCAAACAACATACATGTGGGGATGTTAGGCCTTCCTTGTTATAGCTAGTACAAAGAAATAAATCTCAAATCGACATTTCAATCCATCCCAACTACTCTACCTCCCAACTTCATGCTACTCAAATCCAACTTCCTAAACAAGAACTATTACCTATCTTAAATATAAGATCCCTAGCCATTATCTGATATTACCATAATCCCCAAGATAAAGAAAATGTTTTACACACAAATAGGGTAGTACCTAATTCCATAAGAGCATCTACACACAATTATAAAAAGATGCTTAGTTATACAAATATATCAACCAAAAATTCAAGAAAATTGAACAATGTACCACATGTAACTGCATCTCAAGAATATTTTCCATTGCCAATTCTACACATTGTCATGGATTGAGGACCTATTTTTCATATCTGCCTACACAATCTCATCTAATGGAATGTCAACCTCCCTAATGGATAAATTAACCATTAGGTCTATAATAAATTTCTCACATCTATCTATCCTTTTGATTGAAAATACATTGAAAATATATTGAAAAATTCAATTAGATCCCATACAAAATTTCTCTTTTATTTTTGCCTACGATTTATAGTTGTGAATTTATTTATAACTTGAGAGACAATCAGATCAGAATCACCATATACTAAAAGTATCTTAATACCATATTATTTTCCAATGTTTAAACCAAGGATTAGTCTTTCATACTCTAAAATGTTGTTAGTGCATTAAAAATTCAACAAGAAGGAGATATTTAAAACCTTACCATGTGGGAATACAAAGATGATTCCATCCCCATTACCTTCCTTGTTACGTGCTCCATCAAAGTTCAGTTTCCAAAGATCCTCTTGACTTTCCTTCAAATGCACATCAAGTTAGGGTTACTAACCTTTACGGCTTGTTTACTGATACTTATCTAGAAATTATCCATGTCAGATTGGCAGAAGATAACCCTATGATCATAATTAGAATATTCAAATATGTAAGATGACCTTGGTTCCCTTTGTATTCTAAATTATCATACATTGACTGGTATAGTGGAATAAGATAGGTCAATTTCAACTAGATTTGACTATTCTCTTGAGAATAACATGCCATAATTTGTAGGGATCTCAACCACTGTGATATTAGTTTTGTAAGAATCTTGTGCGAATTATAGAAATCTAAATTCTACATCCTTCATGATGTTGACAACAAGGACTGATCTATTGTCTATTTTATAAAATTTCCCATACAGTTTGTCTATCTTCAAGCCAAGCTCTTTCATTACATGTGCATACATGATGTTGACTACTTCTCCTGAATCAATCATATAATTTCTAACAAGCTTATTGTTAATTAAAAAATTAAGATAAAAAGCATCAACTTGATTAATATTTTTAATTAATGTTGTCATTAAATATACAATAGGAGGTTCATTATTATCCTTTTTATCCTTATTATCTATAACACTTGCTAGTATTTTCATAGTCTCTTTCATGTAGTCATAAAATTTCATCATTTCCATTACTAGAGAAAAGATCTTAACTTGAGATAATGCATGATTCATAAAGGAGTGACAACTAGAGATTTTCTTACCAATATTTTTTTTATTTTCAAAATTACTTAAATTAGGAGGTTGCAAAGTGTCTACCTATTTTCCATGAGGGTTTTCATTTGATTTCTTTGAATTAATCACCTTAGTGTCACTTTTCTTGGGAAACTTTGCAAAACTACCTAAGGGTTTTCCTTTACCTATATCAATAGTTTTGCTCGTCAATTTTTAAGTACTTTTAGCTCGCTCCAACACTGCAATAGTGTAAGCTCTCATTTCTTCATCAGTCAACCTCATAAGAGAAGGAAGCTCTTCTTCATGAAAGAAAAATTGTTAGACAAGGTTCTTCTAGTCATTCCTCCTGGCCTGTAAGTCTGCAACACACTTCTCATCTAAAATTCATCATCCCTACCTGAGAAAGATTTAGAAGATAAAGCATTCATAGTGGGGTGATCTTAAATTTCTTGACCTTCCTATATTGCAAAATGGATTGAGCTATAACACATTGATCTAGTGCATAAAGCAGTCTACAAACTTCACACAACAACCCATCTTCAACCAAATGATTCACCTTTCTCAATGGATCAAGGGTATACTCGGTATAATTATGCTTCTCTAGTTTCCCATCTTTCCAATTTATATGATACGACATATCATGAAACCTTGGTCTATCACTTCTTTGAAATGGTGGTCCTTCATTTCAACTTTTATTCATTTTCATATCTTTCAGCATATCCATAATCTCTTTCAAGTCATCTTTCTTTGGAGATTTTGGATTTTAGAAATTCACTTCATCCCTTTTTTTAACTCTCTCGGATGCCTTCCTATCATTTCAATTACAATTTCAACCTTGAATTCTCATTAAAGTAAATCAGTGTTGGAGATTTGCCAGCAGGCCAGTACTAACTGTATGTTTTTCATTGATGACAATATATGGAAAGTAGCATGTGTGGAAGTCTTATTCAGTAAGCTTTTAGTATATGTAGCATGGACATGATATCAGCATGATATCATGGGTGCAGAGGTTAATTGTTAGTATAGATAGTTATATAGCAGCCAGTGTCAGTAGTGTTCCTGATAGAGTAACAGGCAATGTTCTATGTATGGTTGTCTATGCAGTTAACATGGAGCCTTGCGTGCTTGGATATATGTTGAAGACATGTTAGTGATATTTTAGTCATGGACACATAGTCTGATATTCAGTAGAAGTGAAGTTATGTAGTCACTATTCACTAGTAGTAGTTTCCTATGTTTGTTCAGAAGAGCCGACAGAGAATTTATTGGTTCTAGAGTTGTGCCTAGCTTTTCAGTATGCACCCTTGGATTTAAGCTTAGAGAAGAGATATTAATGTTCGGTTAAGAGAACATGAAGTAATTCAGCTTGAGGAGAAAGATCCAATTGTTTTGGTAGAGCCAACAGTGTGTAGTGTGCATCTAAAATTATCTTATTAGATAGGTCCTAGAATGTGTTGTGTTTATAGTAGAGGTCACAAAATGTTTGTTCAAGTTTGTTATAGTTTATATAATATGGTTTTAAGGTGGTTCTAACAAGCTGATTTGATTATATCATTTAGAGGAAAGATATTTATAGGAAGTTATTTGTGATTGCTTGAGTGTGGTTCATGGTAGATTAAGCAAAGAAGAACAAATTGTGCGAAGTGTTGAGCCATCAAAAGAAGGTCTATGTGTGTCATGCCCATGATATTTTACTCTAAAACCACACCAACTTTTTTTTTTTTCAAGGGTAAATTAAGTCCAAGTTTATGTTGCAGGTTAATAGGTGACTCTGTCAATAGTTCGGAAAGACTTTGAAGAATAAGTCCTTTACCAACGTTGGTTTCCAAAAGGTTACTAGTTGATAAATATTCAATTTAGGTGGTGATGATGTAACCGAGTACAATAGGGTTAGGATGAACATTTCTCGATTTGCATTTGGTGACGACAACGAGGTCTAATTCCATAATTCATATTATTAATGATGCCAAGTGGTTTTCAAAATTAGGAGGTTTCGTTAATTGTGTTTAACAAATGATTCATTGTTTTAGTAATCACATAGGTTATTTAGAGTATAGGAACACTGCCTAGTGGATTCTTTAAATAATGTTCTTATAAATAATGATTATCGATTTTGATATACTTAAACTAATATCAACTTGTTTATTAAAGTTATAAAGATAATGTATATTGATCCAAAATATGTTAAGTTATAACAACCAATTAAAGGATGATTATAATTATATGAGACATAAATTGATAATCTAATTATAAAATGTCAATTAATTAATAAAATTATAAATATCATTAAATAATATATTTTATAAATAATATTAATTAGGTAATATATATATATTAATTAATAAATAATTATAATATAATAACTAATTAATAAAGTATTAATTAATTATTATATTATAATATATTAATTATTAATACATATATATTAAATAGATTCTACAATAAAAATTTACTCAAACAAACTTAAATTAAACAATAAAAGTTCATAAAGGAATTTATCCTATGCTAAACAAATTAACTACAAAATAAAATTTACCTAAACTAAATACTAATTTATTCTCCCCCTAACCCCTAGCAAACACCTCCTAAATTCCCTAACCTACTTCCCCTTGACCCACGTGCCTTGTGGGAGGGAACATAAAAAAGGAGATGCTGCGTAAATTAAGGGAATGCAGGAGCTTGCATAAAGCAAGAGCAAAGTTTACGGTCCAAAAAAAAACATAGGTTCAAGTCCCAATACCAAAGAAATATGATCATGCCTAAAAGCTTGTGCAAGTTTCTTAGGGGAGTGGTGAAAAGGTATTGGCTTGGGGTTTGGGTCCCACCACAACCCATTCCAAAGACTTGGCCCAAGTCCAAAAGCATTTCCAAAGGACAACTCACGCAGGCCTAGGGAAGATATAGGTTTGTCTTAGAAGTGACTACAAAGGAATGATAAAATTTGCAGCCAAGTACACCTGATTGATAAGTGTGTTGGCCAATGAAAACACATATTCATTAATGCTAAGTCAGTACCACATTCTGAGCGCCCCTTTTTTTTTTAGAATATTGAAAGTGTGAGGAGAAATATATATATATATTATTATTTATTATATTTTTTTTTACTTAGAGAAGGAAAGCTTATATTTTATTATATATTGCCTTTCATTTGAACAAGTAGATCATTTATATTGTAAAATAATGACTGTGGCAATGGAATTTGTATGGGAAATTTTCCCATACAAATTCCAGAGACCTGTAGGTCTCCATTTTTCTTTCTTTCTCATTTTTTTTTTTGCATTGCTTCTCTTTATAAATTTTTCTTTTCCTTTCACTATAATCAACTTGATATCTAAGAGGAATAGATTTAATCTTAGAGGACATAATATAGCAGGATTTTTTTAACAAATTTATTTACAAGAGTCCATCAAGGCAATGTAAACTAAAGAACAACTATTATGCTGAACTTAAACTTCTTTCTCCTTTTCAACATGAAATTACAATTTTCTTCCTTTATGCAATACATATGAAACTATGAAGATTTTCCTCAGCAAGGTTATGAAAATTCAACTTTACATTATTCATCTCATCATAATAAATTCCATTACACTATTCCTTTTAAATAACAACATCAACTTCACATATCTATTTCAAAAGAGAAAACTCAATGAACACAATTAATATTACTATTCAATACCTTGAGAAATTTTCATTATACATATTGTATTCAACTTTATACAACAACCATTGTGTTCACAAGAACATGATTTCTACATTATCATAAATGAAACTACCACATAATTTACAACATATTCTCACAACTTAATACAACAACACTATTACAACAACACTATTGCAACACAAGCTTTGGAGAGACAACTCCATTACTAAATTACAAAGCTCATGGACATCCCAAGATATCTTTTCAAGGATTCATTCACAATACAAAGTACTTCAACATTAAAATGATAACATCTTCAAATCTTGACAAGATTACACCTCCATCTAAGAAGACTTTATGGCTCCAAAATCCTGCAATAAAACACAAATGCATAGGCCAAGGAGTGCTCACCTCCCAACCTAGGCTTCTATGAAGCCACCCCCGAGCTTGGGGAATCATCAAGAGACAAGGGAAAACACTCAAGCAAGCTCACAACACAAGGATATGAAGACATAACTACATGAAAACTCCCTCCCAAGTTTGTTACAAAGAGTCTCATATGAACTCACATTGGGTGAAGGTGGAACTAAACCAAGAGGAGAAGCACATCTATTGATGGGAACTAAGCCATCACTTGGCTTCCTCATCAAATTTTTCTTCTCTACAACACAACTCCACAAAAGAAATCCTTATGACCCCCATTCAACAAAATGTAAATAAAGATGGCTACATGGAGCCCATACTTCCATGTTCATCCCTCTCCATTCCAAGGAGAGACTCTACACTCTTGGATGTCCCAACAAAGCCCTTCACCCTCAAGGCTACTCTTCCCTCCCAAGGGTGAGTGTGGCCTTGAGAACTCCCTCACAACACACTACAATTCACATGAAAACAAAGGAAAAGTTCAAGAGCAACAAGAATACTTCACATTCACAATGCTATGAAAATCATGAACATATCAAGTTCAAGATTTCTCATAGCTTACAAAGAAGAACACTACATAAAAACATGAATCACAAAGAAATAACTCCATTACTACAACATACAAAATTCACAACACAACACTACAAGAATCCATATTTTCATTATGCATACAACAACTATTATTCAAGAGAGCATTTTCTCTCAACATGAAAAGGAAAGAAAAACTTCAACAACTAAGAGAAGTGAACCACCAACCTTGATCCAATGCTAAAGGAAGATAGTTGAAGATGAGCTTTTCCCAATATCCAAGGTCCTCCAATTTGGCAAAAATCTCTAAATCTAGAGAGTGGGTGTCAACCTTTTCCAAAGGAAGAGGGCCCTCTAAAAAGGCCTCCACACACTCTCCTATGGATAAGGCTTGCTTTCCTATTGGGTGGTCTTCCCAAAGGCCCTTACAAGGTTTCCAATTTTGGTCTCTTACAATGGTAAGCTAAAAAGGTGGAAAGAGGACTTCCTTCTAAGTGAGTGGTGATCTATCCAAAGCTTGGTCCCAAAAGTTGATTCTCGTCCATCTTGGGAAACCAACTTTTGGATGGGTTATTTGGTCAACCAAGGGTTATCCTTTGGTGAAAAATGACCCTTACCCTATGGTATAACAAGTGGGGTAACTAAAAATGGTCAAAACTCTCCCCTAGGTGCTTTTTAACCTTGCAAAAGTGCAAGCAAAGTTCAAATTCGAAATTCAAGGATTAGACAACACTCTAAGCTCTCTAATCAAGTGGTCTTCATGGGTATCCTAAAGGTACCTTCCTAGGTTAGTGTTCAACCAATCCCCAAGTGGACATGTCATGGCCTCATGTACACACATGTGTCAAGTGACACAATACAAAAAGACACTTCACATGCCATGTATATATCCACTTGGGCTCTCTCATCAAAAATAACATTCACAAATACATATAAATCAAAAACATTCATGCATCACACTTTACAAAATAAATACATCACAACAAGGTTATTGGCTTCTCACTAGAAGCAACCTTGGCTCAACTGATATTCACAATAGTCTCTGTGATGATTCCTAGAATTTTCATGGCCTATCTCCCTGCACACTCAATTCCAATATCAGTAGTCCAAGGAAATTAAAAATGAACATGTAAATACATAGCATTAGTAATCAAGTAATTCATCTGACAATTCATAAATTACATGACAATTGATTATCCAACACATACACTCATCTTAAATACTTAATTCAATTAAATTCAAACATAAACATCGCATTCATACATAATTCAATTTGCAATTAAACTTCATCATCATAAATGTTCATAAATTAAAATTAAAACATACATGTTAGTCTCAAACCAATGTCTCAATATTCATCATATAATCATAATATAACGTCCATCAATCTACTAAGTGATAAAACCACATCATAAAGTATCGATAAAATCCATAAGGCATCAAAATATAATCATAAAATATGTCTATGTCAAAAGCAGAACTGAATGGCTATGATAGGCTAGGGGTGAGGTCTCACAATGTGACCAAGTAAAGTATTTGTGTTCTTCATCAGAACTGATCTAGATATAGTGTGTATCTATTATTCAAAAGGTTGTAGCCTTCGCCCCTTTGAGCAGTGAGCTCTTGGACAGTGTGTCCTCTCCCCTAACATGAACAATTGTAAAAGACTCCTAACAGGGTCCGAACCTTGACCAAGTCTACTATACTAAATATATTGTAAAGAAACTCTTAATAGGGTTAAGGATCTTCTACCAAGGATCATAATACACTAGTGTAGAATATTAGTGGGTGTCAATTCCCATCAGGGTTTTTACTTATTTGGATTTCCCCATAACCAAAATATTGGTATTATTTTCAAGTATTCTTTCATTATGTTTATGCTTTATGTTTAAGTATACTTAATTCGATAAAGAATTGAAACTTGTAGATAACTGATTCACCCCCCCCCACCCCCCTCCCCCCCCCCCCCCTCTCTTAGTTATCTCTTGGGACTATTCCTAACAATTGGTATTAGAGCCAAGTGCCTTGGAGAGAAAGTTTAACAACTCGAGGTTGATTAGATGGCATACTTCAGGAAAGAAAGTCCTAAGTTTGATGGAGAGAATTATCTTGATTGGAAGAACAAGATGGTGACCCATTTGTAGTGCATTGCTTTTGAAGTTTTTGATGTAACTATCAAAGAAGCCAAGAGTCCTACCTTAGAAGACCTTGCAAAGGATGATGCTACTAATAGGAAAAATTAATTGTTTCATTAGAATGCTATAGCTAAAGAATCTCTTATCAGCACCCTATCTAATGGTGAGTTTTTAGAAATAAAAAAGGTAGTTGCAACCCACAAAATATGGAAGTACCTAGAAGGCATATTTGAAGGAGACAAACAAGAAAAGGATGCACATAGAAAGACATGGAAGAAAAGATACAATACATTCGAGATGCTGCCTGAAAAAAATATCAGAGCTTACAATGAAAGGATAAATGAAGCAGTTAGTGGAATTAGAAATAATGGTGGAGAGATTTCAGAGGAGGACATTAAGGACAAGTTAATGACTACTCTCACTCTTCAATATGAAAGAAATATCAACATCCTTGATGAGACCATGTAGCTTAAATAAAATTTCAAAAGAGAGACCTTGATCAGAAAAATCTCATCTTTTGAGATTTCAAGATTGAAGATAGAACCAAAGAGTGAGACAGCCTTCAAAGCAACAGTTCATGGTAAGAAATCTGCAAACACTTCTGGTAATTTTGATGATGATGATGAAGAGAAAAAACTAGATGATTTCATTGCTATGATTTCCAAAAGAGAAAAGAAAGGAAAATGAAAATATGAAGGTCAATTACCATTTAAGTACTTTTCATGTAATAAGATCGGTCACTTTGTATCTAAGTGTCCTACTAAATCTAGAATGATCAAAAAGGATTACAAGCCTAAGTACTCTAAGGAATGCTACTATACTGGAGATGGAGTTTCAAATGATGAATCAGGTGAAGAAGAAATTAGATTCATTGCTATTATAGAAAAAATGATTAGTAAGACAGTTCATGAAGATAAGAAAGAGAATCAAGAGCTAACATTAATTTCACAAGCTGATATAAGGATAGACTGGATTATAGATAGTGGTTGTTCACATCACATGGTAGGTGATAAAGGTAGGTTTGTTCATTTGGAAAAATACAATGGCGGTATGGCTAGATTCGGAGATAACACTCCTAAACCCATAGTTGGTAGAGGAGCCATCACCTTGGATGGAAAGAATAGTACAAATGATGTTCTTTATGTTGTTGGATAGTTACTTGGAAAATTTTATCAGTTGGATTTTAAAGATGACAAATGCATCATTAAAAAAAAGGATGGTGTTATGATTGCATCAAGCTAAAAGACAAGAGGTAATGTTTTCCAACTCAATTCAGAAGCAAGTTTTTTTGTTGCTAAAGTTAATGACAGTTGGTTATGGCATAAAAGACTATGTCATATCAATTTTGATAACATAGTAAAGATAAGAAATGTAAAGGAAGTAAGAGATCTACCTAGAATAGCAAAGCCAATTGATACTATATGCATGGAATGTGTGATGGGAAAGCATGTGAGAAATTCATTTAGGAGCAAGCACAATTCAGTAGAGAACAAGTTGGATCTGATTCATACAAACCTATGTGGTCCAACTCAAACAAGATCATACAATGGTGAAAGGTATTTCATTTTGTTTGTTGATGATTATACTAGGATGATGTGGGTTGCATTCTTGAAAGATAAGCCAGAAGCATTTGAGAAGTTCAAAATATTCAAAGCTAAGGTTGAGAATGAATCTGGACTAAAGATAAAATGTTTGAGATCATATAGAGGAGGAGAATTCACCTCTGATAGATTCTATGAGTACTGCAAAGAACATGGCATAAAAATATAGTTAAGTGCACCTAGAACCCCTCAGCAAAATGGAATTACAGAAAGAAGGAATAGGATCATCCTTGATACAATGCACACCATTATGATAGAAGGAAAAGTTGCACACACCTATTGGAGAGATGCAGTCAATACAACAGTCTACACCATCAATAGAATTCAATTAAGGCCTGGTGCTAACAAAACACCATATGAGCTATGGTTTGGTAATGTTCCCATAGTAAAATACTTCAGAATATTTGGAAGCAAGTGCTACATCAAGAGGGATGAATCAGTAGGCAAGTTTGAAGCAAGAAGTGATGAAGGTAATTTTCTTGGTTACCCTACTAAAAGTAAAGCTTATAGATGCTTCAATTTAAGATTGATGACAATTTTATGGTTCAAGAAAGATATCATGATTACTCACCCATGATTGAAGAAGAACCTAGACCCTCCACTAGTGAAACAGTTATTGAAGAAATGTTTGATAGTATTGATGTGTTATTAAATGACCCTAAGACAAGTGAAGAAGGTACTCCTAAGGCTAATGAGTCAGCATCACCTAAAGTTCCAAAGTTTACATTTAGAAACAATTCCAAGAAAGACATCATTGGAGATCAGAGTGGTAAAGTCTTAACAAGATCACAAGAAAAGAACTCAGCTAGTAGTGAAGCAATATGTTTACTATCTCAAAATGAACCTTTAAGTTTTGAAGATGCATGTAATGATTTAGATTGGCGTGATGCTATGAAAGAAGAACTTGATCATATTATTAAGAATGACACTTGGGAACTAGTCCCAAGACCTAGTGATAAGAATGTGATTGGAACAAAGTGGATATTCAGAAACAAGATGAATTAAGATGGTACAGTAGTAAGAAATAAAGAAAGGTTAGTATGTAAGGGATATACACAAAAAGAAGGCATTGATTATTCAGACACATTTGTAGCTGTGAGAAGATTAGAAGCTATTAAGTTATTCCTCGCTTATGCTACAATCAAAAACTTCAAAGTATATCATATGGATGTCAAGTCAACATTCCTAAATGGAGATTTGTAAGAAGAAGTATACATTGAGCAGCCAGAAGGATTCACCATATCAAAAAGACCTGATATGATATGTAGATTAAAGAAAGCACCTAGAGCATGGTATGAGAGACTAGATGGATATCTAACAAAGATTGGATTCAAGAAAGGAGCAACAGATTGTAATCTATTATTTAGAGAGACATCTAAAGGTTTACTACTTGTAGCTATATTTGTTGATGACATTATCTTTGGAGTTAATGAAAAACTAAGTGCAAAATTTTCCAAGGAGATGCAGAATGAGTTTGAGATGAGTATGATTGGTCTTATCAAATTTGGGACTAAATGTGCAGCAAACAGAAAAAGGAATTTTTATTAATCAATCCAAGTATGTGAAAGAGATACTGAAGAAATTCAAAATGGATGATTGCAAGCTAGTAGGAACCCCTATGATCACTAGATGCAAGCTTACAAAAGAAGATGACTCACCAATAGTAGATATAACATTTAATAAGTCTATGATTGGTAAAATCATATATCTTACTCAGACTAGACCTGATATTTGGGTAAAAGTATAATTAGGTGTCACCTTTTAGGCTAACTTATCAGCACAGTTGAATTTTAGTATTTCTAACTAAAAATTAATTTTGGTCAAACATATGGTCTAGCTAGATTCATTCTAGCTGAGTTAGATAAGTTCTTTAACTTTTCCAATTGGAAATATCTATTAAATGCATGTTTTATACCACTTTAGGTCCAATTACCATAAAAATAAAATTATTTCAAAAAAGTGATGTTTCAATAACTCCTAATATTTTTAATGATATTTTTTTTAAAATAAAAAAATACCCTTTCGTAGAGATCAGAGTCAAGAATATCCTCATGTAGATTTTATAGTGTTTTAATTAGACATAGTTTATTGTATTTACAAAATATTGCAAGTAGGTATTTTAACAGTCAAGGAGATGTTGATTCGGAGAAAGAAAAAAATAGTAAATCATATTAAATAAATTTAAAAAACATATGGTGCACTAGAGGAGAGAGTCCTCTTCAAGAATATATATTTATTTTTTTGATTGAGATAGATTTGTTATGAAAAATATGTTGCGGGATGAAAACTGTTGATTTTAGTGAGGTGGAATTTGAATTGTTATAAAAGAGAAAATATAGATCAAAAACCAATTTTTATTTCTTCATGCACTAGCTATATATGTCATCTATGACATATTTTGAAATTAGGGGAAAAAATATTTATTTACATATAATTTTTTGGTGGGAACTAGACCCCTAATTTTTAGCATTTTTCAGTACTAAAAAATCATCTTTAAAAATTAAAAAAACATATCAATTCTTATTCAAAAAAATTATTAAAAATATTAATCATAAACTTCATCCATTTTATCACATTTAATTAGTTTACATCATCTTCAAATTCCAAACATAAATGTCATTTTTATACTATTGGAGTTTAACAACTTTGATTTTGTTAGCCTTTTCCTTTGTAAAAGAGTGACAACTTATTGTGCTTTTACCCATTTCCAATGCAGTCGGCATAGTTGGAAGATTTGTAGCAGAACCTAAGCAAAGTCACCTCATGGCAGTATAGAGAATATTTAGATACTTGCATGACACTATAGATTATGGTCTATGGTATCCTAATTCAAAAAATCTTGAGCTTCATGTGTACACTGATGTAGATTGGGCACAATGTGTTGATGACTGAAAGAGTACATCAGGTGGAGCAGTGTTTCTTGGTGATAGACTTGTCACTTGGACAAGAAAGAAAGAAAATTGTATTTCTTAGTCAACAGCCAAAGTGGAGTATGTTGCAGTAGCCTTGAATTGTCCTATAATTGTTTGGATCAAGTGGATGATAAAGGATTTTGGAGTTCACATTGAGTATCCTATTGTTATTCACGATGATAACACTAGCACTATCAATATGTCAAAGAACCCTATGATGCATGCAAAGACAAAGCACATTAAGATCAAGTATCACTTCCTAAGAGAGAAAGTGGTAGAGAAAGAAGTCAAGTTGAACTATGTGAGTACTAAAGAGTAGTTGGTAGATATATTCACAAAACCCTTGCCTAAGGATACCTTTGAGTATCTCAAGGAGAAGTTGGGAGTAATTCCCTTCCCTGATTCTTCTTAGAAGAAAGAAGGAAAGGCATCAGTCCTTAGGGACTGATGGAAGGTTGACTACTCTACCTCAGGAGTAGTATCGGTGCTTAAAATGAATGGTTCCCTTTGCCATTGATGTCAAAGGGGGAGTAATACATAGATTCATGAAAAATAGAAGTAAAAAGGAGGAGTAATATACTAAGGGGGAGCAGTATTTAGTTATGACAACTAGTACAATTGAGGAAATGGAGAATATTGGAAAATATTGTAGCAGATGGAGGATTCATCTTTGGGGGAGTTTTGATGAGGAAATGGAGAATATTATAAAATAAATATTAATTTGGTTTGGTGGTGGTTTTTCATTCCACATATTGCCATACATGCCAAAGGGGGAGATTGTTGGAGATTTATCAGGAGGCCAGTACTGATTGTATGTTTCTCATTGACGACAACATATGCAAAGTAGCATGCATGGAAGTACTATGCAATAAGATTTTAGTATATGTAGCATGGAAATGATATCGACATGATATCATGGGTACAAAGGTTAACTATTAGTACAAACAGTTATATAGCAGCTAGTGTCAATAGTGTTCCTGATAGAGTAACATGCAGTGTTCTGTGTATGGTTGTTCATATAGTTATCATGGAGCCTTGCATGCTTGGATATATTTTGAAGACATGTTAGTTATGTTTTAGTCATGGGTGCATAGTCTGATATTTAGTAGAAGTGAAGTTAAGCAGTCGCTATTCACCAGTAGCAGTTTCTTGTGTTTGTTCAGAAGAGCCGACAGAGATTTTATTGGTTTTGGAGTTGTGCCTATCTTTTGGGTATGCGCCCTTAGATTTAATCTTAGAGAAGAGTTATTGATGTTTGGTTAAGAGCGCATGAAGTAATTCAGCTTGAGGAGAAAGATCCAGTTGTTTTGGTAGAGCTGACAGTGTGTAGCGTGTGTCTACCATTATCTTATTAGACAGGTCCCAGAATGTGTTGCGTGCATAGTAGAGCCAATAGAATGTTTATTGGAGTTTTTTATGGTTTCTCTAATATGGTTTCAAGGTGGTTCTAATAGGCTGACTTGATTATATCATTTAGAGGAAAGATATTTATAGGAAGTCATTTGTGATTGCTTGAGTGTGGTTCATGGTTGATTAAGCAGAGTAGAACAGAGTGTGTGAAGTGTTGAGCCATCAAAAGAAGGTCTATGTGACCAAGTAAATTATTTTTTCTATTCATTTAAACTAATCCAGATAGTAGGTCTAAGCTTAGTTCACCAAGATCTAGATATAGTGTGTATCTATTATTCAAAATGTTGTAGCCTTCACCCCTTTGAGAAGTGAGCTCTCGGACAGTGTGTCCTCTCCCCTAACATGGACAATTGTAAAAGACTCTTAATAGGGTCCAACCCTTGACCAGGTCTACTATACTAAATATATTGTAAAGAAAATCCTAACAGGTTTAAGGATCTTCTAACAAGGATCGTAATACACTAGTGCAAAATATTAGTGGGTGTCAATTCCCATCGGGGTTTTTACCTATTTGGGTTTCCTTGTAACCAAAATATTAGTGTTGTCTTCAAGTGCTCTTTCATTGTGTTTATGCTTTATGTTTAAGTATACTTAATTAGATAAAGAATTGAAACTTGTAGATAACTTATTCACCCCCCCCCCTCTCAGTTATCTCTTGGGACTATTCCTAACAATTAGGTCTATGTGACCTTATCTCGTAGTGTATCTTGTTGTCAAATGAACTGGGATAATTTTTTATCAAGAAATAATCCACTAATCTGATGTCATTAGGAATTCTATTTAGTACCTTATTGAATCTTTTGTTAAACTCTAAAATAGATTCATTTGTGTTCTTATTTATGCTAGTTAGTTCATGTGAAGAAAAGGGAGTATCATTATGATCTCCAAGTTTCTCTTATGAATTGATCCACAAAGTCACACCATCTAGTGATAGATCTATCATGAAAACTTCTACACCATTTCTAGAAGGATCTTGTTTTAAGGATTCAACAAAAAGTTTTAGGAAGACCTCTTCATGATCCTCATCTACTTCTTCAAATGTAGTTTTGTTAGAAACTAAAGTTCACCAAGATAATTGAGAGGGGTCGATGATTCAGTTATGAAATTAAAACCATTCTCATTATCTTTATTAAATATAAAATATGTAAGAAATAAGATCACCAAATAGAGAAAGATAAACATACACAATAACAAAAGCTTTTGTTGACAAGGGAAACCCTTGATCAGGGGGAAAACTATGGTGGTAATTATGTGCACAAGATGATGTGCTAATACAAATATTCCTTGTGAGAGGATGCACCCTATTAGTGCTGGAAAGTTGACTATACAAATGTATATGACTATATTTAGTGTTGTCATTATGGCAAAAAACTCATATAATGTTATGGAGTCAGCACAAGTAGTTAGAATGTCAGAAATAGGCTAAGTATGGAAGACTGGATAGTTAGCAAAGAACTAGAAGAATAGAGCATCAACACACGTGTGTATGATAGAGTTATGACATGTGCCCTTGAAGATAAGCTTCTAATTATGTATTCATGCTAAGTCTCAGAGTGCATGAGGATATGAGTCAGTATGAGGAAGTTAAAGTCAGATGAAGTGACACAGATAGTGAGCGGTAGAATAGAATAGAGCATGGAGCCAGCTATTTGTATTTTCATTAGTGATCATAATATTGTTTTGTAAAGGCTATGTGCCTATTATATTTAGGTCATAGATATGTTAATATGATTGAATGTAAACATGCTTGAGCCAATTCATTTGGAAGCATTGTATTTAATTAGTTGTAGGCCAACTTAATGAATTTTTTTTAATGCACATATAAATAAGACATGCGCCCTTGTAATTAGGCATGGCATGAGATATAGAAATCGGTAAGAGAAAAGAAGAGGTATGCCAAGAGTAGTTAGTATGTTGTAGTTCTTTACAAGAGGCTAAAGCATAAGAACACAAAAGGAACTGATCAGATAAGTAGTGTCACAACAATAGTTCACCTTGCAGACATAGTGTGTATTTGAGATCTAGAAGGTTGTAGCCTTCACCACTTGAGAAATGAGCTCTAGGACAATGTGTCCCCATTGATAATAGGGTTAATTGTAAAAGAATCCTAATAGGGTCCAACCCTTGACCAGGTCACTATACTAAAAACATTGTAAAGAACAACTACTAACAAGGTTGCAAGATCTTCTAACAAGGATCATAAAACACTAGTGCATTTCTTAGTGGGTGTCAATTCCCACTGGGGTTTTTACCTATTTAGGTCTCCCTATAATCATATTTGGTGTTGTGTGTTATGGTTGTTTATCTTACTTGCATTGATATGAATTTCAGTACATAAGCAATTAAGTTAAGTTTCAAGAGTAAAGAAAAAGTATTAATATATAGAACACTGATTCACCCCCCCCCTCTCAGTGCTCCCATTCCTAACAATTGGTATCAGAGATCTGGTCCTCTAAAGATAAGTTTAACCACTTGAGGATATCATGGCTAAGGGAGAAATGAAACATCTAAAAAAGAATCTTGAAGCATCTCTTAAAGACCTTGACAAATCTGAAAAAGAAATTGAAGAACTAAAAGAAAAGGTTAGTGATTCTCATGTAGTCATAAAAAAACTAAGAAAAGATTTGAAAGACTATTCGACTAGTGATTTGGAGAAAATGGTTAAAAAGATAAATGAGGAAAACACATCTCTGAAAGATCAGATTAAAGAATTGGATGAAAAGTTACTTAATAATCAAGAAGCCTATGAAGAATAGATGAAAGAAAAAAAGCAATTGGATGAAGAACTAAGGCAAGCCAACATGAAAATCTTGGAATTAGAAAACATCAAGAAGCAAGTGGAATCTAAATTGACTAAAGAAAAGAATCATATTGACAAATTACACACAAGCAAGGATATAATAGAATCATAGTTGTATGAAAAGAAGGTTAAAGGAGACACTAGTGGTATTAGATTCAATAAAGCACAAAATGAGATCAATGACATGCAAGCAAGAAAGAAAGCATCAGAAGAATCTTTAGAAGCTGAACCACCCAAGGATGAGCACAAGCTAGTAGACAAGACTTGTTATGCTTGTAACAAACATGGGTACATAGAAAGAAATTATAAAGAGATAAGACCATTCCATGGTTATTTTTATTTATGTAATAAGTTTGGTCATAGAGCTATGAATTGCAGATCAAATCAAAATTAGAAAAATAAAAGAAGTCATCCACAACAGAATTTAATAAACTCTCAGGACATTACATGTCAGATATGTAATTATGTCGGTCACACAACCAGACAGTCTAGTATGGTAACTCACATGAATGCACCAAGAAATATTAGGCCTCCAATCATTTGTCACTCATGCAACAAGGTTCGACACATCTCTAGATTCTGCAGAACAAGAATCCAAAGACAAGAAAGCCCTAAAAATTTAGAAGGATCAATTTTAGAACAAGCAAGAGAAGTAAAATTTGTGCAAGCTTCAGAAGATGTGAGCTTGATTTGGAAGGAAGAAAAGAAGGAAAATGATGATGAAATAGTTGAAAATGCATCTGCAATGGATGCACCTCCTATTTATGGTTAAATGATCTTCATAATCATAGGGGGAGGTAGATTATCTCTAGACCCCTATGTGGATGGTATACTAACCCTTAGAGTATGTGCTTTGCACTACAACTATTTGGAGACTATATGATGTATTATGCAAGAGTGCACTACCTAATTGATAGCAAAGACAAAGAATGAAATTTCATGTTGCATTCTGTGTTTACACGACAAGCATTAATGGTGGAAAAGTTTCTTTATAGCCATCAGAGATCCATTAATCACACATTTCATTCTAAGTTGAGCATTTGGAGACAACAAAAGATCAAGAAGTTGAGTTAATAAGTGTTGCAGTTGAATTTATCAGTGAAGAATAAAGATTGATCATTGGAAGCCCTAGTTTAGACGCGACGATTTAGAAACCCTTGGAAACCTCTGTGAAGTGATAATTCAAGTAAGTCATGGCTACACTAGTTGTATTTGATGTTGCTGAAATAAAAGATCTGTGTTTAAGAGGCATTCCTTCAAGTCCACCTTAGATGACCTAGAAGGAGCCTTTTCTAGAACCCCAATGGCTATTATGCACATAGAAGATATATGCACATACATCTACTACAAAAAGGAACCAGTAGGACTAGATAGAATCATGGAACACATGGAAACCATGATGAAACCAGACAAGACATTCATTGATGAGTTCATGCAGTTGGAAGGCAACCCTATCATAGAGTGTGCTACAACTTATGAGTTCTATGAATCTGAATGGATCAAGATTCTATTGAGAAGAATTCATGATGACCTATTCTAGATAGGTGAAGTTCTAGTTTGCATCACCTCAGACCTAATCTATGAAATGACTGGATTACCAAAGATTGGCACCATCCTTCCCACTGGCAAGGATGTTATAAAATTGGTTGAACAAGCCTGAAAAATATTGTAGTGATAAGCACGACATGAAAATTGAGTTGATTGAGGAGAAATAGATCGAATTGATGTCCATGATACTTGGATACAAGTTCCAAAATGCCAATAGGGTTAATAGTGTGTCCACAACCACTATTCTGGCAGCCATCAGGATTGTAAAAGAGAATGGTGAATTCAATCTATGTGAGATCTTACGTGCATAATTGATAGACAATATCAAGGCAATTAAGCATGATAAGAGTAAGATATTTAGGTTTGGATCTCTAATAATCCATATGTATGTCCATATAGTTAGAAAAGTATCAGGACTTTATATAGATAAGACTATTCCCACATTGCATGAGATTTCTTTCAAGGCATCATCAGAAAGCACCCTTAAAGACTTCATATAATTAGAACTAAAAACATTCAAGATAAGGTTATAGATGAGGTATGGGATACCTAAAAGCATTTTTGATAAATACAAGGACAATATTTGTTTTATGGTTGAAACATACATTACTTGTATCGAGGATGTTGAGCCTAGAACTAAATGGATTCATCCACTTGGCTATGAAGTGGAGGACCAAGTTTTGGAAGCCTATGCGCAAGTTCTACTATCAGTTCCCAAAGATGAAAATGAGCCTAGATGGGGAACATATGAGGAAAAGACCAACTAGGTAGATGCAGTCTTAAACAGTGCTACAACCAAGAGGAAAGCCACCAAAATCACCTCTGAGATTTTGAAGATCCATGGTGTGACCCAAGAAGACCTAGATAAAGCTAGAGAATAAAAGATAGCTATGTAAATTGAGAGCGCATCCACCGAGGAAGAAAAGACTGATGATCCTAAGATGAAGAAAGTAAAAATGGAGAAAATTGAGTATCCAAAAGAAAAGGAGAAGAAGACAGATGATATCACTCCTATGCCCACTCCTAGTGATTCCACTACACCACCAAAGTGTAGTAAGATCTCAAGGAGGAAAAAGAAGCCAGTCAAAAGCTACCCATCATTAAGACCAACAAGAAGTAGAGGTAAAAACACTCAGCCACCTCCTGAGGTAGGATTACTACCAAGCTTGAAAGTATTGAGATCCAGAGTGGTAGATGAAGGTAGAATTGATCAGATATCTAAGTATTATGATAGATATCATGAGATTAACAATTTTGAGATCCATGACATGTTGATAAAATGTATAATCAAATTTAAGAAGATTGTGCTAGAACTGAAGATAGTGATTCTGGATAAAGTTTGGGAAATTTTGGATACCTTGAAAAGACAAGAAATAGAGGAAGAGTACAAAATAAGAGAAAATACACTGTATGATAACCACCTAGTATGTTCAATTGATCAGAAAACACTGGTGCTAGGTTTGGTGAAGCCACACATCAGAACTAAGATGAGAACCCTTCACATTATGAATAAGGACTATGAGTTGATTACCAAGGAAACAAAACAAGCCTTTGAAAAAGTGTTCTTTGAATAGCGCATGCAACCTACATCTACACCCATCACTCAAACACCTATTGAGAAAGATAAAGTAGCTGAGGTCACATATGCACCTATGGCTGGTTCACAGGACTCAGTGCCCATAGTGACAGTACCCATAGAGGTAATGGAATCTGTGCCCATGCCTGATGACAATAATGATTGATAACATGGAAATATCCATCACAGCCATGGATAAGGACTTCGATAAGTTCCAAGAAGCATTCATAAGAACTAAGGAAGTAGAAACTCTTTGTGGTAATAATTCACTAAACAAACATGAGGAAATTTAGATTGAGGACTTGACAGGACAAGAGGAAGAAGAGGAGAAAGAAGAAGAAAAAGAGAAAGAAAATGAAGAGGAAAAGGAAGAAGAAAAGAAGAAAGAGGATAAATAAAATAAATATGACCATGTTATTGTAAAAACTAAGGTAATGAATATCAATCAAAGTTCAATCCTTACCCCAAAACCATTAGCATCATTATTGTCAAGTTTGACTCTTGACACTACAAGCTTGGACTCTCTTGGAGAAGAAGACCTGATCAAGATCAGTGTTCTTGCTATAGAGAAGGCAAAGGAGAAAAAAGTGATGAGAAATCCTTTATTTGTTGAGTCAGTATATATCTTGAACATTCTATTGCCAGTAGAGAAGAAGGTAACAAAAGTGCATTATGTGGATGATGTCAGTACCATCTAGACAAACTTCAAAGGAAACTTTTCTAGCTTAGAAGAATCAGCATCTAAGCTAGTAGAAGGGAAGTATCTCAAGAAGAGATTGAATGAGCTAACTAAAAAATTTTCACTTGACCTTAACTCTCTAAAGGTTGGTCAAGATTCATTAAAAGAAATTGTAGAAAAAGGAAGGAAAATCATAGTAGATTGCATGAACCAAGACAAGCTGACTGTAGACCTCTACAAGAAAATTCAGGAAGTAGAAGCTATGATAGAAAAAGTGAGGAAATCAATAGAAGACCCCTCTATAGATGTAAACATGTGTAAAAATGTGTACCAAGGACAAGTGGACAAAATAGAGAAGGCATAGAAATAAATGTCCAAGATAAGGGTAAGGCAAACACAACTAAGAAATGATCTTGTGCCCTCATTAGATGTATTGAACCAAAACATCAAGGAGATTGATGCCACTATGGTAACATATGATTAGGGTCTAAGTACAGATTTGGAGAAGATGGAGAAATTGACATATTCTTTGTGCAACCATCTCTAGATAATAGACATATTGAACAAATTTTGGCAGAATGAGATTGCAAACCTTTAGATATCCTACCCGAATGTATTAACTATATAAGTACTTGTGGATATAATTTTTTGAGCACCTTTGTCATTAATGTCAAAGGGGTAGTATAGAATATAGAAGATAGAATATGGAGTTTTTTATATGATGTAAAGGGGAGTATAGTACATAGTGAAAGGGGAGATATAAGTTATAGTATGTATTAGAAAATTTTGTATAAGGATACAATTAGTAACTTCACCATATTCCTTTGTTTCCATTAATGAAAAAGGGGGAGATTGTTGGAAAGTTTACTATACTAATGTATATGACTATATTTAGTGTTGTCATTATGGAAAAAAATTCATATAATGTTATGGATTTAGTGCAAGTAGTTAGCAGAGCACCAAAAGAACACAGTATCAGTGCACGTGCGTATGAAAGATTTATGACATGCGCCCTTGAAGATAATCTTATAAGTATGTATTTGTAAGAATTTGCCTAAGGCAAAGAGTAGAAACTAAGATCTAGAAGCTCAAGAGATAGCACAAGAGAGACAAACATGATATGATCAAATGATCAAATAATGAATAGATAGATTGAATGAATGATTTACAAAGTAGGAATGCCTCAATATATAGGCAATGCATGATAACTAGAAGATATGCAAGTGATAAGATCACAACTAGACATGGTGGAATCACATGTCCACCAAAGGTGGATCATCCTCCATTGTATATGAAAGTATGTGCAACATGAGAGGATTATAATGTGATAAGAGCACTAAAGGTGGATCTCACACACAAAGAGGTATGTGATGAAAAATATCACACCTAAAGTGGATATTCTCCTAACCATGTGCTAAAATGAAATGCAAACTCCTAGGTGTCTCAAAGACAACTAATTATGCAAATGCATTATCCTAAGTAAACTTAAGTAAAGTGTAGTTAGTGAATACTTAATTACACCAACACCCCCCCTTAAGTGCAACTTAGGGGAATGCACTTAAGCTCACAATGCAAGATGGTTCCTAGCTACTAGGCCATGTTAGGTACCCATGTACAATATGCAAGAACAATGCAATCTCTCAAAAAGTGGAGAAAGAGGGAAAGCCTCATAAGAAAAACCCTCCCCCAAAAAGAGACATGAATACAATAATAGAATATGAGAGAGAAGACCTTATATGAGGAAAATATTCCCCCCATAAGATAGAAGTAGTGGAAGAGAGACCAAGTAGCCCCCCCTCAATGTAGAATGAACATCAATGGTAGATGTTCCAGGCTCAATGTAGAAACTGCTCCATGAGTGTAGAACAACATTCCTCCCCTTAGGAAGAAATAAAACCAAAGGTGTATATATGAAGCCTCCTCCCCAATATTTAGGAAGAAAACTCAAAAAAGATGGAGTCTCTAAAACTTGCTCAAGTGTCCCCATGCCAAAGCTAAAAGGTGCCTCCTCCAAATCATGTGTGCTAAGCCACTTTGCTGAAAAAGACAAATCAAGATCAACTGAGGATGAATGTAGAACATGTACCAAAGACCCAAGTATCTCCTCTAAAGAGAAAGTGACCTCCTCCAATTGTTGTATCAAAGTATCCACAATCATGTCACCCTCAAAAGAATGATCAAGTAGAGAATGAATATGAGGGTCAGCATGTTCCCTTGCAAAAACTAAAGAAGGATCATCTTCACCAAAGAGAAGATGAATATCATCAATGATGTCTCCCAAATCTAAAGTATAGGACTCCATAAACAAACCTGCAATGTCTGTCAAATAGTCATCCCATGGGACCAAGTCTGGAAGACAATGAATATCTTGCTGTACTGAAGCACTTGAATCCATGCAAGCATCATCAGGAGCAAGAGTAGAAGTAGTCTCAATAGGAGGAGATGAAATAGAAGGCTCAAGAGCTTGATCATGAGTGAGAATACCCAAGTTCAAGTAGCCAAACTCTCCTCAAAATCTGAATCATCACTATAATCATCATATGCTGAAGACTCACTATCTGAAGAATCACTATCATCAAGAGGAACAAAATCTGCAAAGGAGTATAACTGAGAAGAGTGATCCACTATCCTAGTAGCAATAACTGCTCCACTCTCCAAGTCCTTGATGAAAACTGAATTAGGTGTAAATTCCACAGTCTTCTTTGTAGCACCATTTGTGATTTGATAGATAGAAAGAAGGTTATTGGTCAAGTGTGGAACACACAACACATCATTGAAGTGTCCCTCCCTAACATCAATAGTTCCTTTCCCAATCACATTCATGTAAGTCTAATTGCCCATCAAAATAGGTGGACCTTTGGAAGGCTCAAATGATGAAAACATGGACTATGAAGAAGCCATATGATGAGAAGCCCTTGAATCTAGAAGCCATCTACCTGAATCAGGACTTGAAGAAGCATATAAAGCTTGTCATTTTTGAGTGACAAATGCATGACCCTTTCCTTTATCTTTTTCTAAATTTGGTGAAGAAGAATTTGAGGTAGACATCTTGGAAGGCAATTTGATGTTGTTCTTGGCAAGAAGATTCTTCAATTCATCAATGTCCTTCTTATAACAAAATTGTTCTTCATGTCCATCCTTTTTGCAATATGCACAAAACCGCTTCTCCTTTTTTTAAGATTCACCCTTTGAAGGTGATGTAGAAGTGTCATGTTGTGTGGAAGTTGATGTTGTGCCTTCTTGTTGAGACTTAGACTTCCAATTCTTTTTCTTCTTTTGACTTTGATTGCCTTGACTCTCATGATTAGCCACCAATGCCTTGGAAGTTGAAGACTTGAGAATTCCCATACTTATCAACTTTTCTTGTTCTAAGACCAACATTTTTGAAAATGACTCAAATGAAGGCTTAATGAAGGCACTACCCATGGTCAACTTGTGAGTATTATAACTCAAAACAAAAGCTACATATGCAGGAGGAAGATGTTTTAACAAGTGACTAACCAACTTCGCATCCTTCATGGGATTTCCACAATCATCAAGTTGTGCTCTATAGTCATTGACTTTGTTGAGATAATCTTGGATTGTGTCAAATTTCCTGGGCTCTAATTTGAGGAGATCAGTCTCAATTGTGAATCCCATTTCCTCATCCACTTGACCAAACAACTCTGCAAGTTTATCCCAAGCTTCTTTAGCATTATTTACGGTTTTGATTTGATACATGACAGCTGCAGAAATATTCTCTCTCAAGACTCCTAATGCTTTATAATTTTTGGATGACCATTTAGTTATTGCAGTAGTATCATCATTAGTGGGTTTTCTAATTGTACCATCCACATAAGGATTTAAACCTTGAACCATTAACTTGCTCCATACCTTATCTTTCCATGTAGCATAGTTATGTGGAGTTAATTTTGCAATAGAACCCATGATACAAAATTAAAAGAGCATAATAAGGAGAGAGACACCAACACACAAGACACCCCCCCCAATTCACTCAATCAAAGAACCCCCCCCCCGCCCAAAAAAAAAAAAAATGATGATTTTGGCACTTTATAGCTAGTGCGTGTACAACTACCACTTGACAAAATGGATCAAAGTGGACTTCTAATTTTGATGTTTACAACTAAAAATATGAAGCTACAATAGACTCAAGAAGATAGGACAGAAGATCCCTTAAGGATCTGATCAATTACAAGTGCCACAATAGGCCAAAAAAGACCATATTCTGAAAGTACTATGTCTACTCAAAATTTCTCCAAACTAATACTAGATCTAGAAAGTAGACAAAAAATTATGCACTTTCAAAAAAAAATTGCACCTGAAAATGTGTCCGTATGAGCCTGTACGAAGCCTCTGAAGTTGCAAAAATAGGGATCAGATAGGTACACTCACCAAAAACTACAATTTTTGCAAAATCCATGATCCAAAACTAAAAAAGAATGCCACCACTGAAAAGTTTACAAAATTTTAGCTAAAATCAAAAAAATTTGCAATCAATTTGGAGTCCAGATGACCAAGTTATGGCCTCCCAAAGTCAGACTGCCAAACCAAAAATGCAAATGGTGAGGGTTGGAAAATTGTGAAAGCTGCTGACGTCACCCAATTCACTATCTTAAATTTGAAGGTCAAATGACCATCACAGCAGTGTAAAATGCCCAGTTTTGATGGTCAAATAGCCATCAAAATTAACCTTAGGAACTACTAATGCAAGTGCTATGTTAAAATTGACATCTTGAAGACCATCACCATACAGTAAAAAGTGCACCAGTTGATGGCTAGATGACCATCAACTTTAAGATAGTGAAAAGGCTGAAAGTTTGAATTTTTTTTTTAAACAAAAACAATACCCTTTTTCACCACCATGTGGCTCTATGTGATTTGTCGATGGGCCTGCTATGGTGGAAGGCACGTGGAGATGCTAAGCTGGTTGGAGGTGGTGATGGCCACTGGTAGAGGTGTCCTGAGGAAGTGGTACGTAGGGAAGTAGCAATGACACTGAACATGGGAGGTGGCGCGGTTGGAAGCCCATGTTGCGATGCCGCGGTGGCGAGGGTTTGGCTGCGGTGGTGCAGGTGAGGTGACCGGAGATGCGCCAAGGTCTTGGATGAGTGGAGTGTGGGAGTTGTGGTGCTCTGAGACCAGTGGTGGTGCTAGTTTCAGCCTATGTGTGATGGGGGTTTGACGTGTGGTGGCACTGTTGGAAGCCACGGTGGCCCTGTGAGTGGAGCGCACGGTGGCAGGCCCTGTGAGGCAGCGGTGAGGGGGAGGTTTGGCCATGTGGTGGCACGAGCAGAGCAGGGAGCCAAGCAAGGATGTGGCTATCAAGGTGGCCCGTGAGCGGAGTGTCTTTGGAGGGCCGAACATGGGAGGGGGGCGCAATGGTGGAGCTACACAGCTTGGAGGAGATCTATCATCCACGCCAAGGGCCTGCCATGAGGTGTTGGATTAGTGGTGCTGAACGGAGGTGGAAGGTGCCAGCGATGTGGGATATTAATCCCACATGCGCTGCATTAAGGAGTTATACACCCTTTTTTAATGCAAAGGCCCCCGACTTACAACAAAGAAGAAGCTCTGCAGTGGAGCTTCAACATGAGCTTAGGTGCTTGTCTAGTCATGCCCATACATGTGATGATGTCATTCTATTCACTGTCTAACACATAAGCCAAACAAGGGAAATTTTTTTTCCATAGAATATATTCTTGAAATTTTTTTTTACCGAATCCAAAAAATTTAATGCAGATATGAGAAATTGACAAATATTACAGATCCAAAATAATGGAAATTAATATAGATCTGACATTAAATGGCAGAAATAATTTTTAAATCTGAAATAAAATTGGAAAAATAATTACCCAATTTTGCAGATCAGTCCTTAGAGGTCCGATTTGCAAAAAAATTTTGCCTCAGATTTGACTTTTGCCTAATATAGGCAAATTTATAGTCAAAATTTATGAAAACAGCCACCTGAATGCAATGGTGAGGTCCAATCTTGCTCAAAATGCTCCCACAAAATGCTGATCCTAAATTTGGTTCGTGGCTCTCTAAAAGATGAAGCAATCAATCATTCTCCAATAGCTATGCAATGAAGACTCCTTTGGCTCTGATACCATGTAAGAATTTGCCTAAGGCAAAGAGTAGAAACCAAGATCTAGAAGCTCAAGAGATAGCACAAGAGAGACAAACATGATATGATCAAATGATCAAATAATGAATAGATAGATTGAATGAATGATTTACAAAGTAGGAATGCCTCAATATATAGGCAATGCATGATAACTAGAAGATATGCAAGTGATAAGATCACAACTAGACATGGTGGGATCACATGTCCACCAAAGGTGGATCATCCTCCATTGTATATGAAAGTATGTGCAACATGAGAGGATGATAATGTGATAAGAGCACTAAAGGTGGATCTCACACACAAAGAGGTATGTGATGAAAACTATCACACCTAAAGTGGAGATTCTCCTAACCATGTGCTAAAATGAGATGCAAACTCCTAGGCGTCTCAAAGACAACTAATTATGCAAATTCATTATCCTAAGTAAACTTAAGTAAAGTGTAATTAGTGAATAATTAATTACACCAAAAGTATTCATGCTAATTTTGAGAGTGCATGAGGATATGAGTTAGTATGATGAAGTTACAGTCAGATGAAGTGACACAGACAGTGAGCAGTATAATAGAACAAAGCATGGAGATGACTATTTGTATTTTGATTAGCGATCATAATCTTATTTTGTAAAGGCTATGTGCCTATTCTATTTAGGTCATAGACATGTTAATATGATTTAATGGAAATAGACTTGAGCCAATTCATTTGGAAGCATTGCATGTAATTAGTTGTAGGCCGACTTAATGAAATTTTTTGTATGTGCATATAAATAAGACATGCACTCTTGTAATTAGGTACGTAATGAGATATAGAAATATTTAAGAGAAGATTAGAGGTATGAAAAGAGCAATTAGTATGTTGTAGTTATTTACAAGAGGTTAAAGCATAAGCACACAAAGGAACTGATCAAACAAGAAGTGTCATAGCAATAGTTCACCTTGCAGATATAGTGTGTATCTGAGATCTAGAAGGTTGTATCCTTCACCACTTGAGAAATGAGC
Source organism: Chamaecyparis obtusa (assembly GCA_027943335.1). Taxonomy (NCBI): domain Eukaryota; kingdom Viridiplantae; phylum Streptophyta; class Pinopsida; order Cupressales; family Cupressaceae; genus Chamaecyparis; species Chamaecyparis obtusa. Next base: position 153,182 of record BSBK01007098.1, on the reverse strand, counting down.
TCTAGGACAGTGGGTCCCCACCTCTAGCAGGTTTAATTGTAAAAGATTCCTAACAGGGTTTGACCCTTGACTAGGTCACTGTACTAAAAGCATTGTAAAGAACAACTCCTAATAGGGTTGCAAGATCTTCTAACAGGGATCATAAAACACTAGTGGAGTTCTTAGTGGGTGTCAATTCCCACTGGGGTTTTTACCTATATAGGTTTCTCCATAATCATATTTTGTGTTATGTGTTATGGTTTTTTATCTTATTTTTATTTATATTCATTTCATTACATAAGAAATTAAGTTATGTTTCAAGAGTAAAGAAAAAGTATTAATATATAGAACACCAATTCACCCCCCTCCCCCCTCTTAGTGTTCCCATTCCTAATAGCTAAGAGTCAATGAAATACATTTAGTACATATGAATCCTTGTTAGGAGACTTTGAATCCCTATTAGGAGAATCCAACCCTATTAGGAGTTGAGAAGAAGATAGAAGGACCCACTGTCCAAAAAGTCTTAGCATTATACTCATTGAATAATACAAGTAGCCAAAACAACTGTCAACAAAAAATTATTTTCCAAATATAGTTCTTTGTAAGATTGTCATTTCTCACTCACACCATTCTCTTCTCTGATCCAAAGATATTAGCTATTAGGTTAAGTAGATCACATACATAAGTTCACATCTTCCACAATGAAAAGATATAACCATAAATCATGCATACACACATAAATTTTCCATCCAAGGAATAACCTTTCCTTCATAAAAATTCCTAGAATAATTTATTGAGTTGGCCTTGAGGCTTTGCCAATTTACAATTATAATATAGGACCATTTTAAGATATTAATTTACACGTTACATTACATTATTTTATCTTTTTTACAATGAAAATCAAATTGTCGGCTCACAATCTTTTAATATTTACACACACTGATCATCTAACTTAGTGCTTTTAACCACATCATCTATGACTTGTCTTCAACCTCTATCCAAGTTGGCTTAATAATATTCCATTTTTGTTAGGAGATAAAATCCAAACACCAGAAGCCACTCTCTGCAAACACTACCTAAAAATAGTCTATAGTAAAACCTTCATATATCTATCAAGAATGCATAATTTCATATAGGCTCTTAATTTTAATATCAAGACATACTTTGGATAATAATACCTAGTGTGCATAGATTGATCTTCAATCCTCGAACCGCCCAAAGCTAAACTCTATCTGCTACACTGCCAGTCTTCACAAAATAACTAGTATGTTGACATCAATGACAAAATCTATCATGAATGCAACACACAATCACTAGAACATGTCTCCAACACAAGTAGGATACTTCCCCATATGAATACAATCATCATTCATGCTAACAATCTCCCCCTTTGGCATTGATGTAAACATAGATGAAAAACATCTAAGTTTCACAAATACCAAACATACCTCTATTGTATCTAGTTTTCCATCATCCATAAGGAAGGTTTTAATCTCCACCATACATCAACATCATTTCAAATCCTTTTCATCAATAAATATGAATATTTTCTCTCCAACTGATATTAATCCATACATATCAAAGTATGTTTTTAATGTTTTATTCTCTCCCCATTGAGATCAATGAAAATGGTATCATTATGTCACTCTATCTTCAACATAAGATTTTTAATAAGCTAAAGTTTCCAAAGACACTATTAAATGTCAGTACCAATACTCCTCAGTGACCCAACTCAAATAAAGATACTCCCCCATAGGAGAAGCATTAAGCATTCAATCCAAATAATGAAATGGTGCTTTTATATTTATCGAATAATGCAATTTATGCATCATTATTCAGAAGTAGGCTGGGGCATAGCCCCTAGCATTCTTTACAAATACTCAAATGTATCCTTTTGCAAAGATTTTTTTAAAATGTCTGCTATTTTCTCCTTTGTGTTGACATACTACAATTTGATTTCTTTCTCTACAACTTTTTCACTCAAAAAGTTATACTTAATGGATATGTGTTTGATCTTTGAATGTAATATTGGATTCTTTGACATACTTACTACACTTTTATTATCACAATGTGTGGTAATAGGCTATGTGAATTCAATTCCAATGTCTTTCAACATTTGTTTCATCAATATAATCTGACTACAATTGTTTTTTGCTGCTACATATTTTTCTTCTATCATGGTTTTTTAAATACAATCATGTTTCTTTCTTAGTCAAGGAACCAACCTTCCTCCCAAGAAGAATGATCCACCACTAGTGCTTTGTTTTTCATTTAAATTTATTTCTCTATTGGCATCAGTGTATGCACATAGTGTGAAATCATGTGATTTATACTACCATAGTCCATAATCAAGTGTGCCTTTCAAATATATAAAAGTTCTTTTTACTATTGCATAATGTGTTTCTTGAGGGTCTACCTAAAATCTTGCCATAATTCCTACTACATTAGCTATATCAGATCTAGTGAGTGTCAAGTATTTTAATCCACCAATCATAGATCTGTACTTTTTATGCTCAATAGTAGGGGATTCATCTTTACTAGAGAACTTGCAACCAGTTATCATAGGGGTTCCAATAGGTTTACAATTTTCCAATCCAAATCTCTTAAACAAGTCTTTAAGATTCTTTTTTTGTGATATATAAATACCATCCTCATTTTGTATAATCTGCAATCCAAAGAACTATTTCATCTCACCAATCATACTCATCTCAAATTCCTTCTTCATTTATTCAGAAAATATCTTACTTCATCATTGCCTCCAAAATTAATATCATCAACAAATACAATAATAATTAGGAATCCATTTTCATTCTTCCTCAAATATAAGTTACTATCAACATTACTTTTTAAAACCCCCAATTTTGTCAAGTGTTTATCCAATCTTGCATATCAAGCTTTAGGTTCTTATCTTAGTGATGCAGTCAAGCTCAGAGGATCCAATAAAGGACTATCCAAACTTGTAGCCAAACACCAACACCATGGAATAACACAACACAACACAAATATAAAATCAAAATCTTCTTTTATTCATCAGTAATCAAGCATACAAGCAACATGCAAAGTTCTAAGGCCTTCTTGATTATGGCCAAATACAACAAAGATTACAATAGTTCAACAAGATCTTGCAGGATCCAACACACCTCTCAGCTAGCCCGGGTCTGTAACACAATAGGACATTGGTAGGTACTCCAAGAAAGATCTAAACTTGTATTCGCAAGCCACAAAGAAATCTTCTTGTTCCTAAGCTCGCAAGCTACTAACTCTTCTAGACTTCATAGATTGACCTCTGGTACTCTAGAATGATCACCAATTTTTTCCCTTCCTACTACTTACATATACCCTCCTTAAATACTACACAACCATAAGTCATCTTTACAAACAAATAAATCCCAAAACCCAGTCAGCTTCCAAAGACAAACAATTATTAAATGCAACAATAGTCGGCTCTCAAATAGCCTTACAAATAATTAATTCTCCATGTCGGTATCTAGATCCACATACGAGAATGCAACATGCCAAATTAGGTACCCACACATCCAATAGTCAATCCATAACTTGAGGAACATGACCCATATTAAATGCACGTTGGTCAAGCCGATTCATCCAAACCAACAAGTCAATTAGCAAGAATATCGAGCACTAGTAATAAAAACTGAGACCCAGTCAGTAACCAAGTCACTAAGTGACCACCATCCACTGAAATCCATCGATAATTCCTACCAAAAATGACTACCATGACCATCGAGGTCCATCAGTGAAGTTAAACATACTCCAACTGAGAACTATCACCAAATAATAGAGTAAAAATCTTGTATTTACCATGCTCATCCACCTCCTTTACTGAGTGTCAGGTAAAAGCACAAAGTTGTGTCACATTTCATGACAAGTTATCAGCATAGGTGAATTTGAGTATTTCTGGCTAAAATTATTTTTTGTGAAATATATGGTCTAGCTAGATTCGTTCTAGCTAAGTTACATAAGTGGTTTGAATTTTCAAATTGGAAATATCTATTAATTGCATGTTTTATACCAATTACTAAAGAAATAAAATTATTTTAGAAAAGTGATGTTTCAATAACTCCTACACTTTTTAATGATATATTTTTACAAATATAAAAATACCCTTTTTTAGAGCACAGAGTCAAGATTATCATATAATTTTTATAGTATTTTAATTACATCTAATATATTATAATTTCAAAATACTGTAAGTAGATATTTTAACATTAGAGAACAAGCTACTTCAAAAATAGAAAAAAATAGTAAACCTTATAAATAAAAAATGAAAGTTTATATTTAACACTAGAGGAGAGAGTTCTCTTCAAGAATGTGTAATTTTTTTTCTGAATGGTGTAGATTTGATAGGGGAAATTTGGTGGAAGATGAAAACTGTCAATTTCAAGTATGTTTGACTTTGAGTAGTTATAATGGACAAAATATACATTGAAATATAATTTTTCTTCTTTTCTACACTATCTATACATTTCATCTATAACATATTTTGAAATCAAAGGAAAAAATGATTATTTTCCTATACTTTTTTGGTGGGAACAAGACCCTCATTTTTCAGCAAGTAAAAAATTGACTTCAAAAATTAGAAAACCATGTGAATTCTTATTCAAAAAAAATGAAAAAAATATAGGCATAAACTTCATCCACTTTTACACATTTCATAGTTTACATCAACTCCAAATTCTAAACATAAATGCCATTTTTTATGTCGTTAAAGTTAAAAACTTTGTGTGTTGTTGACCTTTTCCTTTATAAAAGTTTGAAACAACTTTGTACTTTCACCCTACCATAAAATCACAAGGAACATAACAAGTAGCCAAGATTCCACTGCATTAGACTCTAGGGTTATAAAGAAAAGTGTGTCTTGCACTTTCTCACCAAAGGGAACATCTGAACAACACCAGCTCCACTTCATCTTCACCAAAGGTTTCCACTCCATCATAGGAAAGAGAACCAATCTGTAACTCAACCATCTCATATTCACCCTTGCAATTATCACAATCCACTACATCTTAACCACCCAATCAAAATGCTCACCCTCAGGAACAAACTGAACAACATCACAATCCTCGAATGATCTTAGCAACCCATCATCCCTACAAGTACATAGGGAATCTAGCTTCACATCTATCTCAGGCAAACAAGTAGAAGACCAAGGCCACCAAGAAAGTTTGTCATCTACCAACCTCACAACCTATTCAATTCCATCTTCTCCACCCGAACCAGCAATGCCAAATTCATCAACAACACAAGTCAAACTCTCATCACTACAAATCTCATCTCGTATAACAAGATTCTCTGCAAGTTCCATGCCATATCCATCCATCTACTCATGCGAACCAATAGATACCTCATCAACTCTATCCAAGTTATCAGGGACTTCCACAAGTTGTCATTATTTCTGCACAATCTTATTCATAGGCCATACTATCCTCTTCTTTTCTAAGATATTCCAACTCAGTATAGTATAATACTAAAGGAACTCCTCCCACATTCTAACCACAATAGGGTATTTCAAATACCAACTCATAGGCTTCCTTTTTATTTCACCATATGTCTTTATATCATTGATTTGTGTACAAAATCCCAATGATCTGCTACCCACACAATCCATATGCAAGTCCTCTACAATTGTGAGTGAGAACCACGATCTAGCACCTCACAAAAAAATAACTAGGACTCAAGAAATGAATCATCTGCCACACAAACTAACACAAAACATCACAAAGATTTGCAATCACCTTAGGGTCCAATCTTCTCATAGGCATCTCCCAAAGATCTTCAAAAACCCTTTGCAGAAAACTCTACACCGACCACCTTGTGACAACCTCCAAGTTGTATGCAAGTTATATCACAACCTACCACCTTGCATGAACAACTAGGTGATGCAGGAGCATCCTGGGTGTAAGAGCAATCTTGCATCACCCAAAAATATTTCTATTTTTGTATTCAATAAGGGCTATCTTGTGTAGAGCTGCTATTTATGGAAACTTGCTATTTTTAGTAATTTGGTCATAAGATCTCAGAATGTTCTGACTTTACATGTGGAGGTTCATCTCAGTCATATCAACCTGCCAGTAAATTTTCCTGGCTAGATCAGGTCTAATTTTGAAGATATTGAAGATTTTCGGTATTGGTAGCAGGGTATAGAAACTTTGAACTCAGTTTTGAAGGCTTTAGAGGCCCCAGATGAGGTCAAACATTTGGGTGATAGGCTCTTGCATGAGTTGAGCCTGTAGAGCACTTCGTCACCTTTCTGAAATGGGGTTATAATAGTCAATCAACTCAACTGGTGATGACTTATGGTCTCCGAAAGTCAGGTCACTAGAAATAGAAAAAAATAATTTTCCTTCAAAATTTTTGTTCAGGTTTCAAAAGTTGTTTTGAGCTGAATTTGATGTAATGAATTGAAAAATAAGATAATTCTAAGTTTGGTCAGCCCTAAGGGCTAAATTTTTGGAACCTTGTCGGGTGGTGAAAAATGCCTATATAAAGAAGGCCTGTACTGTTGTCTAAGGTACCTTAGGGTATAGATCTAGGTATTGATTTAAGGCTTTTCCCTATAGAATATTGTAAGGGAATGCCCATGTGGCTTTCCATATTGTAATTCTACATTTGTGGAGATAATAAGAAGCTATTTTTTTTTCTTGCATATTGTTGTTGTTTCTCTATTTTTGTTATGTGTTTGTGGTATTAAGGGGAGCACCCTTCATCAAGTGGTATCAAAGCAAGAGTTCCTGAGTGTGTAAATAGATTGCTAACTGTGAGGCAGTTTGAACCAGGACTGTGGTTAGAGTTTTAGCATGCATCACAAAAATACCTCCACGAAGGGAACATGGCGGAAGAGCTGGTGTTGTAACACCTAAGTTTAGAGTGCTCTAGAGATGAGTGTGAGCATTACAAGAGAAGATTTGTAGAGGAATGAATATTAATGTTAGAGATGAAAGTGAGTATGAAGCCGAAGAAGAAGATCGAGAAGGAGAAGTCGAAGTTGTGAACTAGGAGGAAGAAATACTTTTTTGGGCCATTTCCAAGATCGAAAAAAGAACTAAGATTGAGATTCCTACATTTTCAGGAAATCTTAACCTAGAGGAGTTGATCGACTGGATCAATGAATGTGAAGAATATTTTGAGTATGAAGATATTGAGGATCCTGATAGGGTCAAATTTGTGAAGGCTAGACTGAAAGGTCATGCGAAGATCTAGTGGCAAGAGATTCAATTGGAGCAAAATAGAAGAGGAAAAGATAAAATCACAAGATGGGATTGAATGATGGATAAATTGAAGTGGCAGTTCATTCCTATTGATTATGAGCTTGACATACTGAAGAAGATGCGAAGTTTGAAGCAGGCAAGAAGATCTATTCAGGAGTATACAGAGGAGTTTTATCAAATCCTCATCAGAACAGGTCATGCAAAAGTTGACAAGGAGAAAATTTCCAGTCACCTTAATGGGTTAAGGATGAGCATTCAAGAGGAGCTAAATATAGTTCAAATGAATAGTATTGAAGAGGTATACTAGTTTTCCCTAAAAGTAGAGGAAAATCTAAACAAGAAGTTCAAGAGTAGACAAAATGGAAGGGGTCACAGTGGATGATCTGGTGGACAGTTATATGGAGGCTGAAATGAAGATTCAAAAAAGAAGGATGAAGCTAGTAGCAGTCAAAATCAAAGAGGAAACAATTCCAATCATTTCCAAGATCAGAATAATAGAGATTAGAGAGGAAGAAGAAGAGGACAAGGTTCAGAAAGAGGAAGCTTTCGTGGAACATGCTTTCACTATGGACAAGAAGGTCATAGGGCATTTGAATGTCCTCAATGCCAAAGGAGGATGGATAGGAGGAATGAAGGCCAGGAAAGAGTGGCACATGTAGATGAAGATGCGAGATCATCAAATTCTGAAGATGTTGAAAGACAAGAAATGTTGATTAACAGAAGAGTCCTAGTGAGTGGTGAGAATGAACCTAAACAAAGGAGGAGCCTATTTCACACTGGATGCAAGTGTGAGGGTAAATGTTGTGATGTGGTTATTGATAGTGGAAGCATTGACAATTTGGTGTCAGAAGAGATGGTGACAAAGTTGAAGCTCAAGAGATAGAAACACCCACATCCATATCAAATTGCCTAGGTACAGGATGACCACAAGGCCATGGTCAATGAACAGTGCCTAGTAAAGTTCAAGATTGGTGGGTACCATGATGAGGTACTATGTGATATCATACCTATGGATGCATGTCACATGTTGTTGGATAGGCTATGGCAGTTTGACAGATGTGCTCTACATGATGGTCATGCAAATACCTATTCCCTGACAAAGGATGGAGTGTGACATAAGCTAAAGTCATTGAAGAAGATCAAAGAAAAGGTATGTGGTAATACAAGAATAACTTTTATTGATGGAAGGAAATTCTTAGATGGTATGAGGTATGAGCATGTGTGTTTTGCTTTAATTCTAAAAGCTAGTAAAGAGGAAGTAGAGGATGTACCTATAGAGGTTGCAGATTTGTTGAATGAGTTTTAGGATATTGTATCTGATAATGTACCTAATGGATTACCACTGGTAAGGAAGATTATTCATTAGATGGATTTGATTCCAGGAGCTAGTTTTCCAAACAAGGCAGCACATAGAATGACACATGCAGAAAGTGAAGAGTTGAACAGACAAGTACATGAGTTATTGCAGAAGGGGTTGATTCGAGAGAGCCTGAGTCCATGTGCTATACCAGTAGTATTAGCACCAAAGAAGAATGGAGGATGTGTATAGATTCTAGAGAAATAAACAAGATCACAATCAAGTATAGGTTTTCATTACCACGAATGGATGATATTATGGATTATTTGAGTGGAGCTATGTATTTCTCAAAGATAGATCTAAAGAGTGGATATCACCATATTCAGATCAGAGAAGGAGATGAATGGAAGACTACCTTCAAGACAAAGGAAGGACTGTATGAGTGGTTAGTCATACCTTTTAGGCTAACCAATGCACCGAGCACTTTCATGCGGCTCATGAACGAGGTTCTGAAAGAATTTATGGGTAATTTTTTCATTGTGTACCTAGATGATATTAGTAAGACATTGGAAGAGCATATGATGCATATTCATGTGGTGTTTGAGAAGTTAAGAGATGAGAAATTTTTGATTAATTTTAAGAAGTGTAGTTTTGTGAAGAAAGTGTTAGTGTATTTGGGATTTGTAGTTTTAGCAGAAGGTCTAAAAATGGACCCAGAGAAGGTATAGGCTATCCTTGGATGGCCTACTCCAAGGAGTGCTGCTGAGGTAAGGTATTTTCATGGTTTGGCTAGCTTTTACAGAAATTTTATCAAAAATTTTAGCAGTATTTGTGGACCCTTCACTGAAACAATGAGAGGGGATAGAAAAGAGTTCAAGTGGACTAATGGGGTAGATAAGAGTTTTAAATTGTTGAAACAAAAGGTTACAGCACAACCTATTTTAGCACTTCTTGATTTTAATAAGGTGTTTCAAGTAGATTGTGATACTAGTGGTACTGCAATAGGAGCTGTTATGAGCAAAGAAGGTAAATGTATTGCTTATTTCAGTGAGAAGTTAAATGATGCCAACAAAAAATATTCTATTTATGATCAATTGTTTTATGCTATAGTTCAGGCCTTAAAGAAGTGGAGACACTATCTGCTTCCTAAGGAGTTTGTTTTGTATACTGATCATCAAGCTTTGCAATATTTGAATAGTCAAGGAAAGTTGAATCAAAGGCATTCGAAATGGGTTGAGTTTTTGTAGAGTTATACATTTTTTTTGAAACACAGGACTGGAAAGTCTAATAGGGTTGTAGATGCTCTTAGCAGAAGGAAACTATTGCTGACATAGATGCAGATTAAGGTGGTTGGGCTCAAGGAACTCAAGAATTTGTATCCAAAGGATCCTAATTTTGGTGAAGCTTGGAAAGCTTGTAAAGAACCTATTACTCTAGATAAGATGAAGTGGCTGGATTTCATCATTCAAGATGATATGCTATTTAGAGGGAGGCATTTGTGCATTCCAAGAAGTTCTATGAGGGAGAATCTCCTCAAGGACAAGCATAGCGGAGGATTGGCTGGACATTTTGGTCATGATAAAACCCTTCCTTTGGTTAGTGAGAATTATTATTGGCCACAGTTGCAGCAAGATGTCAAGAAGTTTGTACAGAGTTGTAGAGTATGTTAGACGACAAAAGGAGTGAAGTAGAATATAGGGCTATATCAGAAATTACCTATAACAGAGAAGCCTTGGGAGGATATCAGTATGGACTTTGTTCTTGGTTTACCAAGGACATAGTGGGGACATGATTCAATTTTTGTGGTAGTTGATAGACTTTCAAAGATGACACATTTTATTCCCTGCAAGAAGACTAATGATGTTGTTCATGTAGTAGAATTATTTTTTAGAGAAGTGGTGAGACTGCATGGTTTGCCAAAGAGTATAGTTTCAGATAGGGACACTAAGCTCATTGGATATTTCTAGTGTACATTGTGGAAGAAGTTGAAGAAAGATTTGAAGTTTAGTTCATCACATCATCCACGGACTGATGGACAGATAGAGGTGGTGAATAGGAGTTTGGGAAATTTGTTGAGATGTTTGGTTGGAGATAAGCCAACGGGATGGGATTTGATTTTACCATAAGCAAAATTTGCATATAATAATTCTGTTAATAGGAGCACTGGTAAATCACCATTCCAGATTGTATATGGGAGTAGTCCAAGAAATGCATCCGAGTTGAGAAAGCTAGATAAAGAAGAAATAAGTAGTGCTGAAGCTGAGGATTTTGTAGAACACTTGAAGAACATCCATGAGGAGGTGAGGAAGCATATTATGAAGATGAATGCATAGTATAAGGCTAAGGAAGATGTGAAAAGGAGGCATCAGGAATTTTAGGTTGGAGATGAAGTCATGGTTCATTTGAGGAAGGAGCGATTTCCAGTTGGTACATATAACAAATTAAAAATGAAGAAGTTTGGGCCATGTAGAATACTGAAGAAGCATGATTCAAGAAATGCATATGAAGTAGAATTTCCTATTGAGCTAAATATTTCACTAGTGTTTAACATTTCAGATCTGACCAAGTATCATGAGGGAGGTGTTGAAGATGAGATCACAACAACACACTGGAGTATTCTAGCAACTAGTTCAGATACTAAAGAGATTGATGAAGGGTGCTCCCCTTAATATCACAAACACATAATAGAAACAAAGAGACAACAATAATTTGCAAGAACAAAAAATGGGCTTCTTATTATCTCCACAAGTGTGGAATTACAAACTTTCATAATTACAATATGCAAAGCCACATGGGCATTCCCTTACAATATTCTATAGGACTAAGCCTCAAATCAATAGCTAGATCTACTATCCAGAACTGCCCTAGACAACACTATGGGCCTTCTTTACATAGGAATTTTCTACCGCTCAAAAAGGTTCCAAAAATTTAGCCCTAAGGGCCAACCAAACTTAGAATTATTTTATTTTTCAATTTATTACATCAAAGTTGGCTCAAAATAACTTTTTGAAACCCGAACAAAAATTTTGAAAGAAAATTATTTTCTGCCATTTCAGGTAGCCCGACTTCCGGAGACCATCAGTTATCACCAGTTGACCCGATTGACTATTATAACCCCATTTCAAAAATGCCACGAAGTGCTCTACATGCTTGGTTAGTGCAAGCGCCCATCACCCAAATTTTCAACCTCATTCGGGGCCTCTAAATCCTTCAAAACTGAGTTCAAAGTTTTTGTACCCTGCTGCCAAAACCAAAAATTTTCAATATCTTCAAAAGTAGACCCGATCTAGCCATGAAACTTTACTGATAGGCTAATATGACTGAGATGAACCTCCAAATGTGAAATTAGAACATTCCAAGATCGTATGACCAACTTACTAAAAATAGAAAGTTTCGATAAATAGCAGCTCTACACAAGATAGCCCTTGTTGAAAAGAAAACATAAACAGTTTTGGGTGATGCAAGATTGCTCTTACACCTAGGATGCTCCTGCATCAGACACCCGGGGTAATTTTAGAAGTGACCCTGTCATGTCTCAGGTGTGTAGATGAAAACCAAGATGGTTAACCTCCTCCCTTGTCAGCCATGATGAATCTTCAATAGCTCATCCTTTCCACTTGACTAGATATTCTTCATCTATCTTGTTCCTTGTGCTTCTGCCAACATGACTATCTAGTATATCCTCAATCTCTTTGGTATCTGAACTAGTTGCTGGAATAATCCACTGTGCTACTGTGATATCATCTTCAACACCTCCCTCATGATACTCTATCAGATTTGAAATGTTAAACACTAGTGAAATATTTAGCTCAATAGGCAATTCTACCTCATATGCATTTCCTGAATCATGCTTCTTCAGTATCTTACATGGCCCAAAATTCTTCATTTTCAACTTATTATATGTACCAACCGGAAATGGCTCCTTCTCCAAATGAACCATGACTTCATCTCCAACCTAAAATTCCTTATGCCTCATTTTCTCATCTGCCTTAGCCTTATACTATGCATTCATCTTGGTAATGTGCTTCCTCACCTCCTCATGGATGTTCTTCAAATACTTTGCAAAATCCTTAGCTTCAGCACTACTTATTTCTCCTTTATCTATCTTTCTCAACTCATATGCATTTTTTGGACTACTCCCATGTACAATCTGGAATGGTGATTTACCAGTGCTCATATTGACAGAACTATTATATGCAAATTCTGCCTATGGTAAAATCAAATCCCATCCTATTAGCTTATCTCCAACTAAACATCTCAGTAAATTTTCCAAACTCCTATTCACCACCTTTGTCTTTCCATCAGTCTGTGGATGATGTGATGAACTCAAATTCAAATCTATCCTCAACTTCTTCCACAATGTATGCGAGAAATATCCAACAAACTTAGTTTCCCTATCTGAAACTATACTCTTTGAAAAATCATGTAGTCTCACCACTTCTCTAAAAAATAATTCTGCTACATGAACAACATCATTAGTCTTTTCACAAGGAATAAAATGTGTCATCTTTCAAAATCTATCAACAACCACAAAAATTGAATCATGTCCCTGCTGTGTCCTTGGTAAACCAAGAACAAAGTCCATACTGATATCGTCCCAAGGCTTCTCTGGTATAGGTAATGGCTGATACAACCCTATATTCTCCTTCACTCCTTTCACCATCTGACATACTCTGCAACTCTATACAAACTTCTTGACATCTTGCTGCAACTGTGGCCAATAATAATTTTCACTAACCAAAGCAAGGGTTTTATCTCAACCAAAATGTCTAGCCAATCCTTCGCTATGCTTCTCCTTGATGAGATTCTCCCTCATAGAACTTCGTGGAATGCAAAACTGACTCCCTCTAAATAGCATATCATCCTGGATGATAAAATCCAACCATTTCATCCTATCTAGAGTAATAGGTTCTTTACAGGCTTTCCAAGCTTCACCAAAATTAGGATCTTCTGAATACAAATTCTTGAGTTCCTTGAATCCAACCACCTCAATTTGCATCTCTGTCAGCAATAGTTTCCTTTTGCTAAGCGCATCTGCAACCCTATTAGACTTTCCACTTCTGTGTTTCAAAACAAATGTATAACTCTGCAAAAACTCAAACCATTTCAAATGCTTTTGATTCAACTTTCCTTGACTATTCAAATATTGCAAAGCTTGATGATTAGTATACAAAACAAACTCCTTAGGAAGCAGATAGTGTCTCCACTTCTTCAATGCCTAAACTATAGCATAAAATTTCTGATCATAAATAGAATATTTTCTCTTGGCATCATTTAACATCTCACTGAAATAACCAACAGGTTTAACTTCTTGGCTCATAATAGCTCCTATTGCAGTACCACTAGCATCACAATCTACTTGAAACACCTTATTAAAATCTGGAAGTGCTAAAATAGATTGTTCTGTAACTTTTTGTTTCAACAATTGAAAACTCTTTTCTACCCCATTAGTCCACTTAAACTCTTTTCTATCCCCTCTCATTGTTTCAGTCAAGGGACCACAAATACTGCTAAAATTTCTGATAAAATTTCTATAAAAACTAGCTAGACCATGAAAAGATCTTACCTTTATAGCACTCCTTGGAGTAGGCCATTCAATGATAGCCTGTACCTTCTCTGGGTCCATTTTTAGACCTTCTATTAAAACTACAAATCCCAAATACACTAACTCTTTCTTCACAAAACTGCACTTCTTCAAATTAATCAACAATTTTTCATCTCTCAGCTTCTCAAACACCATACGAATATGCATCATATGCTCTTCCAATGTCTTACTAAAGATCAAAATATCATCTAGGTACACAATGACAAACTTACCCAAAAATTCTTTTAGAACCTCATTCATGAGCTGCATGAAAGCGCTTGGTGCATTGGTTAGTCCAAAAGGCATGACTAACCACTCATACAATCCTTCCTTTGTCTTGAAGGTAGTCTTCCATTCATGTCCTTCTCTAATTTGAATCTGGTGATATCCACTCTTCAGATCTATCTTTGAGAAATACACAACTCCACTCAAACAATCCATAATATCATACATTCGTGGCAATGGAAACTTATACTTGATTGTGATCTTGTTTATTGCTCTGGAATCTATACACATCTTCCATTCTCAATTCTTCTTTGGTGCTAATATCGCTAGTACAACACAAGTACTCAGACTCTCTTGAATCAACCCCTTTTGCAATAACTCATGTACTTGTCTGTTCAACTCTTCACTTTCTGCTGGTGTCATTCTGTGTACTGCCTTGTTTGGAAAACTAGCTCTTGGAATCAAATCCATCTGCTGACTAATCTTTCTTATCGGTGGTAATCCATTAGGTACATTATCAAATACAATATCTTGAAACTCATTCAACAAATCTGCAACCTCTACAGGTACATCCTCTACTTCTTCTTTACTAGCTTTTGGAATTAAAGAAAAACACACATGCTCATGCCTCATACCATCTAGGAATTTTTTTCCATCAACAAATGTTATTCTTGCATTACCACATACCTTTTCTTTGGTCTCCTTCAATGGCTTTAGCTTATGTCACACTCCATCCTTTGTCAGGGAATAGTTATTTGCACGACCATCATGTACATCACATCTATCAAACTGTCACGATCTACCCAAAAACATATGACATGCATCCATAGATATGATATCACATAGTACCTCATCTTGGTACCCACCGATCTTGAACTTTACTAAGCACTGTTCACTGACCATGACCTTGTGGTCATCCTACACCCAGGAAATTCGATATGGATTTGGGTGTTTCTATCTCTTGAGTTTCAACTTTGTCACCATCTCTTCTAACACCAAATTGTCAGTGCTTCCACTATCAATAATCGCATCACAAAATTTACCCTCACACTTGCATCGAGTGCAAAACAAGCTCCTCCTTTGTTCAGGTTCATTCTCACCACTCAGCAGGACTCTTCTATTCATCAATGTTTCTCCTCTTTTAGCATCTTTAGAATTTGAGGATCTGACATCTTCATCTACATGTGCGACTCTGGCCTAGCCTTCATTCCTCCTATCCATCCTTCCTTGGCATCGAGGACATTCAAATGCCCTATGACCTTCTTCTCCACAGTGAAAACATGTTCCACGGAAGCCTCCTCTTCCTAAACCTTGTCCTCTTCCTCTTCCTCTTTGATCTCTATTGTTCTAATCTTGGAAACAATTGGAATTGTTTCCTCTCTAATTTTGACTACTACTGGCCTCATCTTTCCTTTTCAGATCTTTATTTTAGCCTCCATATGACCGTCCACCATGACCTCTTCCATTTTATCTACTCTCGAACTTCTTTTTCAGCTTTTCCTCTACTTTTAGGGCAAACTAGTATGCCTCTTCAATACTATTCATTCAAACTAGATACAGCTCCTCATAAATGCTTGGCCTCAACCTATTAAGGTAACGAGCAACTTTCTCCTTATCAGCTTCTACCTGGCCTATTCTGATGAGGATTTTATAGAACTCCTTCATATACTTCTAAACAGATCTTCCCGCTTGTTTCAAACATTGCATTTTCTTCAGTAGGTCAAGCTCATAATCAACAAGGGTGAACTATCACTTCAATTTATCCACCATCCGATCCCATCTTGTGATTTTACCTTTCCCTCTTCTATTTCAGTCCAATTGAATCTCTTGCCACCAGATCTTCGCATGACCTTTCAGTCTGGCCTTCATGAATTTGACCCTATCAGGATCCTCAATATCTTCATACTCAAAATATTCTTCACATTCATTAATCCAGTCGATCAACTCCTCTAGGTTAAGATTTCCTAAAAATGTAGGAACCTTAATCTTAGGTCTTTTCCCAATCATGGAAATGGCCCAAAAAAGTCTTTCTTCCTCCTAGTTCACAACTTCAACTTCTGCTTCTTGATCTTCTTCTTTAGATTCATCCTTGCTTTTGTCTCTGACATTAAGATTCATTCCTCTACGAATCTCCTCTTGCAATGCTCGCACTTGTCTCTGGAGTGCTCTAACCTCGGGTGTTACAACACCAACTCTTCTGCCACATTGCCTTCATGGAGACATTTTTGTGATACCTGCCTCATAGTTGACGATCTATTTACACACTCAAGAACTCCTGCTCTGATACCACTTGATGAAGGGTGCTCCCCTTAATACCACAAACACATAACAAAAATAGAGAAACAACAACAATAATATGCAAGAACAGAAAATTGGCTTCTTATTATCTCCACAAATGTGGAATTACAAACTTTCAAAATTACAATATGCAAAACCACATAGACATTCCCTTATAGTATTCTATAGGACAAAGCCTCGAATTAATACCTAAATCTACTACCCAGAATTTCCCTAGACAATACTACGGGCCTTCTTTATATAGGCATTTTCCACCACCCGAGAAGGTTCTAGAAATTTAGACTTTGATTTATTACATCAAAGTCTGCTCAAAATAACTTTTGAAACCCGAACAAAAATTTTGAAGGAAAATTATTTTTTGCCATTTTAGGTGACCTGACTTTCGGAGACCATAAGTCATCACCAGTTGACCCGATGGACTATTATAACCCCATTTTGGAAAGGCGACAAAGTGCTCTACAGGCTTGACTCGTGCAAGTGCCTGTCACTCAAATTTTCAACCTCATCTGGGGCATCTAAAGCCTTCAAAACTAAGTTCAAAGTTTCTGTACCCTGCTGCCAATATCAAAAATCTTCAATATCTTCAAAACTAGACGTGATCTAGCCATGAAACTTTACTGGTAGGCTGACATGACTGAGATGAACCTCCACATGTAAAGTCAGAACATTCAGAGATTGTATGACCAACTTACTAAAAATAGCAAGTTTCCATACATAGCAGCTCTACACAAGATAGCCCTTATTGAATACAAAAATAGAAATATTTTTGGGTGATGCAAGATTGCTCTTACACCTAGGATGCTCTTGCATTAGGTATTTAGAAACAAGATGAATGAACAAGGAGAAGTAGTAAGAAACAAAGCAAGATTAGTTTTTAAAGGATACTCACATCAAGAAGGAATTGACTATAAAGAAACTTTTGCACCTGTGGCAAGAATTGAAGTAGTAAGAATGTTCTTGGCCTATGCATCTTTTAAGAAATTCAAAGTGTATCAGATGGATGTGAAGTCAACATTTCTGAATGGAGAATTGGAAGAAGTCTACATTGAGCAGCCTGAAGGTTTTCCTTTGACTCAAGAAGGAGACATGGTATGTAAACTAAAAAAAGCATTATATGGACTAAAGCAAGCACCTAGAACTTGGTATGCTAGACTAGATAAGTATTTGTTGAAATTGAGATTTACTAAAGGAACAGCTGATAGCAATCTGTATACAAAAGAAATTGAAAATGGTTTGTTGATTATAGTTATTTTTGTTGATGACAAGAAAAGCACTAGTGGTGGAGCCATTCTTCTTGCAGGAAGATTAGTTTCTTGGCTAAGAATGAAGCAAAATTATATTTCACAGAGCACAACAGAAGCAAAGTATGTAGTAGCAGCAAACAATTGTAACCAGATAATTTGGATGAAGCAGATGCTAAAGGATATTGGAATTAGGTTTTTTGAGCCTATTGTCATACATTTCAACAACACCAACATAGTTAGTATGTCTAAGAATCCTATTTTACATTCTAAGACTAAGCATATAGAGATCAAGTATCATGTTGTAAGAGAGAAATTTTCTGAAAAAGAAGTCAGACTAGAGTACATAAGCACAAAGGAATAGATAGCAGACATATTTTCAAAGCCTTTGCCTAAGGACATTTGAGTATCTAAGAGGTATTCTTGGGGTTATGCCCCAGCCTATTTTTGAGTAATGATGCAGTTGGTTTCATCTGTCTAGTGGTATATGAGCCCTATCTTTCTTTTGGATTAGATGTTGGTACTTCCTCTATGGGGGAGTATGTGAGCTGAGTCATGAGGACTCTTGTGAATGTATTTTTCTGAAGAGTGTCTATTGACATTGAGTTGTTTTTGACATAGTGATGAAATTTTTGTCATTGATGTCAATGGGGGAGAAGTGTACATGAAAAACCACTTGTACCATCTGTTGAAGAGAACTGAATAGGATAACGAAGCAAGATTTGAAATGTTTATCAAAGTAGCTGTATTGGATTTTTGGAACATTGGATGTTTTTCATCTATGTTGCCATCAATGCCAATGGTGGAGATTGTTAGGAATGAATGCTGGATGTTGGTAGTCATTTTGTAGCATTTGTTGTTGCATTCATGACTATGATTGTCATTGATGTCAACACAGTGATCTTCTGGAGACTATCAAAGAAGCAGATAGTGTTTTGATTAGTGCACATGGGATATTGCAGATAGAGCTATGTGATGTTGAGGTTATATTATTTGATATTTTATTTTTCTATGGTTAAGAGTGCATATAGAAATTCATTTATTCATAGAAGTTATGAGCATTTTGGTGGAAGCAGTATTCAGGCAATGTTCCTGAGTAAGCGGTTTGTGGAAATCTGATGATATCTCCTAATCGGGATGGAATCTAGTTTTGAATAGTTAAAGGGAATGTTGAGACATATTGATAGTGACATGGTTCATAGCACAAACTTTGAGGTCTCATGAGTGAAGAGTTATTACATCTAGAAGCTGATAGTGTTATGTAATTTTGATGTAGCACGTGGAAACTTTTATTTTGTATTTGTGTGCTGACTCATTTGTAATTATTTGAGTGTGGTATAAAGGAAGGAATGTTTTTCTTTATTGGATGTAGTAGAAGAAGTAGCAATGTGAAAGAAGTGTGAGCATGGTATGGTTGAATGTGAATGTAAGCATGAAGTGAAGAAAAGAGCTAATGAAATTGTGAAGGAAGACATGCGAAGTACAGAGATCTAGAATTGAGATCTGGTGTAGCAGCGAGTGTGGTTTGGCATAGTAAGGAGGTAACATACTTCATATTATTCTACTGAATAATATTAAGTTCATTTGGATAGTGTGTTCTGTGATCTTTTCCTGAAGCTATTTGGGCAGTTGGTCCTTCTGTCTTCCATAACTCCTAACAGGGTTAGAATCTTTTAACAAGGATTCAAAATCTCCTAACAGGGATTCATATGTACTGAATGTATTTCATAAGACTCCTAATAGAGTCCATCCTTTCACAAGGAATATTTATATTAGTGCATTTTTTGTGGGAATCATTCCCACCGGGGTTTCCTCTTTGATCAAGAGGTTCCGTAGTCAACATAGCTTGTGTTATTGTATCATTGTGTATGAATATCTTTCTATGGTTGGTAATTACATTGCTTACATGGTTAAATGCTATTGAAGTTGATAAAGGTTATAATTATCTAATAACTAATTCACCCCCTTCCTCTTAGTTATCTTGGTGGACTTTACTTTCTATCAAGGGTTTCAATTCATTTATTATCCTCTTGCTTTCTTGTATTGAGACAATAGGTAAACTGTCCTCAATAGCTTTGTTCCTTATGTTCTCATCTTTTGACTGTGCCAACTACTTTCTTAGAATCACTATTTTTCAATGGAAGCCAAACCTTAAATCACTAATTTCTTGATTCTTAGAATCATATATCTCATAATATTTATCCACTTTCTTCAAGTTTCCATCTTTTATCACTCTTTTTTGTAGTGATTTAAGGTTTGGCTTCCATAGAGTTTGAGGATCCCTCTGTCTACTTTTTCTTCTTCTTTATCAATTGCCTTTTCTTATTTCTTCTTCTTTTCCACTTCTACCTCTTTTTTCTTTAGACTTCTCTTCATCGTAGACCTTATAGATCTTCTAAGAATGTTCAGAAGTACAGTTACTTGTGTTGTCTCCTCGTGTAGGTGATAGGTTAATTATGTCTGGTGTAAGGCTTACTATTTTCTCTACCTCAGAAGGGGTAGGTGCATGAATAGGCATTATTGAAGATGCTTCCATCTTTTTTCTTATATTTTTTAAATGCTCCCTAGTGATTCCTAGCTTCATAGTGATATCCTCCACAATTTTACTGATCTTTCTCTTTCTTGTTACTTTTTCCTATTCTTCTCTTACTTTTTTAGATTTCTCCCTATATGTTCCCCATCTCTCTTCAGTAGGGTCTATCTCTACTACCAAAACATGCTCTACTTACATGGTTAGAATCTCATAACTAACTTCATACCCCATAGGGTAACACCATTTCTTTCTAGGTTCCACTTCCTCAAAGCACACACAATCAGTCTCAACCATGAAACAAATAGTGTCTTGATACCTTTTAACTAAATCCTTAAGTATCCTATACCTTTCCTTCATCTACCTTTCTAAAATTTTAATCATACCAAATAACTCTCCATCTACCCAATTCTTATCTTGTCTTTGGTAGCTCTCTGATATCTATATTCTAGTGGGTAAATTATCTTTCCATGCCCTAGGGTGCATGCCAGGGAACTTGGGAATGATATGAATGTACATATGAACCAAAAATGACCCAAACCTAAATGCCTTAGTCTTATCTTTCTTTATGACCTTTACATTTTCTAGGAACTACTCTACTAGAACTTCACAAAGGTTGTAATTCTTGTTTTCCTCTACCATCCTATAGGCCATCATGATAACTCTAGCAGATACAGACTTAGTTCTGCTGCTATAGAATAGTTTGTAGCCCAATATCATTACCACCAACTTAACATCTTTCTAAAAGATGTAATTGACAGTCATTTCCATCTTATACCACTTTGAATGGGTTAGGGTTTCTACCTATTTCCTTGATGAAGGGTGCTCCCCTTAATACCACAAACACATAACAGAAATAAAGAAACAACAACAATTTCCAAGAATAGAAAATGGGCTTCTTATTATCTCCACAAATGTGGAATTATAAATTTTAGAATTACAATATGCAAAGCCACATGGGCATTTTCCCTTACAATATTATGTAGGACAAAGCCTCAAACCATTACCTAGATCTACTACCCAGAACTGCCCTAGACAACACTACGGGTCTTTCTTATATAGGCAATTTCCACAGCCTGAGAAGGTTCTAAAAATTTATCCCTTAAGGCCGACTATCCTAATAATTATTTTATTTTCACAATTATTACAATAGGGTAGGCTCAAAATAATTACAAAATATTCTTTTAGCTACCCCAACTTCCGGAGGCCATAACTTTCTAGTCGTAGCTCCATTTTTCTATTATAACCACTTTTTGGAAATGGCGGGACCCGATCTACAATATTTAACTTACAAAAGCTCCAATCAGCCTGGGGTCGATCACGATCTGGAGCCTCTAAGGCCTTCAAAATTGAGGTCAAAGATTTCATACCTAAAAAACTCAATAACTTCACTGATACAGATGATGTGGCAATAAAACTCATCTGTTAGGCTGATATGACTAAGATGAACCTCCACCTATCAAACCAGAACATTATGAGATCATATGACTAGATTACTAAAAATAGTAAGTTTCCATAAATATCAACTCTGCACAAGATAACCCTTATTGAAAAGAAACCATAAATATTTTTGGGTGATGCAATATTGCCCTTACATCCAAGATGCTTCTGCATCAAACACGCGGGATAATTTGAGGATTGACCCTGCCACAACTTAGGTGTGAAGAGGAAAACCAAGACAATTAACCTCCTTTTTCATCCATGATGAATCTTCAATAGGTCATCATTTCCATTTGACTAGATATTCTTCATATGTCCTATTCCTTGTGCTTCTGCCAACATGACTATCTAGTATGTCTTCAATCTCCTTGGTAGCTGAAGTAGTTGCTAGAATATGCCACTATGCTTCTATGATCTCATCTTCAACACCCCCTTCATGATACTTTTTTTAGATATGAAATGTTAAATACTAGTGAAATATTCAGCTCAGTAGGCAATTCTACCTCATAGGCATTTCCTAAATCATGCTTCTTTAGTATCTTACATGGTCTAAACTTCATTTTCAACTTGTTATATGTACCAACTACAAATCGTTCCTTCCACAAATGAACCATGACTTCATCCCCAACCTAAAATTCCTTATGCCTTCTTTTCTCATCTATCTTAGCCTTATACTATGCATTCATCTTGGTAATATGCTTCCTCACTTCCTCATGGATGTTCTTTAAATATTCTACAAAATCTGAAGCTTCATCACTACTTATCTATCCTTTATCTATCTTTCTTAATTCAGATGTATTTCTAGGACTACTTCCATAAATAATCTAGAATGGCAATTTACCAGTGCTCCTGGTGGTAGAATTATTGTATGCAAATTCTGCTTGTGGTAAAATCAAGTCCCATCTTGTTGGCTTATCTCTAACCAAACATCTTAGTGAATTCCCCAAACTCCTAATCACCACCTTTGTCTATCCATCAGTCTGTGGATGATGTGATGAACTGAACTTCAAATCTATCTTTAATTTATTCCACAATGTGTGCCAGAATTATCCAACAAAATTACTGTCCTGATCTGAAACTATACTCTTGGGAAAACCATGTAGTCTCACCACTTCTTTGAGAAACAATTCTACCACATGAACTGCATCATTAGTCTTCTTGCAGGGAATGAAATGTGATATCTTTGAAAATTTGTCAACCACCACAAAAATTGAATCATGTCCCTACTGAGTCCTTGGTAAACCAAGAACAAAGCCCATACTGATATCCTCCCAAGGATTTTTTGGTATAGGTAATGGCTGATACAACCCTATATTGTTCTTTACTCCCTTTTCCATTTGACATATTCTGCAACTCTGTACAAACTTCTTGACATCTTGCTGCAATTGTGGCCAGTAATAATTTTCACTAACCAAAGCAAGGGTTTTATCATGACCAAAATGTCCAACCAACCCTCCACTATGCTTCTCCTTGATGAGATTATCCCTCATAGAACTTCATGGAATGCACAAATGACTCCCTCTAAATAGCATACCATCCTGAATGATGAAATCCAACCACTTCATTCTCTCTAGAGTAATGGGTTCTTTACAAGCATTTCAAGCTTCACAAAAATTAGGATCCTTTGGATATAAAATCTTGAATTCCTTGAACCCAAACACCTCAATCTGCATCTCTGTCGGCAAGATTTTTCTTCTACTTAGAGCATTTGGAACCTTCTTAGATTTTCCACTCCTGTGTTTCAAAACAAATGTATAACTCTGGAAAAACTCAACCCATTTCAAATGCCTTTGATTCAATTTTCCTTGACTTTTCAAATATTGCAAAGCTTGACGACCAGTATACAAAACAATATCCTTAGGAAGAAGATACTATCTCCACTTCCTCAATGCCTAAACTATAGCATAAATTTTTTGATCATAAACAAAATATTTCCTCTTGGCATCATTTAACTTCTCAATGAAATAAGCAATAGGTTTACCTTCTTGGCTCATAACAACTCCTATTGCAGTACCACTAGCATCACAATCTACTCAAAATACCTTATTAAAATATGGAAGTGCTAAATATGGTTATTCTCTGACTTTCTATTTTAATAGTTTAAATATATTATCTCCACGAGTAGTCCACTTAAACTCTTTTCTATCCCCTCTCATTGTTTTAGTCAAGGGTCCACAAATACTACTAAAACTCTTGATAATTTTTTTGTAAAAGCTAGCTAAACCATGAAAAGATCTTACCTCAGTAGAACTCCTTGGAGTAAGCCATTCAAGGATAGCCTGCACTTTCTCTGGGTCCATTATTAGACCCTCAACTAAAACTAAAAATCTAAGATACACTAACTCCTTTTTCACAATACTGCACTTCTTCAAATTAATCAATAATTTCTCTTCCCTCAACTTCTCAAACACCATACGAATATGGATCATATGATCCTCTAATGTCGTACTAAAGATCAAAATCTCATCTAGGTAAAAAATTACAAACATACCTAGAAATTCTTTCAGAACCTCATTCATGAGCTGTATAAAAGTGCTTTGTGTGCTACCTTATTTGGAAAACTAGCTCCTAGAATCAAGTCCATCTAATGACTGATCTTCCTTACCAGTGGTAATCCATCAAGTACATTATCAAATACAATATCCTGAAAGTCATTCAACAAATCTACAACTTTAATAGGTACATCTTCTACTTCCTCTTTACTAGCTTTTTGAATTAAAGAAAAATACATATGCTCATGCCTCATACCCTCTAAGAATTTTCTTCCATCAACAAAACTTATTCTTGCATTACTACATACCTTTTCTTTGGTGTCCTTCAATGGCTTTAGCTTATTTCACACTCCATCCTTTGTTAGGGAATAGGTATTTGCATGAGCATCATGTATAGAATGTCTGTCAAACTACCACAGTCTACCCAAAAACATATGACATTCATCCACAGGTATGAAATCACATAGTACCTCATCATGGTATCCACCAATCTTGAACTTTACTGGGCACTGTTCACTGACCATGGTCATCCTACACCTAGGAGATCTGGTATGGATGTGGGTGTTTCTATCTCTTGAGCTTCAACTTTGTGACCATCTCTTATGACACCAAATTGTTAGTTCTTCTTCTATCTATAATCACATCACAACTCTTATCCTCACACTTGCACTTGGTGCAAAACAAGCTCCTTCTTTGCTCAGGTTCATTCTCACCACTCAACATGACTCTTCTATTAATTAGCATTTCTCTTCTTTTAGTATCTTCAGAATGTGATGATCTTGTATCTTTATCTACATGTGCAACTCTAGTCTAGCTTTCAGTTATCCTATCTATCCTTCCTTTGGATTTATAAAATTCATATGCCCTATGACTTTCTTCTCCATAGTGAAAACATGTTCCACAAAAGCCTCCTCTACTTGATCCTTGTCCTCTTCCTCTTCCTCTTCCTCTCTGATCTTGTAATGCCCCACCAAGGAACCCTTCGCTCAAGGAAATTATACTCATTAAGTTATACACAATATATAATTTCTTTTCTAATAAAGTAGCATAACATAATCTAATTTGATTTATTTAATGTTACTAGAAGTCAAGAGAATAAAGAGATCATACTACTTCTCCTGTTCAATTAACAAATTATTATTCTTGCATACCTAAATATCGTTGACTTTCTTTTATATGACGACTACCATGTCCAACACCTATAACTACACACATGTCTAAACATCTAGTTGTAATCGATAAAATTCCATCATAAATAAATTCTTTCTTATCAAAACTATCACTTTATTATTCTGTCCAAAAATATGGCCTCTCATCAAATCCAATTTCCTATCTCCACTCCCCTCTCACACAGGAATCTCTCCTATAAATAGATTGGAGAAGGTGGTTGCACGGGTAATCCAACCAATGCAACCATCCTAACTATATTAGTTATTTGCTAATATTATGGTTTTCAAAACCATTCCCATGAAGGGATACATAAATTTTGTTTAATAAGGTTTAAATCTGTCTCCTCATTTAAGGATGATAAAATATATATATTAAAGATTTTAGGAATACTTTTACTAATTACTTACTATGGTAATTTACCAAGGTATTTCCCAAACATAATTATATCATATACTTACCATAATCTCATAATAATTTCCTCCACATAATTAAATTATTATATAATAATAATATATATTTATATATATGTATTAATAGGCATATGTGTGCACCCATATGCTTATGGTACATATACCATAAGTAAGAAAAATTATTATTAATATTATAAATATTTATTGTTACCCAAAATTTCCCATTCCATACAATTTTGGCCACAGGATGGGCTCTATCCATCAATTTCCATTAAACCATGTTGAACACCTTGATAAATTTTCATGGTTTTGTGCCTTTTCCTATAGTCTCTACAATTATTTAACTCCCTAGTTTGATAAGTCATTTAAATTTGAAAATATGACCCTTGGAGCCAAAACCCTAAAAACCCTATGGCCTTTCTAATTTGTCGTTGCCTTTTTCCAGCCTCTTAAGTCTCCTTTTCTCCACGTGCACTTTTCCATGTTGAGGCTAGTCGCGAGATCTCTTAAGCTCAGCAGAATATTCCTTCTTACCTCCTGATCCCATGACTAACTTATATCTCATAATCTCCCAACTGGATGGCATATTCCCTTTTCATTCAGTGGCTTGGTGATTTCTTCTTAGTCAGAAAGTCTCGTGAGTTAACCATGATCAACCAAAAGTTCATGAGACTTCAATTTTTCTTCAGTCACCAGATATACCCTGGTCAAGGAGAATTGAGTTAAGTTGATGGTGGCCAGGTCTCCAATTCTTTGAGATAGTTAAGATTTTACTCAGTGATTAAGCAACTACATTGGTCATAGAATCTCTTGTTTCTGGTGGTCAAGTCCTTAACCTTCGGTGACCTGGCGGGCGGTTTAGTTTCCTTCAGAAGCATAATCTCCAGATGGTTGGTGGTCAAGTCTTGGGAGAGGTTAACATATTTTAGTGATTCAGAAACTAAGGCTTTAGTCAGGTAATCACTTAACAGAAAGGGAATATTCCAGGATGTTTGGTGGCTTAGAGATTGAAGGCTAGTAGCTAGATCTCCAAATTCAAATACATGTTAAATATGAGTTAGAAAGCCCTTAGTCGGGAAGTCTCTAGATATAACCCAGGGTAGAGAAAGTTTTTCAGTGACTTGGAGATTACTTTGGTCATGTATTCTCAGGGTTTAACCCTAATTAGGAGAAGGATTATGAGATTTTGTGAGATCTATTGTCACTTAATCTCTAGATATGCTTGAGTTAAATAAAAGGTTGAAACATGTCAGAACCTAGCGGTTATGTTTTGCATTCAAAGATCCAGTGATTGTGTGTTATCATAATCTCTTGATCCTAGCGGTTATGTCCTTAACATTTAGAGATTCAACAACACGGTTATCCCTTGGTCTTG
Organism: Chamaecyparis obtusa; assembly: GCA_027943335.1. Lineage (NCBI taxonomy): Eukaryota > Viridiplantae > Streptophyta > Pinopsida > Cupressales > Cupressaceae > Chamaecyparis > Chamaecyparis obtusa. The sequence continues at coordinate 125,915 of BSBK01007098.1, read as the reverse complement.
AAATGCAGTGGCTAAGTTAAGAAAGATCAAGCAACTCAGCAAGGACCGTAAGATGAAAAAAAATCAATGGCTATTGCCCAATCTCTAGATGTAACTCAAGGGTTACACTTCTATATACCAACCTCAAGAATGCAGTGTTCACGTGATCTCCAAACTTGACCTAGGTTAAGAAAATACTTCAGCAAACCAGAAAATACACAGTCACCCAATCTCTAGATCTCTTCTGGTTAAGATAGGGTGGGCCATTATCAGAATAACTGGTAGTTGTCAGAGTTGACAAGGTAGTCAAAGCAAGTGATAGAGTGACAAGTGGTAGGATGGGCCCATGTTTGTGAACTTAGTCGGGTGATCGCCCAATGAAAAGGAGAATATTATTTTTTATCCAGTGACTATGAGGTTCTCTTTAGTCAGGCAATCTCATAATGCAAAAGGAATATTCCAAAGCTATCAAGAGACTCAGTGACCACCATCAGATCAAGTAAGGATCAATGCTTGTCACGTAATCGCTAGATCAAGCCAGAGTTAATGAAAAGTTTAGGAGATTTAGTGACTAAAGGGAAAAGAGAACCTAAGGTGAAGGTAGAGTTAGGGTTAAGATCAGATGATTTAAAATGAGATCAACTTCAAATATCAGTTGTTGATTTAGATAAAGGCTTGGCACCACCTATGACCATTTATATTTTTAAATTCAAAATATCTGAAGTACCTGATTTGAGCAATTATGGCAAGGTCAGGTTACAGAGAGGTAGATGTATCAAGGTGGCTTGTCTATAGGTAGATGTAGTGATGAAATGGACATGCAGGTATAGAGATCTGATCAGCCAATATATTTGAATGATGCATTTATGGTCAGAAATGACAAAGTTAGGGTTTCTATTATTCTATGAAAATCTATGTAACCCTAATTAGATTTTTTTCTCCTCCCTGTGTGCAAAAGGAGATGTATATAATGTTTTTGGGAGCTTTTAGAAGCTCAAAGTTTACAATTGTAAAAGAGAGATTTTTCTTTTTGAGGAGTTATTCGTGACATTGTTTCTGCCCTTTGGCTTTCTACAGTTTGTAACCTTTCATTGCAGTTTAGATATTGCAAAGGTATTTTGTGACATTCTTTCTATCCCTATGCCTTCTTGTTTGAATTTTCTCTTAATGAATTGAGTATATGTATGTTTTCAATAATATCTTTGGGTTCTTGATCCCTCTTTCTTTTTATAATTCATGTGTATTCTTGTGGATGATTTGATTTGAATGATCTTGTGGGTATACTTCAACCCCCTGACAATCTATCTCATTCCTATACCTAGTTACAGAGGTGAATGTTTAATTGTAGGTTATACATTGTGTCTAAATTCTTAGGAATGCTATTATTTGTGAAATTCTCTCTTTCCCTGAATAGCCTCTTTCTATTGTAGACCCTTCTCTGAAATATTGATACAAACCTATTCAATGAGTTGTGATCTCCTAGACCTAAGTTTTGAGCACTGATTTCATCCTCTATACTGTAATTCATACCATCATTTTAGTGTATCACCTAGAACTATAGTTTCCTTTTAGTTATTTCCCTTTGATGCATTCCTTCTATCCCTTTTCCCCTCAAGAATTTACTTTCCTGTCAAGAATAAAATTAAGGTGATTATCCAAGAGGAACCAGCCTAGAACCTAGAGGTCTCATCTTAGTTACCATAGGTCCCACAGGTTGGAGATGATTCCCATGTTATACTGAGTTATCAAGACCAAGAGAGCTTGAAACAAGGGTACAAACTTAGTGTATAATAGTTCTAGCATGCCTGGTGGGACAAAGATTAGATTCAAAATAAGAAGACACCCCACCTTAGGCATAACAATTCTGGCATGCCCGGTGGGATAGCAAAAGAAGTTCATTGTTTGAAGATTATGTTATCTCTGATATACTGATTGCATAATACAAACTTTCAAAAAAATTTCTATCAAGTATATCTGGTGACTCCACTAATTTCATAGTTTCAAGCCAACCTTGTTCAAAGTTTATGAGAAAGATTGAGACTAGGAGTTCAAAGCCCACTAAATTTTTAGAGTTGCCCTCAAAAAGAGGCTACAAAGGTAGATCAACTCAGAGAACATCCTCTGTAAGGAGAGTACAATCTACACCACCTAATACTTCAGAAAGAAGACCTTTTCCATTTCATCTCAGAAGAAGAGGAAGATCTCTAACTAGAGATGTAGAAGAATATTCAAATCCAACATCTAATACAACTCACACAGTTGCTACTCAACAAATTTCAGCTCCTACAATGGCTAGGTAGTTTTCTTTTTAACCTTTCAACCAAGGGACTCCATTGAACTTTGATCAACATCATGATGTGCCTTTGGTGGCATTAAAGAGCTTACCTGATTTCACAGGTGAAGGACAAACTACTACTTTTGAACACATTAGAGATGTGACCACTATTTGCAACATACATAATATAACTCAAGAAGATGTGGCCACCAAGTTATTAGCAGCCTCCTTCAACGGTAAGGCTCTTGAATGGTTTAGAAATTTAACTATTGGTTTCATTAATTCATGGGCTGGATTAGGGGATGCATTGAGTAAACATTTTGAGGATAAATCAGACAACTTTTCTTTGGTTGAGCAGTTGACAACCATTAAAAGAGATCCTCAAGAACAAATGATAGATTATAACAATAAATTCCTCAAGACATGGAATAGAATTCTAGTCTTAGTGAGGCCATAAACTGATCATTCTTTCCTATAATTCTTGCAAACCCTGAATGGTCAAATTTCTGTCATGATCCAATCTATGGGTGGTACCTCTTTACCTCAAGCTTTTGACATAGCTGTCAGGTTTGAAAATTATTTAATCCAAGCAGGTATGATAGCTAGAAGGCCACCCATGCCCATCTTTCCTAGCCTTCAGCCTGTTGCACCTTTACAAATACCTCCTTTTACCCCTATTTCCACTATATTAGCACCTCAGGCTAGTGCAAGCAGTGAGGAGCTAAAGGCAAGTTTCTCTCAAGAACTACAAGAGATGAAGAATAGTCAACAAAGTAGTCAGCAAGAAATGAAAAATTTGTTGCAGAATTTGACCAAAGAGGTGACAAACCTAAAGAAGCAAGGGTAAGGAATCAGACCACCCTTTTAGCCACAAGGCCAAGGTCGTAATCAACAATATAAAAATCAAGGAAAACCTTATTAGCAAAATAGGCCACCATACCAAGGAGGTTATCAAGGAGCTTACCAAAGGCAAAATTTTAATCAAAGACCATTCCAACCATACAACCATGCACCTCTTAATTCTATAAATCTAGTTAGGGACATTGTTCCTAGTCAAAATAATATGGCCTTGGACAATGAATGGTGTTTCCCTTGTAATCAGCCTCATAATCAAGCTACCTATTCAAATGGATGGATGAACCAAGCCCTAATGGTTCAAAATGCCTCTAAAGCTCAATTAGAGGCCTCTTCCAATGGATCATTTCCTCAACAAGAAGCATAGGATAATGAGACTACTCTTTTCAATTGGGAGCAGCAAGACTTCAATGGGGTCAATGGTGAATTTTCCATATTTGCCAACACAAGGTCAAAGAGAAGAGCTCAAGACATGAAGCAAGAAAATTCTGGGACTAAAGCCACTACATCTATAGAGCCACTGTAGCAAGCTACTCCCATCATATTTAAGAATGTTCCTATCATTACAAGAAAAGAAGGCCAGACTCTCAAAGAGGTGGAGCCCATCATAGTAAAAGCACAACAAAGGGTACACACTATGACACCTTTCAATATTGTAGAAAACATGAAGAAGGTGAATGTTATTGGCTATTCCAGGGCAACCTAAGATTTTGAAGAAAGCTATGACTGAAATGACAACTCCTCAGCCTACAAAAGAGATTACAAAGCTAGTGTTGGTCAACACTGATCAAGAAAAGGAGGCTCCAAGTTGCAACTCCAAAGTCAATACCATTCAAGGTAGGAATTTGAAACCACCTCCCTTTTATGTATCTTTAATTATTGGAAAATCATTAGTACATAATTGTATGGTAGATAGTGGAGCTACTACTGTAATGCCCAAAAAGGTGGTTGACCAATTAGGACTTCAATATGAACCCCTCCAAAAGAAGGTTACACAACTTGATGGATCCTTAGTTAACACTATATGTGTTAGCAAGGATACCGGTCTAATCCTTTATCCAAGTCCTAATTTCTCCATCCTACTTGATATATATATATATATATATATATATATATATATAGATATATATATATATATATATATATATATATATATCTATATATATATATATATATATATATATATATATCTATATATATATATATATATATATATATATATCTATATATATATATATATATATCTATATATATATATATATATATATATATATATATATATATATATATATATATATATATATATATATATATATATATATATATATATATATATATATATATATCATAGATCTCCCTACCTTATTTTACATATGTTTGTCAAGGGAGTTTACATCCAAAATAGGAGGCTACCTTTCTTCTGACTGGTCTCATATGCTCTTTCACACAAGATATAGTACCAAGGTCACCATTAAATCTAAATCATTGGTAGCTCACCATATAGAACCATATGTGTCCAACACCATCAATGCAAGCTACCTTGCATTTTATAGAAATCACTTCCCAATTATTAGAGAAGCAAACACTAAGATAGAAAATCTCCTTGATATTTTACTAGATGAACTAGAATCAAAAAAAGCTTCAGAGGCCCAAGAAAATGTTATTTGTAATGCTGGTTTGGGAACTTATTTGATACAAGAAAGTGGATCCATAGAGCCAAACCTTCTCAAAATGGACACTGATTTGAAGGATTAGAGCAACTAGGTTTAGGAATTATTTTTTGATGGTGCTAGAAGTAGACATGGTTCTGGTGGTGGTGCTATGCTAATATCCCCAAAAGGAGAAAGGTACTATACAACTTTTAGATTCAGTTTCTCCTGCACTAGCAACACTATAGAATATGAATGTCTAGTGAATGGACTAGAGTGGGCTAGAAAAAGAGGGCTCAAAGCCCTAAAAGTTTATGGTGACAGTGAGTTAGTAGTCAGCCAAGTGAGAGGGATAAGTGCAACCAAAAATGACACCTTGAAAGCATACAAACATAGAGTTTGGGATGCAATTGAAGACTTTTGTGCTTTCAATATTGTTGCCATCCTTGGGAAGCTAAATCAACATGCAGATAGATTAGCTGCTATTGGATCTCAGTATGACATTCCTAATAGTATTTCAAAGGAGGAGACCCAACAGCATATCAAAGTAATTGTCATATCTTCTATCCCTAATAATAATACTAATTGGAAAGTGTTTGACAATGATAAGAAGATCCTGCAATTCTTGTTTGAAGAGGATGTCTTCTTAGAGCATAACCAAGATAGGCTATTGCAAAATTATGGTACCAAGTAATACAACTTAAGTCTAATAAAACTCCTAGAGGTCTTGTCACCTTAGAAACTATCTTCAACAAGGATGATCAAGTTAAGAAAAACAAAGTTGGCCTGGTAGCTCAACAAGAACATTGTGTTGAATTAGAATTGGAACCAGGTAAAAGTTCACAATTTGGAAAAGTAAACACTAATTTAGAAAAAGAGGCTTACACCCAATTATTTAAGGACTTAAGTGATGTATTTGCATGGCAATATGAAGACCTCAAAGGTTTTAATGCAGCCCTTGCTGAACATACTATGGAACTAGAGCCTAATGCCAAACCAGTGAGACAAAAGCAAAGGTCTGTTACTCCCAAACTTGAGCCACTTATGCATAAAGAAGTGCTCAAATTGATAGACTGTGGTATCATCTACCCCATCAAGCAAACTAGTTGGGTTTCCAACCTTGTTCCCGTAATGAAGAAGAATGGGGAATTGAGGTTATGTGTTGACTTCAGGGATCTTAATAGAGCCTCTTTAAAAGACTGTCATCCATTACCCTCTATGGAACAAATCTTACAATGTGTCTCTTGATCTGAGAGATTTTCATTATTGGATGGCTATTTAGGATATAATCAGATCCTAGTTAATGAAGAGGATCAATACAAGACTACATTTACAACCAAGTGGGGAACCATGGCTTATCAAAAGATGCCCTTTGGTTTGTCAAATGTAGGTGCTACCTTTCAAAAGGCAATGGATATGGCCTTTAAAAGCTTCATATACAAATTTTTACTGGTCCACTTAGATGACATAACTGTCTATTCTAAACATGCAGCAGATCATATCAAACATCCGAGGAAAATATTTGAAAGATGTAGAGAGTTTGGGATATCTCTTAATCCCAAGAAATGTGTGTTTGTAGTTCATGAGGGGAAATTGTTAGGATACATAGTATCCAAGAAAGGAATCACAATAGACCTTGAGAGGATTGTAGCCATCCTAGAGCTACCATTTCCACATCATAAGAAAAGTCTTCAATATTTCATAGGAAAGATTAATTTTTTTAGGTGTTTCTTGCCTAATATTGCAGATTTATTGAAGCCTTTAACAACCATGTTAAAGAAGAATTTAACTTTCAACTAGACTAAAGAAGGAAAAGCCCATTTCCAAGCTATTAAAGAAGCCTTGACAGAAGCTCCTGCTCTATTAAACCCAAATTTTAGTAAGGATTTTATCCTTTATACTTATGGAGGCCATGAGGCTATATCTACAATGTTGACTCAAGAAAATTAAAAAGGGTTGGAGCAGCCTATTGCTTTCTTTAGCAAAGGTTTAGAAGAGTATGAACAAAGATACTCTTTTGTGGAAAAACATGTACTTGCTATGGTAAAAATTCTTAAAATTTTTAGATATTTATTGACCCATAGCAAGGTACACTTGAAGGTTACTCATCCAAGTGTCAAAGAATTTTTTCTTTCCAAGGACCTAAATGAGAAAAGAGCTGGTTGGATTACCAAAGTGATGGAGTATGACATTGATATCCAAACCACCAAGCTGGTTAGAGGAAGAGATCTTTGTGAGAATTTGGTAGAGGATGAAAGTTCAAAGAGATTAAAGCAAATAGATGCATATCTAGTTGTGCATTCTATAGAAGAACATGCCAAGGTAGTAGGTTGGTTGCCTAGCATGATTCATTACTTAAAGATAGGACAATGTCCTACAGACCTAGATTCAACAAAAAGAAGATATTATAGATTACAATCTGTTCCCTTTGTGCTGATGGATGAGGTTCTTTTTAGAAAGGATCACAATGGTGTCCTTTTGAGATGTATTGATTCATAAAAGATAGCTGATGTCCTATTTGAATTTCATGATGGACCTTCTGGAGGTCATTTTTCTCCTAGGACTAATACTTTTAAAATCATGAGGGCCAGATACTATTGGCCATCTATCTTCAAGGATAGTCATGATTATGTGAGAAAATGCATCAAATGTGTCATGTTTGAAGGAAAAGAAAGGCTTCCAGCTCCACCCCTTTAGCCAATCAGAATAGAACAACCTTTCATGAGATGGGGTATAGACCTTATTGGCATGATTAATCCTCCATCTAGTGCAGGCCATAAGTGGATAATCACTGCAATAGATTATTTCACTAGATGGACAGAGGTAGTTTCCTTGAAAGAATCAGATAATGCATTGTCATTCACAGGCCTTAAAGTCTCATAATGGGAAATTAGAAATGGCATTTATCTGAATACAAGTTCAAATTACTACCCTCAAGACAATGGTTTGGTAGAATCAACTAATAAGAACTTGATTAGCATAATCAAGAAAACTCTACAAGATAACCAAAGGGATTGTCATACTAAATTGAAATCTGCCTTATGGTTAAATAGGATTACCCCAAAGAAGATCATTGGGAATTCTCCTTATGTGTTAGTATATGGTAGAGAAGCTAAGTTGTCCATTTCCATTGAATTTCCAGCTTTAGACTTGGCCACTCAATATGTCCTATTTGAAGAAGGAGATCGCTTACAAATTAGGTATGCTCAGCTCATAGAGTTAGAAGAACTCAGAGATAAATCCGTGAAAGATATGGAGTTCCATCATATACAAACAAAGAAAAGTTTTGATAAAAGAGCCAGGGCTAAAAATTTCAAGATTGGAGATATAGTTCTCAAATGGGATGAATTTAGATCAAACCCTCATAGACATACAAAGTTTGATTCTTTCTAGGGTGGACTATTTGTTATTATAGAATGCAAGGGGCCTAATGCTTTTCAGCTATCAACTCTTGAAGGAGATGCCTTGCCTATATCAGTTAATGGATTCCATTTGAAGCCTTGTTTTGAGGTCAATCCTTCCTTGTGTATCTCTGTAAATATGTTTCCTTTCTTTTTGTCCCTACTTTCTAGGTTAGTTTTTTCTTTCTTTTCAAGAAGTGCTCGTGCACATTTTTTATTCCTCCCAATTCCAGGTCTATCTCTCTATCATAAATTCTTTGTGTTCAAAAGATGACTCCATGCCCAATGGATATGTTAAGGCCACTAATCTAATGTCTAGCAGGCTGACATCCAATAGAAATCGCTAAAATGTTACCCAAAATTTCCCGTTCCATACAATTTTGGCCGTAGGCTGGGCTCTATCCAACAATTTCCATTAAACCATGTTGAACACCTTGATAAATTTTCATGGTTTTGTGCCTTTTCCTCTAGTCTGATAAGTCATTTAAATTTGAAAATATGACTGTTGGAGCCAAAAGCCTAAAAACCCTATGGCCTTTCTAATTTGCCATTGATTTTTTCAGCCTCTTAAGTCTCCTTTTCTCCATGTGCACTTTTCCATGTTGAGGCTAGTCGCAAGATCTCTTAAGCTCAGTAGAATATTCCTTCTTACCTCCCAATCCTATGACTACCTTATATCTCTTAATCTCCCAATCGGATGGTATATTCCCTTTTCATTTAGCGACTTGGTGATTTCTTCTTAGTCAGGAAGTCTCGTGTGTTAACCATGATCAACCAAAAGTTCATGAGACTTCAATTTTTCTTTAGTCACCCAGTCATCAGATATACCCTGGTCAAAGAGAATTGAGTTAAGTTGATGGTTGCTAGGTCTCTAGTTTTTTGAGATGGTTAAGATTTTACTTAGCGATTAAGCAACTACATTGGTCATAGAATCTCTTGTTTCTGGTGGCCAAGTCCTTAACCTTCAGTGACCTAGTGGGCGGTTTAGTTTCCTTCAGTTGTGTAATCTCCAAATGGTTGGTGGTTAGGTCTTGGGAGAGGTTAAAATCTTTTAGCGATTCAGTGACAAAGGCTTCAGTCAGGTAATTGCTTAACAAAAAGGGAATATTCCAGGATGTCTGGTGGCTTAGAGATTGAAGGCTAGTCACTACATCTCTGAATTCAAATACATGTTAAATATGAGTTAGAAATCCCATAGTCAGGAAGTGTCTAGATATAACCCATGGTAGAGAAAGTTTTTCAGTGACTTGGAGATTTCTTTTGTCGTGTAGTCTTAGGGTTTAACCCCAGGTAGGAGAAGGATTGTGAGATTCAATGAAATCTTTTGTTGCTTAATCTCTAGATATGCCTGAGTTAAATAAAAGGTTGAAACATGTCAGAACCCAGTGGTTATGTTTCGCATTCAAAGATCTAGTGACTGTGTGTTCTCATAATCTCTTGATCTTGGTGATTATGTGCTTAACATTTAGAGATTCAGTGACACAGTTATCTCTTGGTGTCAAAATGCAGTAGCTAAGTTAAGAAAGATCAAGTGACTCAGTGAGGACCGTAAGATGAAAGAAAATTAATGGCTATCACCCAACCTCTAGATGTAACTCAAGGGTTAGAATTCTATCTACTAACCTCTCGAATGCAGTGTTAGCATGATCTCTAGACTTGACCTAGTTTAAGAAAATCCTTTAGTGAACCAGCCAATACACAGTCACCCAATCTCTAGATCTCCTCCGGTTAAGATAGGGTGGGCCATTATCAAAATAGCTGGCATTTGTCAAAGTTGACAAGGTAGTCAAAGCAAGTGATAGAGTGACAATTGGTAGGATGGGCCTAGGTTTGTGAGCTTAGTTAGGTGATCACCCAATGAAAAGGAGAATATTATTTTTTATCCAGCAACTATGAGGTTCTCTTCAGTCGGGCAATCTCATAATGTAGAAGGAATATTTAGAAGCTATCAAGAGACTCAACGACCACCGTCAGATCAAGTAAGGATCAATGCTTGTCATGTAATCACTAGATCAAGCCAGAGTTAATGAAAATCTTAGGACATTCAGTGACTAAAGGGAAAAGAGAACCTGAGGTGAAGGCATAGTTAGGGTTAAGATCAGATGTGATGCCCAGGTAAAATGGAAGGATCTACGACCATGATTTAAAATGAGAACAACTTCAAATATTAGCCATTGATAAAGATAAAGGCTTGGTGCCACCTATGACCATTTATATTTTTAAAATCAAAATATCTGAAGTACCAGATTTGAGCAGTTATGGTGAGGTCAGGTTGTAGAGAAGTAGATGGATCAAGGTCACTTGTCTGTAGGAAGATGTAGTGATGAAATGGACATGCAAGTACAAAGATCTAATCGGCCAAGATATTTTAGCGATGCATTTATGGTAAAAAATGATAGAGTTAGGGTTTCCATTATTCTATGAAAATCTATGTAACCCTAATTAGATTTTTTTCTCCTACCTATGTGCAAAAGGAGATGTATATAATGTTTTTGGGAGCTTTTAGAAGCTCATAGTTTACAATTGTAAAAGAGAGATTTTTCTTTCTGATGAGTTATCCATGGCATTCTTTCTGCCCTCTAGATTTCTGCAGTTTGTAACCTTTCATTGAGGTTTAGATATTGCAAAGGTATTTTGTGACATTCTTTCTATCCCTATGCCTTCGTGTCTAAATTTTCTCTTAATGAAGTGAGTATATGTATGTTTTCAGTAATATCTTAGGGTTCTTGATCCCTCTTTCTTTCTGCAATTAATGTGTATTCTTTTGGATGATTTGATTCGAATGATCTTGTGGGTATACTTCAACCCCCTGACAATCTATCTCATTCCTATACCTAGTTGCAAAGGTGAATGTTTGTTTGTAGGTTATAGATTATGTCTAAATTCTTAGGAATGCTATTGTTTGTGAAATTCTCTCTTTCCCTGAATAGCCTCTTTCTATTGTAGACCCTTCTATGAAATATTGATACAAACCTATTTAGTGAGTTGTGATCTCCTAGACCTAAGTTTTGAGCACTGATTTCATCCTCTATACTGTAATTCATACCATCATTTCAGTGTATCACCTAGTAGGATAGTTTGCTTTTAGTTATTTCCCTTTCATGCATTCCTTCTATCCCTTTTCCCCTCAAGAATTTACTTTCCTGTCAAGAAGCAAATTAAGGTGATTATCCAAGAGCAACCATCCTAGAACCTAGAGGTCTCATCTTAGTTACCATAGGTCCCACAACCTCAAGATGATTCCCATGTTATACTCAGTTATCAAGACCAAGAGAGCTTGAAACAATGGTGCAAACTTAGTGTATAACATTTACATATTAGGAATATTATTATTTAAATCAAATACATTATAATTTTAACCCACTTACTAATTGATATTCTTCACAAAATATAATAGTGATATATATTAGGTAACTACTAACATAAGTTGGAATTTACCACTATTATCAAGACATTATTAATACTATAAATTCTTTATTATTATTGATATTAAAATCACATGATTAAATCACATACTAACTTATTTCTAACAAGATACACTTGTACAAATAAGTAACTACTAATAAAGATAAATTACTAAATCATACCCTCAAATGAATAATAATTCACATCAATAATTTACTAATAAAAATTGAACATACCATGAAGACCATTAGAGCTACCATACTCAAAACCTCAAACTCCATAAATGCAAGAAGCAAGCAACACACTACATATAATGTAACAGACTAAGATAACACAATAATTCACTATCAACACAAGGACTAACTTAGAAACTCCCCACCTAAGGGATATAAAAGGGTCAAAGGTAGAATTTCCCTCTTGTAGAACCTTAGTGATATCACCATAACAACAACAATGATAGAGGATTTTGTGGGCTCACTTAGACCTATGGGACTAGGTGGAGACGATGCCTGGTACCTGCAAGCCTACATCACTGAGAAGAGATACATGTGCATATATATATAATAAGACATTTTCAAATAAATGACCATGATTGATACATCGTGTGGACCTGAATTAAGTGACTAACTACAACTTTGTCCTAAGTCATGAAAACACATCAATAACATATACATTAAGCATGAGGCATCACATATATATAATGGTTAGCTTCCAAATCCTTGGGTTAGCTCTTTAAATCTTCATAAGTATATACAAGATGAATGATTTCCAATTTAATAAACAATAATCATAGTTGAGTATATCTAAATATCTAATAAGCATATCATCATAACATAAATGTGAATGCATAGCTCTAATCATCATAATGTAAAATGTCCAAATCAAACAGTCCAAGTATAATCATCAGAGAGGGTGTTAAAAATCTCTATTATTCTGATCATGGAAATGATTGAAATTGTTTCCTCTCTGATTTTGACTACTAATGGCCTCATCCTTCTTTTCTAGATCTTTATTTTGGCCTCCATATGACCATCCACCAAATCTTCCACCATGACCTCTTCCATTTTGTCTTCTCTCAAACTTCTTGTTCATATTTTCCTCTACTTTTAGGGAAAACTGGTATGCCTCTTTAATACTATTCATTCGAACCAAATTCAACTCCTCTTGAATTCTCAGCCTCAACCCATTAAGGTAATGGGTAATTTTATCCTTATTAGCTTCCTTGTGGCCTGTTCTAATGAGGATTCGATAGAACTCCTCCCTATACTCCTGAACAGATCTTCATGCTTTCTTCAAACCTTGCATTTTCTTCAGTAGGTCAAGTTCATAATTACTAGGAATGAACCATCGCTTTAATTTATCCACCATCTAATCCCATCTTGTGATTTTATCCCTTCCTCTTCTATTTTTCTCCAACCAAATCTCTTGCCACTAGATCTTTGCATGACCCTTCAGTCTAACCTTTGAAAACTTGACTCGATCAGGATCCTCAATATCTTCATACTCAAAATATTCTTCTAATTCATTGATCCATTCGATCAATTCTTTTGGGTTAAGATTTCCTGAAAATGCAAGAACCTCAATCTTAGGTCTTTTCCCAATCTTGGAAATGCCCCAAAAAAGTCTTTCTTCCTCCTTGTTCATAATTTTTGCTTTCTCTTTCTTGATCAAAATTTCCTTCTTTGGCTTCATCCTCACTTTCATCTTTGACATTAAGATTCATTCCTCTGCAAATCTCTTCTTTCAATGCTCACACTTGTCACTGGAGTGCTCTAACCTCAGGTGTCACAACACCAGCTCTTCCACCATGTTCCCTTCATGGAGGCATTTTTGTCCTACTCCCTGAAACCCTAAACCATGATCCTTGTACAAACTACCTCATAGTCAGCAATCTATCTACACACTAAGGAACTCCCACTCTAATACTACTTGATGAAGGGTGCTCCTCTTAATAGAAAAAGCAAATAATAGAAATAGAGAAACAACAACAATTTGCAAGAATAGAAAATGGGCTTCTTATTATCTCCACAAATGTGGAATTACAAATTTCAAAATTATAATATGCAAAGCCACATGGGAATTTTCCCTTACAATATTCTCTAGGAAAAAGCCTAAAATCATTACCCAGATCTACTACCTAGAACTTCCCTAGACAACACTATGGGCCTTTCTTATATAGGCAATTTCCACCACCTAAGAAGGTTCCAAAAATTTAGCCCTTCAAGCCAACTATACTAACAATTATTTTATTTTCACAATTATTATAGTAGGGTCAGCTCAAAATAATTACAAAATATGCTTTTAGGTACCCCAACTTCAAGAGGCCATAACTTTCTAACCGTAACTCTGGTTTTCTAATATAATCACTTTTTCAGAAATGGGAGGACCTGATCTCAAGTGCGTAACTCACAGAAGCTCCAACCAGCTGAGGTTCAATTGTGATATGGAGCCTCTAAGGCCTTCAAAATTGAGCTCAAAGATTTCATACCTAGAAACTTGAATAACTTCACTGATACAGATGTTATGGCAATGAGACTCAACTGGTAGGCTAATATGACTAAGATGAAACTCAACCTATGAAATTAGAACATTCTAAGATTTTATGACCAACTTACTAAAAGTAGTAATTTTCCATAAATAGCATCTCTCCACAAGATAACCCTTATTGAAAAGAAACCAGAAATATTTTTGGGTGATGCAAGATTTCCCTTACACCCAAGATGCTCTTGCATCATTCCTATTGGAAATATAGATGCAATAACTGAGAGGTGGGGGGGGTGAATCAGTTAACCAAAAAATATTACCACTGATCCCTTAAATATCTTAACAAATTATTTACTGTGCCACTCGGTAATTATATAGAGAAATGCTGAAAACTTGACCTTGAAATGTGTAATAATTAAATTGTTCTTCAGCATTCATCACTGATTAACTTACATGAATAAATAAAATAAAATGAACACAAGAGACAACAGATTTACCATGGAAACCCAATATGGGAAAAACCACCAATGTAACTAGTTACTATTTTTCACTCTTTTGAAGTGATGCCCGGTTAGAAGCCAACCCAGTAAAAGGTTACAAAACACACTGTTAGGTGTGACCTTGTTACAGGATTTAATGACCCTGCTAGGAGTGGCCTTGTAAGAGGTCTTGAAATAATTCAATAGAACTATTACCTTGTTAGAGGATTTACAAAATGGTTGTTAAACCAACTCGGTTAAGAGATTTTGATATCACTGCTACAATTGCTAGAGAGTAACAAGGAAATAACCTGCAACTAAATTGTTGAATATAGATCTCTGTTCTATTTCACTGGATCCTTACTGATCAATTAAATCTTTTCTGCTCCTCAAGGATATCTGACCATCCTTCAAAATTCGCACACACCTTTCTTCAAAAATGATTTCTACATGCTGTATATGTTTTATTCACCATTTGACCTTCTATATATATATGCCATTTCATAATCATTTGAATGACAAGTCGGCACTAATAATTATTATAACAGTCGGCTGGGATAAACAAACTGTAATAACAAAATTCTTTGAAAGGGCCAACCTTGCTCTGTAAACATTAATCCTGAAAAGATTTCCTTCAGTGGCCGAGAGAACTTGGTAACCACAGCGAATTCTGCAACATCCTTTGGAGACCGAGAGAGCTCGGTAACCACTAATTTCCTTTGATAACCAAAGAGGCTCGGTTAACATTGTTATCCTGTCATGTTTCCTTTAGACACCTGAGAGAACTCGGTAGACACTAAAAACCACTTAGCTGACCGATTGAGCTCGGTAGATACTGAGAACCGCTTAGCTAACCAACTGAACTCGGTAGATACTGAGAACTGCTTTGCTGACCGACTAAACTTGGTAGATACTGAGAGCGATAATTGATATGACATTTGTGTGACATCAAAGACAACACATAGCTAATCCAACAATGTCCTTCAGACAATTGTACCCAATAATTCCTTATATTCTTTTCTACTATAGGAAGGGATCCTTCATTATCTAGACCTTTTATATCATGAATCATCTATGCACATATCTTTTCTAGTTGTTGTCCAATCCAAACAAACTAATCATGGATTCTACTAAGGATTATTTTAAACCATTATGTTTTCATGAATTTGGCTAGTAGGGTTATCTTAATGATAGATTGATCCTCTAGGTGCTTGAACTCTTCTACCATAGATCCATCTGCATCTACCATTGCATCCAATTCACTATAAATTTTTAGATCTCCTATGATTTCATACTTGCAATGTATATATGCCCTAATATTTTCTATGTGCAACACACTGACTGGGGTTTGTCAAAATGCTCCTTCTACATCATCCTCACAAGACTTAAATGGATGTCTCTTAAAATTATACCTAGGTCTATCCACAAAATCAAAGATAATGGGTGCATCCATAACTTCTCAAAGAGTATAAGTCTAAATACCTTTAACACACAAAAATATAGAAGATTTCTTCACACGATCACATAATCTCTCTGCTAGATGACTTGAAATGCTTCACAATTTTTCTCTCCTTAGTCATTGATCAATAGACAGTGGATAAATAATGTGCTTCTAGCTCTTTTATCCTTTGCAAGTTAGTAAGTACATTAATCACAGGTATCTTAACTTTGCAATTTGTCTAGTCAACACAAATCTCGCAAACATTGGAAATGAATTTCCAAGTGTTGCGCTCTCAACCACATACCCTATAGTGTCTGTACATACCATACCTAAGCTTGCATGAGCTTAGTCCATGTACATAGGGGCTGGATATATTTTTTTATCTACATCCAATGATCCCCCTAAGGCCATGTTGCCTTCTAGGTCGATGTCTCAAAGAATTCATCATGCAAAGACACAATATCATCTACTATCTCTCCTTGAACCAATACCTTATTGAATTCATTCACCTTCCATATCTTATCATCCTTTTTACTTTCTAATTTCTTGAAATGATTGTCAAAATCATTCATATACTCATTAAGACTTTTGCCACTATCACCAACATTCTTCCTTATAGCCATAGGAGGTGGTCCTCTTTGTTCTCTTGGTCATCTTTTGTTATTCTCTTCATTATATCTACAAAAATTCTCTATGTATCCAAGTTTGTTTCATTTGTAACATGTAGGTTGTCTCATTCTTTCATTATTTATTTGTAGCTTACAATATCTTGGAGTATGCCCAAAGTTATTGCATTTAAGACATGTTACCTTGGCTTCTAACTCTTCTCTTACATAATCTTGTTTATGCCTTGACTAATCTAGTTTTCTACAATCTACTTTCTTGTGTCCATAATCATAACAGTTATAACAGTAGCTAGAAAAGGTTTTTGAGGTACCTTTACTTTTGTAATCAATTTTTGTGTGTCCAACTTTGTTGCATCCAAAGCATCTACCTCTGAAAGATTTGATCTATTCTTTAGGTTCTTCATGAGTAGGTCTTTCTTCAGTCTTCACAACACTTGCTTATTCATTGTTCTTAGAACATTCTACTTCATTGAATCCAACTCCAGTCATATCTCCTTTAGGTTTATGTCTCACTCTTCTCTCATCAATTTTATCACTACTCATGCGCAACTTCTCAATATGCAATTTAGATTGAGTGATTTCTCCTTTATTGTACTTCTCCAATTATTGACATTTATCCTTCCAGTGATCAAGTTCAGTATTCATTTGTCCTATCTACTCATTTTCTTCTTTTAGTGACTCTTCATCTTTGTTTCTTGCACCCCTTTCATGTTGAATCTCTTTAATCATCAGAAGATTGATTTTCTCTTTTTCTTTCTCCGGTTTCTTTACTTGATCTGATGTATCATTGTCTAAATCTTTTTTGATCTTGTCCATAAGGCCTTGTTTCTGACTTCTTGAAGTTTCAAGTTGTTCTTTCAGTTTCTTGATGAAACCTTCTACTCTTCTCAATTTGAATTTCAATACACCATTCTCAGCCTTCTCTTTGTCCAAATCTTCAAGTGCTTCTTCAAAGTTCTCTTGCAATTTTTTTGAATCCATTCTGATCTCCCTTAAGCTATTAGACTTTCTCTCCAAGGGCCAATAGCTCTAATACTAATTGTTAGGATTAGGTAATACTGAGAGGGGGGTGAATCAATATTACTACACTTTAATTTAAACTTCAACCAATTTTAAATAAACCATAAAAATGCTGAAATGAAAATAACATATAAGCACAACACATAACTCATGACCCCATGATTTTTTATCAAGGAAGCCCTGGCCAAGGGAAAACCATGGCGGGGATCATACCCAAAACTATGCACTAAAATATTATATCCCTATTAGGAGATCTATCCCTATTAGGAGATGATTATTACATATTACATTTTCTTTCTAGAGGAATACAAAACCTTGTTAGGGTTTACAAAAACACCTAGTTGAATGTGGTGAGCATACAACTCTTACAATAAAATACTATCTCAAAAGAGTTCTCAAAAATGAATAATACAAGCCCTTGCTTAGATAGTTCTAGTTGTAGTGATGTCAAATAATAATCTCATACCTTCTCTCTACTCTCAAATTCACATCCATCACATCATCATCACAATCATCCTTATTGCTTCCACAAAACACTTTATACTTATACAAAATTTTCCATCCCATCAGCTTCACAAATACCATACAAAACATAATAATAAACTATGTAAATGATAAACATAGAGTCATTGATCTTATATTACCAAAGTGTCAGCAATATACTTCATTGATTCGACTTAGCATGTTACCATATCAACTATCCTTCTCTTAATCATTGCAAATATTTGTGTTCCCTATTACAGTGATTCTCTATCTTCACATAACTTTCGATCATTGTATCTCATTGATCTCATGACCAAAACACATGTGACCTTAACAGAAGGTCCAACATATCCCAGAATACCTTCTACTAACTTCATAAGCCATAGTGCAACATACATTGTCATCGCTATACTACAATACACTGTTTTCCTAATTCTGTACTTAGTCATTTTCATAACTGTGACTCCAATACCAAAAATCTCTACATGTGATCACTCAAGGATAATTTTTTCCATAAATCATAACCCTTAAGTGATCCCTAGTGCCCCAAAACATCACTTTCTAATAAAAATGCAATCCTTAGGTATTGTAGTTTTGTAGTGTTTTCTTGTCTTTCTTACTCTCTTAGGACATTTAAAAGAATAATGACCATATTCATTACAATTCCAACATTTAAATATTTTTCTACCTTTAGGATCTCTTTTCATAAGGAGAGAAATTCCTTCTACAATATTCTTTTTGACAACATAGGTTGAACACTTCATGCACTAAAAGCCAACTTTTTTCTCAAAAATTCTCCACTTTGTCTCATCCAAATTTATAGTCACTTTAATCTTCCAAGAAGAGTCTCTTTAGTGAAATCATTTGTGAAAGGAATAAGTTTTTCAAACATTTGTGTTGTTCATTTGAATGCAGGTGTCAAGGTCTTCAGTACCTTCCATACAAATTCATCTTCATATTTTTATCATCCACAAGTCTTAATTCATGTAACAATCTTTGATATTCTACCAAACTAACTTCTTACAAATTAATCTTTAATTATTTTATCATCTTCAAATAAGTATATCAAATTATGTAATTTAAACTTTCTATTATGATTATCACCTTCAAATGTATTTTTCAAAGCGATCCAAACTTCATGATAAAGTCTTAAAGTTTTTACATGATAAAATTATAAGCCCCTGGTCAAAAGTGGTCAATGGGCCTCAAATCTTAGGATCTTAGTTTTTTTTATGTTTTAAGTTCTTTGATCCATGTTGGATCATTGGCTTAAGGTAAGGAGCAATGTTGGTCATTAGATTTGCAAAAAGTGCAAAATTGGCAAAGTTGCTCTAAAAGTTGTCAAGCAACTTTCGGGCAACTTCTAAAAGTTGTCAAAAACTTGTAATTAACCTTCCCAAATGGCTAGTTGCTTAAAACCACTCATTTAACCATTTGGAGTATCCTATATAAGCCATTATAGGTGGGTGATAGGATATACACATGTAATTTGGCAACAAATCTATAAAATCAACCATTTTCCCTGCAATAATCGAGAAAAGTACCTTGGTATGGATGTGTATGGACTTGCATGCATAAGTGTTTGAGTTTGGGAGTTTTTTTGTTCAATATAATTTCAAATGTAGTTGGTATTAGAATCTAATTCATCCTAGATCAGAAGATATCAAGGTTTTTGTGTGGTGACCTAGATTGAGGGTTTCTCCAGTAGGTTTTAGATAGGGCTCACTCTTTTGACCCTATTCGACCATGGGAATTTGATGCCCCTTGGTGGAATGAAACCTTTATTTTTATTCTTTCATAAAATTTAGGTTAGAGGTGGAGTTCTGCAGGGAGGTGAGTTTGCCACAAAGCCCTAGGTGTACAGGCCCATATGTGCACCTAATTGTGACTTAGGATAGTCAAGATAAAATCCGATTGGGGATTCACCAAGACCCAAAAATCAGGATTTCAAACATTTATACATACCCCCAAATGATCCCATCATTGATCTTGGCATTGGCTTGGAGGAAGAGGCACTTGTAGTGAAAACTAGCCCTAATTAGGCCTTTTAGCCCTGTCATAAAATTGGCTAAAATAGTAACCTCCTTTTGTTTCAAGTCCAGGTGCTTGGATATGCTCCATAAGCCCCAAAAGGGTATCAAGATCCCCAATCTGATCTACACCTTGTTTGGAAGGATTTTGAACAAGGTTCAAGATACTAGTTTCAAAAGGCTACAAGCCAAATCCTAGGTCTGTGCAGCAGCATAACCTTATAAGTTGCTCAATGGTGAAAGAACCATTGGAACTATCAAGAGCCAGAGAAATTTTTATAATCCAACCTTGGTATTAGTATCCATTTCATGGGGTTTGAGCACTTATTTCCCTAAGGAGACCTCTTAGTAAACTCTTGGTTGTTGGTACTTGGGACTTTGGCAAACCTAGTGATTAGGTTATATTGCATTGTAGGGTTGTGATAACCTTTTCGAAGTCCTTCTATCATACCTATAATAGTTATCTAGTACTTAAATCCTTCACCTTGGGTGTTGAGGTATTGGATTCTTGCCATTACACATTGTTTGGAGGCTTCCGCTGACCACTGTTGCATCAATTTAGTTTCTATACGAGCTGATTTTAGTGCTTCTATAGCAAGAATATTGTGCATGAATATGTATTTTTGACTTTCATCACACTCTTCAGCTTTATCATCTTCAATCACATCCTTTTTCTTTTAAGCAATCAACTAGTATCCTATACCCATGCATAAAAAGTGTGTCTTCATCTTTTCTTTCCAACTGTCATAGTTAAATCCATCAAAGTTTGGACTTTTTTTTCCTAAAATGTGCCATAGATCTCCTAGCCTGAAGTTGTTAAGACTTCTCTTCAAGGACATGGTGCTCTAATACCAGTTGTTAGAAATTAAAATCCACAAGGATAACTGTGAAGGGGGGAGGTGAATAAGTTATGCAATTAAAACCATTCTCATTATCTTTATTTCCTCTAAAATATGTAAGAAATAAAATCACCAAATAGAGAAAGATAAACATACACAATAACACTAGATTTTTTTGGCTAAGGAAACCCTTGATCAGAGGGAAAACCCTAGTGGGAATGATGCCCACAAGATTATGTACTAATATAAATATTCCTTGTGAGAGGATGGACCGTATTAGGAGTGATTGAAATACATTCAGTACATATGGGTTTTTGTTAGGAGCCTTTGAATCCTTGTTAGGAGTTCAGAAGAAGATGAAAGGACCCATTGTCCAAAGAGTCTTAGTATAACCCTCACTAAATAATACAAGTAGCCAAAAAGACTATCAACACAACTTATTCACTAAATATAGTTCTTTGTAAGCTCATTGTGCCTCACTCACACCAACCTCTACTCTGATCCAAAGATATTGGCTTTTAGCTTCACTAGATCTCATACATAAGTTTTTATCTTACACAATCTGAAGATATAACCATATATCACACATACACACACATATTTTCCATCGAAGGAATAATCTTTCATTAATACCAAGTCCTAGAAAAATTTATTGATTTATCCTTGAGGCTTTCCCAATTAACAATTATAATATAGGACCATTTTAAGATATTACTTTACACGTTACATTATAATATTTTATCTTTTTCACAATTACAATCAAATTGATAGCTCACACTCTTTATAACTTTAAACACGTTACTCATCTGATTTAGCACTTTTAACCATGTCATATCTGACTTTTCTTCATCCTTTATCGAATTCCACTCACTAAGATTCCATGTCTATTAGGAGATAAAATCCAACACTTGACAAATCCCGCCTAAACATAGTCTAGAGTAAAACCTTCATATATCTGTCTATAATGCATAATTTTATACATGCTCTTAACTATAATATGAAGATATACTCTAGATAATAATACCATGTGTGCATAGAATGATCTTCAATCCTTGAACCATGTGAAGCCAACTCTATCTACTACACTTGGGTGAAAGCACAATAATATGTCACCCTTTTGAGAAGAGAAAAGCTAAAAAAATCAAAGTTGTGCAACTTCAATATTATAAAAATGACATTTATGTTTGGAATTTGAAGATGATGTAAACTAATTAAATTTTATAAAATGGATGAAGTTTCTGATTAATATTTTTAATAGTTTTTTGAATAAGAATTGATATGTTTTTTTAATTTTTAAAGACAATTTTTAAGTTGCTAAAAATTGTTGAAAATTAGGGGTTTAGCTCCCACCAAAAATTATATGTAAATAAACATTTTTTCCACTAAGTTCAAAATATGTCATAGTTGACATATATAGATAGTGCATGAAGAAATAAAAATTGGTTTGTGACCTATATTTTCTCTTTTATAACAATTAAAATTCCAACTCACTAAAATCGACAGTTTTCATCTCACACCATATTTTTCATAACAAATCTATCCCAATAAAAAAAGTAATATATATTCTTTAAGAGGACTCTCTTTGTTGGGAATTTGACTATACTAGTGTATATGAATTAATATAGTGTTCTCATTATGGCAACAAAGGCATATGGTTTTTTGGAGTTAGCGCTCATGATAAGAAGATCAAAAATTGGGTAAGTGTTGAAGATTGGACAGTGTATAGAGTACTTGAAGGTCAGAGTGTCAGTGCATGTGCATATGATAGAATTATGGTATGCACCATAGAAATTAAGTTGGTAAGACCATATTCATGCTACATTTGAGAGCGTGTGATTAGAAGATTTAGTATGAGGAAGATACAAAGAGTTTAAGTCGCACAAACAGTGAATGCCACAAAAGAATGGAGCAAGCAGCTGATTGTTTGTATTTTGGTTAGAGGTTATATTATTATGTTGTAAAGCCTATGAACCTATTGTAATTAGGTTGTAGACATATAATTATCTTTTTTTGTAAACATGTTTGAGCCAATTCATTTGGAAGTGTTGTATGTAATTGGTTAAAGGGCCGACCTAGTTAACTATTTTGTATGCGCATATAAATATTAGATGTGCCTTTGTAATTAGTTATGGAAGTTGTTATAGAGTTGAAATAAGAAGAGAAGAAGTTTGCAAAGAGTTGATAAGATGTATTAGAGCTTTACAAGAGGTCAAAGCATAAGCACATCAAAGGAACTGATCAGACAAGCAGTGTCACAGTGTCAATTCATCCAACAGATATAGTGTGTATCTAAGATGAGAAGGTTGTAGCCTTCATCATTTGAGTAGTGAGCTCTAGGATAGTGTGTCCTCACCCCTAATAGGGTTAATTGTAAAAGACTCCTAATAGGGTCCAACCCTTGACCAATTCATTGTACTAAATACTTTGTAAAGAAACTCCTAACAGGGTTAAGGATCTTCTAACAAGGATCATAAGACACTAGTAGAGATTATTAGTGGGTGTCAATTCCCACCGGGGTTTTTACCTATTTGGGTTTCCCCATAACCATATTGGTGTTATGTGTTGTTTTCATCTATCTTTCTTATATTAATGTTCATTTTAGTTCTTAAGCGCTCAAGTTAAGTTTTAAGAGTAAAATGAAAAGATTGAATATAGTGAACACTGATTCACCACCCCCCCCGTCTCAGTGTTCCCATTCCTAACAATTGGTATCAGAGCTCTAGTCTTTAGAAAAGAATTTTAACCACTTGAGGAGATCATGGAAAAAGTAGAAATGAAACATCTAAAAATAAATTTTGAAGCTACTCTTGAAGACCTGGACAAATCTGAAAAAGAAATTGAAGAACTAAAAGATAAAGTCAGTGATGCTCAAGCAGTCATCAAAAGGATAAGAAAAGATTTGAAAGAATGCTCTACTAGTGATTTAGGGATAATGATCAAGAAGATGAATGAATAAAATTCATCCTTGAATGAAAATATTGAAGAATTGGATGATAAGCTAACCGACAATCAAGAAGTCTATGATGAACAAATCAAAGAGAACCTTCAACTAAATGAAGAATTGAGGTAGGAAAACATGGAAATCTTGGAGCTAAGAAACAATAAAGAAAGCTTGGAATCTGAATTGAAAGAGGCTAAGAATCACATTGATAAATTACACACAAGGATTTGATTTAATCTTAGTTGTATGCTCAGAATCTTAAAGGAGATACCAGAGACATTGGATTCAATGAAGCACAAAATTAGAATGACAACATGTGAGCAAGAATGAAAGCACCAAAAGACACCACACATGCTAAGGAGACTGGAAGTCAAACTAAAGATCATTTTGAACCATCCAATAATGAGTGCAAGCCAATAGATCAAAATTTTTATGCATGTAACAAGCATGGACATATAGCAAGGAACTATATAGAGGTAAGACCTTTCAATGGTTATTGTTATTCATGCAATAAATTTGGTCATAGAGCTATGAATTGTAAGACAATTCAAAAGAACAAGAATCATCATAATTAGATAAATCAAAATCAGCCAAATATAAGAAGTTCTTAGAATGTTACATGTCCAATATGTAACTATAATGATCACTCATCTAGACAGTGTAAAATGGTAACCCATGTCAATGCACTGAGGAATATAAGGCCTCCAGTTATTTGTCACTCATGTAACAAGGCTGGACACATCTCAAAGTTCTTTAGATCAAGAATGCAAAGTCAGGAAAGCCTTAGAAAGCTAGAAGAATCAATACTAGACACTGAAGGAGAAGTCAAGTTTGTGAAAGCTTTAGAAGATGTGAGCTTGATTTGATCAAAGGAAAAGAAGGATAACATTGATGATAATGTATTGGATGCATCCATAGTGGATGCACCCTCTACATCTAGATGAATGGCCCTCAGGGTCATATGGGCATCTAATTTAGCTCTGAACCCCTACGCAACTGATATACTCACCCTCTGAGTATGCACCTTTGGACTTAGCCTTTTGGAGAGTAGAAGAACCTATGTGCAAGAGCGCACTAGCTGATTGATTATAGAATGAAAGTTGAAAATTATTAGTCACAACCTGGTTTACGTGGCAAGCATTAATGGAAAAATTTTTACTTTAAAGTACACAGAAGCTTTTAGATCTCTCATTGCATTGGAATTCAGAGCGATTGGAGAGCAGAGGAGCCCTAGCATTTGATTTTGAAGGATTGTAGATTGATTCACTAGTGATTAGTAGTGCATTTGATCAGTTGTAGAAGCCCTAATTCATTGCGTCGATTCAGAAGTCCTTGAGATCATTTGGAAAGTGATATACAAGTAAGTAATGGCTACTCCCATTTTATTTGATGTGGCGAGAAGAATAGATATGTTTTTAAGAGGCATCCATTCAAATCCACACTAGACCACCTAGAAGGTGCATTCTCCTGCACTCCCATAGGTTTTATGCATGTGGAAGATATGAAGGCATACATATATTGCAAGAAGGAACTAGTAGGTTTGGATAGGATAAGATTGCACTTAGAAACCATGATGAAACTAGATAAAACCTTCCTAGATGAGTATGCGCATCTTGAAAACCAACCAATAATTGAACATGTGACTTCATATGAGTTCTATGAGTCCAAATGGATAAAGATTCTACTTAGCAAGATTCATGATGACCTATTCTAGATAGGTGAAGTTCTAGTAAGGATCACATGAGACCTAATTCATGAGATGATAGGTCTCTCTAAGAAAGGCGTCATTCTTCCAGCAGGCAAGGATGTCATAAAACTTGTAGAACAAGATTGAAAATCAAGATTGTAGGAATAGAATGACAATAGAGCCTATAGAGTAGAAATACATCAAATTGATGTCCATAATACTGAGATATAGGTTCCAACACACTTGCAGAGTAAATAGTGTGTCAGCGGCCACCATTCTAGTAGCAATAGGGTTGGTCAAAGAGAATGGAGAGTTTAATCTATGTGAGATCTTATGCACACAACTAATAGACAACATAAGAGCCATCAAGCATGGCAAGACCAAGATATACAAGTTTGGGTCTTTAATAATCTATGTGTACTTCCATATTCTTGGAAAGGTGTTTTGATTTGTATCTAGATAAATCTATCCCTACTATGCCACAAATATCCTTTAATGCATCCACAGAAAGTACCCTTAAGGATTACATGGAATTGGAGTTGAAAACATTCACAGTGAGAATGCAGATGAGGTATAGGATACCTGAAAAGATAGTTGAAAAATACAAGGATAGTATTTGTTTCATGGTAGAGACTGATACAACATGCATGGAGGCTATTGAACCAAGAACAAAGTGGAGTCATCCACTGGGATATGAAGTTGAAAAGCCTATTCTAGAGGCTTATGCTCAAGTTTGGTTGTCAGCACCTAAGGACCTCAATGAACCTAGATGGGGGACTTATGAAGAGAAAACAAAAGAACTAGATGTTGTATTGAACAACTTAGAAACAAAAAGAAAAGTTTCCAAGGTTACTTCAAAGATTTTGAAAATTCATGGAGTACCTCAAGAAGACCTAGACAAAGTAAGGCAAGAGAAGATTGCTTTGGAAATAGAGAGCGCAGCTGCAAAAAAGATAGAATCTGATGATCCAAAGAAGAAGAAGGTAAAATTAGAGAAGTCTGATGATCTGAAGGCTAAAATAGTTGTTTCCCTTCCTGCACCCACATAAATAATTGACCTTACTACTTTTCCTAAGTATAAGGAAATGCCTAAGAGGAAGAAAGAGATCAGCACTAGTCATCCATCCTCACGAGAAACAAGAAGCAGGAAGAATACTCAAGCACCTCAAAAAGTAAGTTTCAAACCTATTATTAGTGTGTTGAGTACAAGGATTATTGATGAAGCCAAGATAGATCAAGTAGGGAAGTTATATGAGAAGTATAGTGAAATTAAAAAATCAGAAATTCATGGCATGATTGTCAAACATATGTTGAAGTTCAAAAAGACAGTCCTAGAATTGAAGACTATGATTCTAGATAATGTGTGGAACATCTTAGAATTCCTAAAGAGATAGGCTATTGAAGAGGATCAAAGGATAAGAGAAAATACTATAGATGAAACCCTCCTAGTATGGTATCTAGAGGAGAAATATTTGTTGTTAGATTTGGTGAAACCATACCTACGGACTAAGATAAGAATGCTACACATCATGGACAAGAATTATGAATTGGTTGCTAAGGAAATGATGAAAGAATTTGAGAAGGTTTTCATGAATAGGAACATGTACCCACCTATTGTGCCTACAACTCAAGTGCTCACAAAGGAAGTTAAGGTGGCACAAGCCACCAATGTACCTATGATAGGTCCTCAAGACTCAGTGCCTGTAGTTGAAACACATATGGAGGTAGATAAGTTTGTGCCAATGACATAGTCACTAAAGGATAGAACCATCATTATTGATAATGTTGATATTGCAATGGAAGCCACAAATAAGGACTTGGACAAGGTCAAAGAAGCCTTTGTAAGCACACAAGAGGCTGAAACACTATACAGTGGTAACTCACCTAAGATAGAAAAAGAAAAAGAGATAGAAAAAGAAGGAAAAGAAACACAAAAATAAAAAGGAGAAGAAGAGGAAAAAGGAAATGAACCAATACATGAAACATCAGTTGAAATTTTAATCAAAGTAAAGCAAGAAGTAGTGGATAGCACTCCTATCACTCCTATATCATTGTTGTCAAGTTTGACACCTGACACAACTAGTTTGGATTCATGGGGAGAAGAAGACCTTATCAAGATCAATGTCTTATCTATGGAGAAGGCCAATGAGAAATAGGTAATGAGGAATCCCCTCTTTTTAGAATCATTAAATATCTTAAACAACTTGTTACCAGTAGATAAGAAAGTGTCCAAGGTACGCTTTGTTGATGATTTAAGTGAAATTCTTTCACAGTTCAAGAGTAATTTCTCTAACTTGGAATAATTAGCATCATTAGTTACAGAGGAGAAGTATATGAAGAAAAGAATAAATGAGTTGGTCAGTAACTTCTCATTGGACCTTAGTTCACTCAAACTTGGACAAGAAACTTTGAAAGAGTTTGCAGCAAAAGGAAGGAAAATTATTGCTAACTATATGAATCAAGATAAGTTGATAGTCGATGACTACAAGAAGATTCAAGAAGAAGAGGCCATGATTGAAAAGGTGAGGAAGTTATTAGAAGATCCATCTACTAGTGTAAACATGTGTAATAATGTATATCAGGGATAGATTGACAAAATTGAGGAGGCAAAAAAGGAGATGTCAAAAATAAGGGCTAGGTAGACTTAGCTTAGAAATGCTAGTTTAGATTTGGAGAAGATGAAGAAGATGGAGAAACTACAATATGCCTTATGCACCCATCTCCAAACAATCAATGCATTGATTGCATTTTGGAAACAAGAGATCCAAAATTTACAAATTGCATATCCAGATGTACTTTTAGTGTAAGTACTTGTGAAGATTTAATTTTGTAACACCTTTTTCATTAATTTCAAAGGGGGAGTATGTATAGAATATGGAGCTATAGCTATGTACAAAAAATATATAGTAAGAAGATATAACAGAGATATAAGATAGAGTATGATTAAGTGTTTTTTCTATTAAGGGACAGTTAGTAACTTTTCCATATTCATTGTTGCCATCAATGACAAAGGGGGAGATTGTTTGCAAGTTGACTATAATGGTGTATATGACTTAATATAGTGTTGTCATTATAGAAATAATGTCATATGATGTTTTGGAGTCACTGCTCATGATAAGAAGATTAGAAATTGGCTAAGTGTTGAAGATTGAATAGTGTACAAAGTACCTGAAGGTCAGAGTGTCAATGCACGTGTATACGATAGAATTTTGGTATGCACCCTAGAAATTAAGTTGGTAAGACCATATCCATGTTAAGTTTAACAGTGCATGGTCAGAAGATTTAGTATGAGGAAGATACAAAGAGTTTAAGTTGCACAGATAGTGAATGCTAGAGAAGAACAAAGCAAGAAGCCAACTATTGGTATTTTGGTCAGTGGTTATATTATTATGTTGTAAAGGTTATACACCTATTGTAATTAGGTTGTAGACATATAATTATCTTTGTTTGTAAACACACTTGAGACAATTTATTTGGAAGCGTTGTATGTAATCGATTAAAGGGCCAACCTAATTCATTGTTTTGTATGCGCATATAAATATTAGATGTGCCTTTGTAATTAGTAATGGAAGTTTTTATAGAGATGAAATAAGAAGAGAAGTGCACGAAGAGTTGATAAGATATATTAGATCTTTACAAGAGGTCAAAGCACAAGCACATCAAAAGAACTGATTAGACAAGTAGTGTCACAGTGCCAATTCATCTAGTAGATATAGTGTGCATCTAAGATCAGAAGGTTGTAGCCTTCATCATTTGAGTAGTCATCTCTAGGATAGTGTATCCTCACCCCTAACAGGGTTAATTGTAAAAGACTCCTAACAAGGTCTGACCCTTGACCAGGTCACTGTACTCAATATATTGTAAAGCAACTCCTAATAGGGTTAAGGATCTTCTAACAAGGATCATAAGAAACTAGTATAGATTATTATTGGGTGTCAATTCCCACTGGGATTTTTACCTATTTGGATCTCCCCGTAACCATATTGGTGTTATGTGTTGTGTTCATCTATCTTGCTTATATTAATGTTCATTTCAGTTCTTAAGCATTCAAGTTAAGTTTTAAGAGAAAAGTGAAAAGATTGAATATAGTGAACACTAATTCATCCCCCCCCCTCTCAGTGTTCCCATTCCTAACACTCTCCTCTAGTGCACCATATGTTTTTAAAATCTATTTAATATTATTTATGATGTAGCACAAATCCTTCAAAACAATAACCCAGAAAAATACACAACACAAAAATTTTAGAATGCTAGATTCTTCATTAAACTCCTCCAACTATACTCTGCCTCTACAATGAAAGAAAACAACTACTTATTACAAATTCAAAAATTACCATATTTGGTAGATTTTAAGGAAAAATAGATTTTTCCATTTTTGGTAATTTTCAAAACACATCCTATGAATCCTGATTTTTCCCAAGAAAAGCCCCCAACTAAGCCAAGATGAATTTCCAACTAATCTATGAAATCAAGAATATGATTTTAGATTTATTACAAAAACAACTTTCTAAAAAATTGGAAAAAAACACAAAAATGCAATTTCGGAGGCCAAGATGATATTTTAGGCTCCCGACAAAATGTTGAAATGGCCACCAATTGAGTTGAGCTCCATCGGCAATCCAAATAGCTCCTCCTCACACAACTGCCTGTAAAATTTCAGCCAAAACCCACATCCGAGTCAAAAGTTATGACCTTCGGAAGTAAATCTCAACCAAAACCTACATCTGAGTCAATAGCCTTGATCCCGGGATGCTCCTGCATCATTCTCCCCTAGTTGGAAAGAACGTACCTCTTGGAAGTTTTGGTTCTCAAACTACTTCCATTTAGGCTCATCTAGCTTCTGCAAATCCCATTCTATAATCTAGGTGCTATTTGTCGGTGCTAACCCATCCCACTGGACAAGATATCTATTGTAGTCACCCTAGTGATTCTAAACAGTCTTCTTGTCTAGAATACATGCAACCTTTTCCCTTTTCTTGATGGGGATAGTGTGTGTCTAGTCTACCTCATCCTCATTTTCAACAGAGGCATCATCACCATGGAAAGTATATAAATTAGAAATATTAAACACAAGAGATATACCAAGACCACTGGGGAGCTCTACCTCATAAGCATTATCATTAATCTTCTTCAAAATCTTACAGGGACCAATTTTCTTATATTTTAATTTATGATAAGTCTCGGTAGGAAACCTCTCCTTTCTTAGATAAACCATCACTAAATCACCTGCACTAAAAACCTGATACCTTCTAGTAGCATTTGTGGAAGCTTTGTATAGCTCATTTCCATCCTGTAACTTCTATCTCACATCTTCCTGCAAATGGTAGAGCTTCTTTGCAAAGGCTTCTCCATCATCACTGACTCTGCCACCCAAGGGAAGTTGCACCAAATTGAGAACACCCTGAGGATTGAAACCATAAACAACTTGAAATGGTCACTTACCAGTTGACCTGTTCACTGAGGTGTTATAAGAAAATTTTACCTAGGGAAATGCCAAATCCCATTGTTTGGGCTTCTCTCCAACAATACATCGCAATAAATTACCCAAACTATGATTGACAACTTTTGTTTGTCCATCAGTTTTTGGATGGTAAGCACTACTAAACTATAACTTTGTTCCCATCTTCTTCCATAAGGTCCTCCAAAAATGACTCAGGAACTTAGTATCTCGATTAGAGGTGATCATTTTTGGAACCCCATGCAATTTGACTATTTCAAAAAAGAATAACTCAGTCACCCTAGTGGCATCACTAGTTTTATTGCAAGCAATGAAATGAGCCATTTTTGAGAATTTGTCCACAACTAAAAAGATAGAGTCATTACCTTGCTGTGTATGTGGTAGTCCCAATACAAAATCTATACTCAAGTCTATCCACAGTCCTACTAGTACTGGTAATGGCATGTACAATCTGATGTTTTGGGAGTGCCCTTTGGCTACTTGAAAAATTTGACACCTTTCCACAAACTTGGTGATATCTCGCTTCATCTTTGGCCAGTAGTACTTATCTGCTACCAAAGCTATTATTTTATCCTTCCCAAAATGACCAGCAATACCACTGCTATGAAATTCTCTAATAATATTTTCCTGCATTGAGCCTACAGGAACACACAACTACTTCCCCTTGAATAAATAACCATCTTACATAAGATACTCACCTTGGATAGTGTCTATGTGCCCAGGTACTAGATTCTTCAACTGATCAACAACTTCCCCAAAGTCACTATTAGAATCATACAAGTCTTTGATTACATCAAAGCCAACCACTTTTGTTTCCATGATGGTCAGAAGAACAATTCGCCTGCTCAAGGCATCTGCAACTTGATTCTGTTTCCCCAATTTATGCTTCAGAATAAAAGTAAACCCTTGTAGGAAAGAGACCCATTTTGCATGTCTAGTGTTGAATTTATTTTGTGTGTTCAAGTATTTTAGAGAAATATGGTTTGTAAACAACACAAATTATTTGGCTACTAGATAATGCTTCCAGTGTCTCAAGGCTTGCACAATTGCATGGAATTCTATGTGATATGTAGAATATTTCTTTCGCACATCATTTAGTTTTTCACTAAAAAAGGCAATGGGCCTACCTTCTTGACTGAGTACAACACCAATTCCCACATGCGAGGCATCATAGTCCACCTCAAACACTTTATCAAAATCTAGTAGGGCTAGTATTGGAGCTTTAGTGACCCTCTTCTTTAGGTATTGGAAACTCTCGTCAGCCTCTTTGGTCCATGAAAACTCTCAACCCTTAGTGCAGTCTGTCACAGGTGCTACAATGCTACTAAAATTATGAATGAGCTTTCTATAGAAAGTAGCCAAGCCATGAAAAATTCTCATCTTAGTGATACTATATTGACTACACCATTCAAGAATGGCACAAACTTTCTCTGGATCCATCTTGACACCATTTGCAGAAATGAAAAACCCCAGAAAAACCAAGTTTTCTTGTATGAACCTACACTTCTTCAAATTAGCATAGAGTTTCTCTCTTCTCAATACCCCCAATATGATCCTCAGGTGTTGCAGATGTTCTTCTCTCCCCTTACTAAAAATTAGTATATCATCAAAATAAACTACTAAAAATTTACCAATGTAGGGATGCAACATAGTGTTCATGAGTCTCATAAAAGTACTAGGTGCATTTGATAAACCAAAAGGCATAACATTCCATTCATACAAACCATCCCTAGTTTTGAAAGTAGTTTTCCACTCATCCCCCTCTTGGATATGGATTTGGTGGTACCCACTTCGCAGATCAATCTTAGAGAAATGTGTTGCTCCAGCAAGAACATCCATCATGTCATCCAAATGTGGGATAGGAAAATGATACCTGATGGTTATCCTATTTATGGCTCGACTGTCTATGCACATCCTCCATGTTCCATCTTTCTTTGGGGCTAATAATGTTGGGATAGCATAGGGGCTCATGCTTTCCTATACTAAACCTTTTTGTATGAGCTCAGTCACCTGTTTGTCCAATTTTGCATGCTATGTCAGACTCATTTTGTATGCCACCTGATTGGGAAGACTTGCTCCTAGAATAAGATCAATATGATGTTGGATATCTCATTTTGGGGGAAGTCCATTAGGTAGATCCTCTGGAATAACATTTGAATATTCTTTCAACACTGTGGCTGATTTCGGTGGTATAGTCAATTCTTCCTCTTTCCCCTTTTGTACTACCAATGCATAACAACACCCTATTACTTTCATCTCCTTGACAAGTTCTTTTTTAGATAGCATACTTTCATTTTTTCCATCACCCTTCAGAGGTAATAAGATTACCTTAGATCCATCCTTCCAGAAGTTGTAAGTATTCTTTTTCCCCATTATGAATAACCTTTTTGTCATACTACTAGGGATGACCCAAGAGGACATGGCATGTGTCCATCGGAATCACATCACACCATATCTCATCCTTGTAGACCTTTCCTATGGACAATTTAACAAGGCACCTCTTATTTACTATGACTTCATTTCCCTTTTTAAACCATGCAATTCAATAAGGACGAGGGTTCTTTTCACATTGGAGATTTAGTTTCTCCACCATTTCTTTAGAAATCATATTCTCACAACTGCCTCCATCAACAATTACTTGACATACCTTTCCTCCCGAGGTACACCTTATCTGAAATATGTTGGTTCTGAGCCATGAATCATCAATGCCTTTCTCCTCTACATCCTCCTTGGCTGGAATAATCATTGTCCTCCTCATCATGAGACTTTCTCCAATATCCAGAGACACTTCTTGTTCAGATCCCTCACTGTCAGCCTGGACTAGGTTCACTCTAGACGGACCTCCTTGATTTCTATCTTGCATGTTAAAATTGGAACACTCGAAGGCCCTGTGTCCTTCTTCTCCACACCTAAAACAAGTGAAAGGCCTCTAATTTCCCTAGCCTCTTCTACTTCCATAGCCTCAACCTCTCTGAAACCCCCTTCCTCTTTCTTGATTTGGAGGATCTTGCCTAGTGTCTATATTTTTTTCAAATCCTTGAAAAGACTCTGCTCGACCATTATTAGAACCTCGCCGATATGGAGTTGATGTACCCCTTCATCCTCCTCTATTTCTCTGATTGTACTACCTATTTTGTTTTTCTTTAGCCCTGAGAGCCAACTGATATGCAGCCTCCATGCAGTTGATCTGATGCATGCTTAGCTCATCCTGAATAGTATATTTCAAACCATTCACATACCTTGCAGCCATCTATTCATTACTTTCTTGATGTTCTACATGGATGGATAACTTATAAAACTCATCTGTATAATCTTGCACAAAAGACAAGTTATGTTTCAGATTCTGAAACCTTCGAAAGAGTGTTTGAGCATAATCCACAGGTAAGAATTTTTCTCTCAGCTTTTTCTCCATTTTGCTCCATGTCTTGATTTTATCCCTTTCCTTTCATTGTCTGTTCCTTCTGGAGATGATCCCACCAAATCATCACATGTCCCTTTAACTTTGTGCATGCAAATCTCATCTTCTTTTCTTCTGTCATAGACTTCCATTCAAAAAAATGTCCCATCTCATTTAGCCAGTCTATTAGTTCTTCTGGATTAAGACTACCAGCGTAGTTGGAAATGTCAATCTTGATTGCTTCACTTCTTCCTTCTAAAGCCCTAAGAAATCTATCTTCATAACTCATTTCTTCTAGCCTTTGCTCTATATTTTCTTCATTTTGATTAGCACCTCTTTGGTTTCCCCCTTCATCAAATTCATTCCCTCTTTCTATTCCTTGATTATCTAGTCACTCATTGAGTCATTCAATCTATCTCTACATATCCAACATCAGTATTTGCATCAGTGTGACACCTCCTCTTCCTCTTCCTCTTCCTCTTCCTCTTCCTCTTCCTCTTCCTCTTCCTCTCACAACCATCTTCCCGCTCTGATACCAAATGATGTAGCCCAAACCCTTCAAAACAATAACCCAGAAAAATACACAACACAAAAATTTTAGAATGACAGATTCTTCATTAAACTCCTCCAACTCTACTCTGCCTCTATAATAAAAGAAAACAACTTCTTATTACAAATTCAAAAATTACCATATTTGGTAGATTTTTGGGAAAAACAAATTTTTCCATTTTTGGTAATTTTCAAAACCCATCCTACGAATCCTAATTTTTCCCAAGAAAAGCCCCTTGTTAGCACCTGAAATATTTTTCATGGTTGTGTATCTTCCCCTGGTCTCTGCAGTGTTTTCTAGGTCTCTGGCTTAAACCCTAGGTTCAAAAAATTCATAAATCTAGCCGTTAGGGTGAAAAAGCCTTTTTTATTTGGGCCCTCTTATATTTCTTCATTACCTTTTCAGGCCACTTAAGTGATCTTAAAAATGCACATGCACTTTATCTTTCCCAGTCTGTCACCAGTTTGCATAGTCCTCCGACGGATAGCATTTTCTTTCGGTGATTCAGCAACTGTAGTGGTCGTGAGGTCTCTTGTTCCTGGCAGTTTAGCCCTTAACTTTTTGTGACTCCACTGGTGGTTTCATTTTCTTTGGTTACATGTTTGCATGGTTAGTGAGGCCTGACATCTCAGTCCCCTTTCAATCTAATGGTGGGCACATGATCTCATGGAATATTCCTTCAGCATGAGATCATGCGACAGTCGCCCGATCTTCCAACATGTTGTGGCCTATGTATGGTGGGCCCTTGTTTTCTCAGTCATCCTGACTTGGTGGATTTTCATTGGCCATGGGAGTGTGACTTGGAGCTTGTTAGTGGGACCTGATGTCAAAGATTTAGTTCAACGATCGGTGTATGTTCACAAGGAATTTTCTTCCCCCTTGCGATCATGCACCCACCATTCGATTAGATGCCAATGGGTAGTGGGTCCATTGCCATGCATGCACAAATGAAAGTTTCTTATTGGTTACTAAGTAATGATTTGGTAGTTGTCAGTGGGACAAGGGTTTTTGGCATGTCCTTGAGGGTCTTGACATCTGCAGAAGATCTATAGTTGGCGTAAGTTCTCATGGGTTTTGTCAGAGCTACGAGATCTTACCCTAGCTGTCGATCTTACTTTATTCTCAAGCAACAATGGGTGGGTCCTCTGATAGTTGGAGCTAAAGTACATGATTTTCATTGGTTGAAAGGATGAAGGTGTAGTGGGACCATTAGCTAGGTTGTTTAGATTTTTCTTATTTTGATTGGTCAAACGGTCGATGAATTGGATGTGTCAATGGGCCCGAATCATTTAGGAGGATTGCAGATTCAAGATCTACACTTGTCTTAAGTTTGCATGGAATCTTTTTGGGCCATGTGATCTTAAGATAGTCATCCAATTAAAAGGCTTATAGTGTGTGGGTCTAAACTAATAGGTGTGTTGACTTCCTCAATTTTCATTGGTTGTTGACTGATGACGAGGCCAAGGACTTTTCAAAGCATTTATTGAATATTATGTAATTACTGTGAGCTACCTGATCTATTGGGAAGAAATGAGATCAACGGTCACATTTTAGACTAGAGCCTATAGCCATTTTATTTCAAATTCAAATATTTCTACAGGTTTTTCACCAGGGTTTGAAATAGCGAGACATATAAAGCAGGACGATTGTTCAGTTTTAATTGCACCAAGACATTTGCAGTTGGAGAGTGATGTATAGGATCTAGGTGGCCATCTTGATTTTATTTTTCCATCCTAGGGTGCCATGCCAAGTAAATGTAAAGGACTGATAGTTGACTGCAGGAAGCTAGGGTTGGATGTTTGTCAAAGATCTCCATGATCTGTACTCGCAAGATTTTCTAGTGTTGGCTTTGGAATTAATTTTTGTTTGCTACAACAAGAAATTAGTTGAATTTCAATCTGTAGTTAACCTTGAATATGAAACCAATGCAGTTGTACATCAGATTTGATCTAATTTTCTAAGGTTTCAAGGTCTATCTACATTCTTTATTTCTTATTGTACTAGTTCTTGTAGACCTAATTTTTCCCTAAATGATCCTTTGCTTGTTGCAATCCTTGTTCCTATAAAGG
Organism: Chamaecyparis obtusa; assembly: GCA_027943335.1. Classification (NCBI taxonomy): domain Eukaryota; kingdom Viridiplantae; phylum Streptophyta; class Pinopsida; order Cupressales; family Cupressaceae; genus Chamaecyparis; species Chamaecyparis obtusa. The sequence goes on along the minus strand of BSBK01007098.1, from coordinate 88,847 downwards.
GATTTTTGAGATCATTTAGAAGGTTTTTTATTTTGGTTGGTTCTAGGGGGTTGTAGCAGGCTATATCATATTGTATGTAGATTGAATAGAATTTCCTTGTAGTCTTTTGCAGGTTATTGAAGTGATCTTCTATCTTTTCTACTTTGAACATGTACATGACTCATCATACTTAATATAATTATTTCAAGCTTTCAAGTCTCTCCTTGGTGTCAATCTTGTGAATTCTGAATTTTCTGATCCATTGCATAGGGTTACCTTTGTATATGTTTTATTCTTTAGTTCTTGATCTAGGATCAAGTGGAATATACTTTAGATAGGGCATAGATTCATTTTGATTTGTCTACAAAAGGATACTATAAGTAGTGGATGGGCTAGAATGTTTATGTTTATGGTTATGAGTCTTTGACAGTAGTTGGTTCATGTTTCAATGTCTATATTTGAGATCTACACAATGGATAATGGTATTGATCAGGGATTAGTATATTCAGTTGAGTTCAGTGTTTGATTGGCTCTTGTTTATTTCTTTCCATCTTCATATATCAACACCATTTCAAGTTTTAATTATTGTTTGGTTGATAGTAGTAATACCCTTCATAGTAGTGGAGATTCAATGAATGCTTGGTTAACTTTTAGTACAATTTAAAGTCCTAAAATGCCATAAGATACTGGATTAGGTACATCCACCTTGGTTTTGCAGAGCCAGAAGTGCAGAGGGCAATCTTGTCCCTATAGTTGGTCCAATTGTCTTGCAAAGCTCTCATACTTGGAACTAACCATTCCTAATACTAGTCTCAAGGCATATTGACAGCCCTAGTTGGCATAAGCATTTTCGAACACCAACAAAATGGTGATTCTATTGGGGAAGAAGTAAAAGATAGCAAGCTTCCTTCCTTGCTTGGATCATCCCAGAGTCTTGGTTGAAAGATCAAAGAGTCAAATAAACAAATAAGCATTTGCTAAAATCTTCTATGATAAACAGTATGTTTGTAAATCCTGGTGAAGTTTTCAGTTGATTGGAAGAAAATACAAAATATTCCTCTTCAAGGAGGTGGTAACTCTACAAGGAAAGGACTTGATGGAGTTTCAAGGAGAGCTCTAGATCTAGCCTACTTTCCAGTCGACAGGTTTCAACTGCAGCACTTCCAGATGGATAATCAAGGGAAAAGCCAATCTAGGCGGTTGTTATTTCTCAAGTTGGATAGAGCTCTAAGTCATGCTCTTCCAAGCTCCCCTCATTTTTTTCCTAGTGAGATTATGGATCTATTCCAGTTTTTGTTTGTTAGTCTAATTCAACAGTAGAGCATGTCCTAGCATTCTTCAAATTTATTGTAAAATATCAGATTTTTGAGGAAGATGTTAGTATGACATTTTTTGGGAAATCCCTCAAAGAGGTTGCATCTGATTGGTATTTAAGATTACCCCCAAAATGCATCTCTTCATTGACTGAGTTCAAGTGGTTTTTCTTAGAAGAGTCTGTTGATGATGATGAATGGAATAAGTTGCAAAAGGATCATCAGCAAAAAGGGAATACAAGTTGTATCTCAGAGCAATCCATACCTAATGCTAAGGATATTTCTCACAATGAAGTTTTGTTAGAGGATTATTCAAATTGTAGCAGTGACCATGGATCAAAATCATTGTATCCAGGATCTCCTTCTTGTTCAGAGATATCTAAATGTGATAGCCAAGGTTATTCAAGTGAAGATTTTGATAAAGATACTAGGGATGAGTTGGGTTCCCCTTCTCTCAACAATGGTGAGATATCTAATTTTTTGACAAATGAATATAGCAAATGTACACATCTATATTGTTAGCAAATATTGGACCCTATTGATATATCCTTTGACACTAATAATGAGGTAGGTGTTCAAAGTGATGAAGATGATCCATCTATGCCAGAGTTCCCCACATGTAGTGATTCTACAGAAGAAGAGGTTGAAGGCCATGACAGTGTCTTCTCCTATCATAAAGATTCTAGTGATGAGCAAGTTTCTTGTTCATATCCTTTCCCTTCTTCTGCTAAATATGATAGTGATGGTGATAGTATTGAAGAATTTTTCTTCAATGATTGGGACAAAAATATTTTTGATAGAGATGATGATACAGATCAAATGTCCCACTGTTATAGTATTTATGAAGAAGACTTTCACTTGGTTCATGATCTAGTTCATGAAGACATCAGGGAGGAACCAAGTTGCTCAGTGGCTGAAGCAATTCATGAAGGAAAATCTAAGGATCCAAGTCCTTTTTAGCTAGGTATTTTTATGGTAATGCATGATAATCAATATGTTGCATTTTCTAGTGCATTACTTGATCAATTTTTCTTTCTGAGTCATCAAGAAGAAGTAAGTGATGTTTCTTACTTCTTGGAATATGAGTATAAATGTAATGATTATGACTGGAAGGACATGGGTAGTGATCAATACAATTTTATCCTTTAGCCCATGAGTGTCCACATATGTTGGCAGCAAGATGGTCAAGATACTTTTAGATGTTTGATTGCATATGTGGATGAGAATCAAACCTTTGATTTTGGAGGGTTTTGATTTTCCTTTGGTGGCTTGGGGCCATCAAGTAAAGTTTCAAAGCATGTAAATTATGTAAATATTTCCCTTTCAGTTGTGTGTCATGAGGTCACCTATTCCCAATAGTTTAGTCCTTAAGTTTTTGTGACTCCGTTGGTGGTTTCATTTTCTTTGGTTGCATGTTCACGTGGTTAGTGGGGCCCGACATCTCAATCCCCTTTCAATCTAATGGCAGGTGCATGATCTCATGGAATATTCCTTCCCCTTGAGATCATGCGACAGCCACCCAATCTTCCAACATGTTGCAGCCTGTGCATGGTGGGTCCTTGTTTGCTCAGTCATCCTGACTTGGTGGCTTTTTATTGGCCACGGGGTGTGACTTGGAGCTTATTAGTGGGACCTAATGTCAGAGATTTAGATTGACAGTCGATGTATGTTCACAAGGAATTTTCTTCCCCCTTGCGATCATGCACCCACCGTTTGATTAGATGCCGATGGGTAGTGGGTCCATTGCCACACATGCACAAATGGCAGTTTCTTATTGGTTGCTGAGTGGTGATTTGGTAGTTGTCAATGAGACCAGAGTTTTTGGTGTGTCCTTGAGGATCCTGACATTTGTAGAAGATCTATGATTGGCATAAGTTCTCATGGGTTTTGTTAGAGCTATGAGATCTTACGCTAGCCATCAATCTTACTTTATTCTTAAGTGACAACGGGTGGGTTCTCTAACAGGTGGAGCTGACGTGCATGATTTTCATTGGTGGAAAGGATGAAGGTGGAGTGGGACCATTGGCCAAGTGGTGTAGATTTGTCTTATTTTGATTGGTCAGCCAGTCGATGACTTGGATGTGTCAGTGGGCCTGAATCTTTTAGGAGGATTGTAGATTCAAGATCTACAGTTGTCTTAAGTTCACATGGAATCTTTCTGGGCCATGTGATCTTAAGACAACTATCCAATTAAAAGGCTTATAGTGTGTGGGTTTGATCTGACAAGTGTGCTGACTTCATTGATTTTCATTGGTTGTTGACTAATGAAGAGGCCGAGGAATTTTCAAAGTGCTTATTGAATATTATGTAATTAATGTGAGCTGCCCAATTTGCTGGGAAGAAATGAGATCAATGGTGACATTTTAAACTGGAGCCTATAGCCATTTTATTTCAAATTTAAATATTTCTATAGGGTTTTTGCCAGGGTTTGAAATAGTGAGCCACATAAAGTAGGACAGTGGTTTAGTTTTAATTACGCTAGGACATTTGCATTTAGAGAGTGATGTAGAGGATCTGGGTGGCCATCTTGATTTGATTTTGTCATCCTGGGGTGCCATGCCAAGTAAATGTAAATGACTGATATTTGACTACAGGCGGCTAGGGTTTGATGTTTGTCGAAGATCTCCATGACCTATACACACAAGATTTTTCAGTGTTGGCTCTGGCATTAATTTTTGTTTCCTGCAATAAGAAATCAATTGAATTTCTATCTATAGTTAACCTTGAATATTAAACCAATGTAGTTGTACATCAGATTTGATCTGATTTTCTAGGGTTTCAAGGTCTATCTACACTCTTTATTTCTTGTTGTACTAGTTGTTGTAGACCTAATTTTTCCCTAAATGATCCTTTGCTTGTTGCAATCCTTGTTCCTATAAAGGGATTTTCAAGATCATTTAGAAGGGTTCTAATTTCAGTTGGTTCTAGGGGGTTGTAGTAGACTGTATCATATTGCATGTAGATTGAATAGAATTTCCTTCTAGTCTTTTGCAGGTTATTGAAGTGGTTTTCTCTCTTTTTTGCTTTGAACATGTACATGACTCATCATACTTATATAATTATTTCAAGCTTTCAAGTCTCTCCTTGGTGTCAATCTTGTGAATTCTGGATTTTCTGATCCATTGCATAGGGTTACCTTTGTATATGTTCTATTCTTTAGTTCTTGATCTAGGATCAAGTGGAATATACTTTAGATAGGGCATATATTCATTTTGATTTGTCTATAGAAGGATACTATAAGTAGTGGATGGGCTAGAATGCTTATGTTTATGGCTATGAGTCTTTGACAGTAGTTGGTTCATGTTTCAATGTCTGTATTTGAGATCTACCCAATGGATAATGGCACTAATCATGGATTAGTATATTCAATTGAGTTCAATGTATGATTGGCTCTTGTTTACTTCTTTCCATCTTCATATATCAACACTATTTCAAGTTTTAATTATTGTTTGGTTGATAGTAGTAATACCCTTCATAGTAGTGGAGATTCAATGAATGCTTGGTTAACTTTTAGTAGTCTCTTGCTATCATCTGCTTTGTTCAATCCATTTTAAAGTCCTAAAAAGCCATAAGATACTGGATTAGGTACACCCACCTTGGTTTTGCAGAGCCAGAAGTGTAGAGGGCAGTCTTGTCCCTATAGTTGGTCCAGTTTTCTTGCAGAGCTCTCATACTTGGAACTAACCATTCCTAATACTAGTCTCAAGGCATATTGGTAGCCCTAGTTGGCATAAGCATTTTCAAACACCAACACCCCCAACTAAGGCAAGATGAATTTCCAACTAATCTATGAAATCAAGAATATGATTTTGGATTTATTACATAAACAACTTTCTAAAAAACTCTAAAAAAACATAGAAATGCAATTTCAGAGGCCAAGATTATATTTCAAGCTCTCGAAAAAATGTTGAAATGGCCACCAATAGAGCTAAGCTCCATCGGCAATCCAAGTAGCTCCTCCTCACACAACTACTTGTAAAATTTCAGCCAAAACCCACATCCGAGTCAAAAGTTATGACCTTTGAAAGTAAATCTAAACCAAAACCCACATCTGAGTCAACAACCTTGATCCTCAGATGCTCCTGCATCAATTTGCTATTTTTTTCTTTCTCTAAATCAACATCTCCTTGACTATTAAAATAATTACTTAGAATATTTTTTAATTACAGTAAACTATGTCTAATTAAAATGCTATAAAACCTATATGAGGATATTCTTGACTGTGATCTCTACAAAAGCGTATTTTTTTATTTTTAAAAAAATATCATTAAAAAATTAGGAGTTATTGAAACACCATTTTTTTGAAATAATTTCATTTTTATGGTAATTGGACCCAAAGTGGTATAAAACATCGATTTATTAGACATTTCCAATTGGAAAAGTTAAATAACTTATCTAACTTAGCTAGAATGTGTTGACAAGTTAACTATACTAAAGTATATGGCTGTATTTAGTGATCTCATTATGGAAACAAAGTCATATAGAGTTTTGGAGTCAGTGCACTTTATCACAAGGTCAAAATATGGCTAAGTATAGAAGAATGGACAGTTAGCAAAGCACCAAAAGATCAAAGCATCAACGCATGTGCGTATGACCAATTTATGGTATGCGCCCTTGAAGTTAAGATAGTAAGTGTGTATTCATGTTAAGTCTGAGAGCGCATGATCAGATGAGATAGTATGACAAAGATACAGATACTTGAAGTGGTACAAAAAGTGAATACCAAAATAGAATAGAGTATGTAGAAGACTATTTCTATTTTTATTAGTGGTTATAATAATATTTTGTAAAGGCTATGCACCTATTGTAATTATTTGTAGACATGTAATCATCTTTTTTTGTAAACATGCTTGAGCCAATTAACTTGGAAGTTTTGTATGTAATCAGTTAAAGGGCTGACCTAGTTAATTTTTATGTAAGCACATATAAATATGACATGCACCTTGGTAATTAAGTAGTGATAAGAAAATAGAGAAAATAGAGAAAAGCTAAAGTATGTGAAGAGAAGTCAGTATGTTGTAGAGCTTCATAAGAGGTTGGAACATTTGTGCATAAAAGGAACTAATCTGACAAGTAGTGTCACAACAATAGTTCATCTAGCAGATCATGTGTGTATCTAAGATCAGAAGGTTGTAGCCTTCACCACTTGAGCAGTGAGCTCTAGGAAAGTGTGTGCCCACCCCTAATAGGGTTATTGTAAAAGACTCCTAACAAGGTCTAACCTTTGACTAGATCACTAAACTAAAAGCATTGTAAAGAACAATTCCTAATAGGGTTGCAGATCTTCTAACAAGGCTCATAAGACACTAGTGTAGTTCATAGTGGGTGTCAATTCCCACCAGGGTTTTTACCTATTTGGGTTTTCCCATAATCATATTGGTGTTATGTGTTGTGATTGTCTATCTTATTTAAATTAATGTTTATTTTAGTACTTAAGCAATCAAGTTATGTTTCAAGAGTAAATTAAAAAGATTAAAATATAGTGAACACTAATTCACCCCCCCCCCCCCCCCCCCCCCCTCTGAGTGTTCCCATTCCTAACAATTGGTATCAGAGCTCTGGTCCTCTAAAGAAAAGTTTAACCACTTGAGGAGATCAATGGGTTCAAAAGAAGAAAAGAATCTAAAGAAGAATCTTATGGCAGCTCTTGAAGGCCTTGATAGATCTGAGAAAGAATTTGAATAACTGAAATTGAAAATTAGTGGTGCACAAGTTTTCATCAAGAAGCTAAGAAAAGATTTGAAAGATTGTTCAAATAGCGATTTAGGGAAAATGGTCAAAAAGCTAAATGAAGAGAACACATATCTAAAAGATCAGATTGAATAATTGGATGATAAGCTAACTAACAATCAAGAAGTGTAAGATGAGCATATCAAAGAGAACCTTCAACTGAATGAAGAATTGAGGCAAGCAAACATGGAAATCTTAGAGCTAAGAAACAACAAAGAGAAGTTAGAATCTAAATTGATTGAAGCAAAGAATCACATTGATAAATTACACACAAGAAAGGATCTGATAGAATCTCAGTTATATGCTTGGAAGCTTAAAGGAGATACCGGCGAAATTGGATTCAATGAAGCACAAAATCAGATTGATGACATGCAAGCAAGGATGAAATCACTAGAAGACACCATAGCTGATAAGGAGACTGGAAATTAGACTAAAGAGAATATTGAACCATCTACGGATGAGTGCAAGCTAGTAGACCAAACTTCTTATGCATGTAACAAGCATGGACATATAGCAAGAAATTTTAAAGAGGTAAGACCTTTCAATGGTTACTGTTATTCATGTAATAAATTTGGTCATAGAGCTATGAATTGTAGAACAAGTCAGAAGAACAAGACTTAGAATAATCAGAGAAATTAGAATCAACCAAATGCAAGAAGTTCTTAGAGTATTACATGTCAGATATGTAATTATAATGGTCACTCAACTAGACAGTGTAAAATGGTAACCCATATCAATGCGCCGAGGAATTTAAGGCCTCCAGTTATTTGTCACTCTTGTAACAAAGCTGGACACATCTCAAAGCTTTGTAGATTAAGAATGAAAAGTTAGGTAAGCCCTAAAAAGCTGGAAGAATCAATATTGGATACCAAAGGAGAATTCAAGTTTGTGAATGCTTCAAAAGATGTGAGCTTGATTTGGTAAGAGGTAAAGAAGGATAAGGCTGATGAGTATGTATTAGATGCATCTATCGTGGATGCACCCTCTACATCTAGATTAATGACCCTCGGGGTCATAGGGGGAGCTAATTTAGCTTTAAACCCCTACGCAGCTGGTATACTCATACTCAGATTATGCATCTTTATATTTGACATTTTGGAGATTATGTGATGCTATGTGCAAGAGTGCACTGTCTGATCAATTGCAAGATAAAAGTTAGAAATTTGCAGTCGATTTCTAGTTTATGCGGTAAGCATTAATGGTAGAAATTTCACTTTATAGTCTATGGGAAATTATAGATCACTCATTGCATTCAATTTTGAGTGATTGGAAACCATAAGAGCCCTAATAGTTGAATTGTGAAGTGTTGGAGCTTGATATACCAGTGAATACGTGTCATTGATCAGTTGTGAAGCCCTAGTCCGACGTGTTGATTCAGAAGTCTTTGGAATCCAATTTAAAGTGTTAACCAAGTAATTTATGGATACACCCATTGTATTTGATGTTTTTGAGAGAAATAGATACATTTTCAAGAGGCACCATTTTAATTCAACCCTAGATGACCTATAAGGTTCATTTTTAAGAACCCCAATGGGTGTCATGCATGTGGAAGATATACACACATATGTATATTGGAAAAAGGAGCCAGTTTGACTAGATAGAATTAGGGCACATCTTGAGTCAATGATGAAACTTGATAAAACATTCATAGATGAGTTTTCACACCTAGAAGATCACCCTATCATTGAGTATGCTACTGCACATGAATTCTATGAGTCTGACTGTATTAAGCTCTTATTGAGCAGGATCCATGATGACTTATTTTGGATAGGTGAAGTACTAGTTAGAATCTCAGCCAATGTCATTCATGAGATAATAGGTTTATCTAAGACATGCCTCATTCTTCCAATTGGGAAGGATGTTAGGAAATCGATTGAACAAACATGCTGTTACCCAATTTCTACTATTCCAAGAAAATTTGGCTAAGCTCCATCCAAAGGTCTGTGTTTTAAACCTGCCAAACACCTCAAAAATTTCATGGCTTTATGTCCTATCCTCTAGCCTCTACAATTCTTTAAACTCCCTGGTTTGCAGGTCCAAATTTTTAAAAATCTAGTTGTTGGAGCCAAAAACCCAAAAAAGCCTAGGCCATGTTAAAATCCTTCATTACCTTTTTTGGCCACTTAAAGTTCCCATTTCAGCATGTGTGATTTATAATTCCTTTGTTCACCAGTTCTCTTATTTTCTTAGTGGTTATCTTTTCCTTTTAGCAAACTGGTGAATGCAGTGATTCTCATAATCACTTAATACCTGGTGGTCATCCTTTCTTATTCATCGATTTGGTGAATGAACTGTTCTTGTGGTTGCTTAATCCCTGGAAGTCTTAATAAAACATCTAGCGACCTAGCAAAATGGTTTATTTTCCCTTTAGTCATGGAATCACCACATAGTGGCATTGCTTAAATCATATTCAAGTGGACCTAGTTGTCAGAGGATGGTGACATGCTTACCTTTGATTGGCCGAAGGATGATGATGTGGAGATGTGTCAGTGACCAATGTCAGAGAATTTGCAAGGGTGCTAGCATGTAATAAGATCGATGGTTGTCTTATGATCTCATGGAATCTTTTGAGCCCATGAGATCATATTCTGACTGTCGATTCTAATTTATTGCTAGGTTCTATCAGGTGGGTCCATGCCAAGTCAGGATGACATGTCAGTTTTTGATTGGTTGAGGTACAAAGACTTGTTAGTGGGTCCAGTGTCGTGTATTGCTGATGTGCTTGCATGTGATTGGTTGTCGAGTGATGATGGGGGTTGTAGTTGGTTTGTGTGTCAGTGGGGTCCCAGTTGATGAAGATGTATGGTGGGTGTATGATCTGAAAGAATATTCAGGGGCTATGAGATCATACTCCCATTGTCCGATGTGAATCAATGTTGTAGTGGGTCTGATGTTAGAAACTTGCCAAGGTGTTTGCTGATGAAGTGGTCAGAGTGAATGAAAGCATGACATGTGGTAGCTCTCGGCCTAGGGTTTAGGAAATACTCCACAAATTAGTGACTAAAGGCTTGTCTTTTGTTTTCATGACTTAACCAGGGTTAGTTAAAAGATTCAAAGATTCTATGAACAAAGGGAAAAGAGACCTGAGGTGAACTTGAGGTTAATTTTGTAGTCAAAGTGGTGCCGAGTAAACAAGAAGATCTAATGGCCATGTTTTAAAGTAAGATTGAATTTAAATGTCACCTATCAATAGAGGAAAAGTATGGCACCACCTACTAGCTATTAATATTTAAATTCAAGTATATCTCCGTAGGGTTTTGCTAGGGTTTTGATCTAGCGGTTGATTGTGACAAAATGGGTAGCTCAAATTGAATTCTTCAGGATAGTTGTAGTTGAGGGGTTGATGGGGAAAATATGATTGCTGATGCTATAGATTTTTCTTGGGTACCATGTCCATTATTCTTATGCTACAAAATTATTAAGGGTTGGCGCCACCTATTGCTAGTTTAAAATTTAAAAAAATACAAATATCTATAAGGATCAGATTTGGAGCATTCATGGAGAGTCTAAGTTATAGAAGGGTAGATAGATCAAGGTGGCTTGTCTATAGGAAGATTCAGTATAGGCATGGGCATGAAAAGATAGTTTTGATCTGATCGGCCAGATATCCTCAAAGAGATAATGATGCATTTACATTTAGACTTGATAAGTGTAGGGTTTGATATTATTTTATGCAAATCAATGTAACCCTAGTTAGGTTTTTCTCCTGCCTACGTGCAATAGGAGATGTATATATTGTTTTTGGGAGCTTTTGTGAGCTCATATTTTACATTTTTTGTAAGAATTGATATTCTTTAAGGAGTTGACAGTCTTGTAAGAGGAGAGTTCTTCTTTCTTAGAGAGCTATATGTGGCATTTTATTTTCCCTCTAGTTTTCTACATTCTATAATCTCCCATTGATAATTTAGATATTGCAGAGGTATTTTGTGACATCCTTTCTATCCCTATGCTTCCTTGTCTAAATTCTCTCTTATTGAATTGAGGTATATGTATGTTTTCAGTGATATCTTAGGGTTCTTGATCCCTCTTTCTTTCTACAATTCATGTGTATTCCTATGGATGATCTTATTTGAATGCTCTTGTGGGTATACTTCAACCCCCTGATAGTCTATCTCATTCCTATACGGAGTTGCAGAGGTGAATGTTTGTTTGTAGGTTATAGATTATGTCTAAATTCTTAGGAATGCTATTGTTTGTGAAATTCTCCCTCTCCCTGAATAGCCTCTTCCTATTGTGGAACCTTCTATGAAATATTGATGCAAGCCTATTCAGACAGTTTTGATCTCCTAGACCTAAGTTCATGCATTGATTTCATCCTCTATACTATGATTCAAACCATCATTTTGGTGTATCACCTTTTTAGTCATTTCCCTTTCATGCATTCCTTCTATCCCTTTTCCCTTCAAGAATTTTACTTTCATGTCAAGAAGAAAATTTTGGTGATTATCCAAGAGGAACCAGCCTAGAATCTAGAGGTCTCATTTCAGTTAGCATAGGTCCCACATTTGGAGATGATTCTCATGTTATACTAGGTTATCAAGACCAAGAGAGCTTGAAACAAGGGTGCAAACTTAGCGTATAACAATTTTGGCATGCCCGGTGGGACTAAGGTTCAGATTTATGTTCAAAGGTGTTATAAGGCCAAAGATTTAGATTCAAAGACACCTCACCTTGGGCATAACATTTCTGATAGGAAAAGAAGTTCATTGTTTGAAGTTTATGCTATCTCTGATATATTGACTGCATAATATAGGATTTTAGAAATTTTTTGTTAGGTGTATCTAGCGACTCCACTAATTTAATAGATCCAAGCTAGACTTGTTCAAAGTTTATGAGAAAGATTGAGACTAGAAGCTCAAAGCCTACCAAATTTTTAGAGTTTCCCTTAAGAAGAGGCTACAAAGGTAGGCCAACTCAAAGAACATCTCCTGCAAGGAGACTATAGTCTACACCATCTAATACTTTAGAAAGGACACCTTTTCCGTTTCATCTTAGAAGAAGAGGAAGATCTCTAACTAGAGATCTAGAAGAAGAAGATTCAAATCTAGCATCCAATACAACTCACATGGTTGCTACTCAACAGGTTTCAGTCCCTACAATGGCTAGACAGTTTTCTTTTTCTCCTTTCAACCAAGGGAGTCCATTGGCCTTTGCTCAACATCATGATGTGCTCTTGGTGGCACTAAAGAGTATACCTGATTTCACAGGTGAAGGACAAACCACTACTTTTGAGCATATAAGAGATGTGACCACTATCTGCAGCATACACAACATAACTCGAGAAGATGTAGCCACCAAATTATTAGCAACCTCTTTAAAAGGTAAGACTCTTGAATGGTTTAGAACTTTAACTGTTGGCTCCATTACTTCATGGGATGAATTAGAGGATGCATTAAGTAAGCATTTTGAGGATAAATCAAACAATTTGTCTCTAGTTGAACAGTTGACAACCATTAAAAGAGACCCTCAAGAATAAATGACAGATTATAATAATAGATTCCTCAAGACATGGAATATAATTCCAGTCTTGGTGAGGTCATCAACTGATCATGCTTTCCTATACTTCTTGCAAAGCTTGAATAGCCAAATCTCTGTCATGATCCAATCTATGGGTGGTACCTCTTTACCCCAAGCTTTTGATACTACTATAAGGGCTGAAAATTGTTTGATTCAAGTAGATATGATAGCTAGAAGGCCACCCAAGCCCATCTTCCCTAGTCTTCAGTTTGTTGCACCTGCACAAGTACCCCCATTTACTCCTATTCCTACCATATTATCACCTCAAGCCAGTACAAGTGGTCAAGAGCTAAAAAAAAGTTTCTCTCAAGAGCTACAAGAGATCAAGAATAGTCAACAAACTAGTCAGCAAGAAATGGAAAACTTGCTGCAAACTTTGACTAAAGAGGTTACAAACCTAAAGAGATAAGGGCTTGGAATCAGACCACCCTTTCAGTCACAAGGCCAAGGTCCTAATCAACAATATCAGAATCAGGGATAGCCTTATCAACAAAATAGGCCAAAATACTAAGGAGGCTATCAAGGACAAAGACAAAATTTTAATCAAAGACTGTTCCAATGATACAACCCTGCACCTCTCAATTCTGCAAATCCAATTAGGGACATGGTTCCTAGTCAAAATAATATGGCTATGGACAATGAATGATGTTTTCCTTGTAATCAGCCTCATAATCAGGCTACATGTTCAAATGGATGGATGAACCAAGCACTAATGGTTGAAAATGCCTCACAAACTCAATCAAAGGCTTCTTCTAGTGGATCAGTTCCTCAACAAGAACCACAAGATAATGAGACTACTCTTTTCAATTGGGAGCAGCAAGACTTCAATGGAGTTATTGGTGAACCTTCCATTCTTGCCAACACAAGGTCAAAGAGAAGAGCTCAAGATATGGAGTCAGCAGACTCTTTTACTTAGGCCACTACATCTACAGAACCACTGCAGCAAGCTGCCCTTATCATATTTAAGAAGGTTCCTTCCCTTACAAGCAAAGAAGGCCAGACTCTCAAAGAGGTGGAACCCATCATAGTGAAAGAACAAAAAAGAGTACACACTATGACACCTTTCAACATTGTAGAAAACATGAAGAAGGTGAACATTACCATGTCTATGTGGGACTCTTTGGCTATTCCAGGGAAACCTAAAATTTTGAAGAGGGCTATGACTGAAATGACTACTCCTCAGCCTACAAAAGAAGTTGCAAAGCTAGTGTTGGTCAACATTGATCAAGAAAATGAGGCTCCAAGTTACTATTAGCTTGTGGTGACTAATCAGGAAAGTACTATCCAAGAAAGTACTGTAAAATTTTTTTGAGGCCGACTACTTTTTGGTTATTTGGGCTGACTACTTATAACTCATTCTAACGCTAAAGTGGGAAAATATTGTATAATATGGCTTAGGGTTAGGGATTTTCATAATGTATGATTTTAGTACTTGCGGTAGAATTGGGCTGTAAGGGATTATAGATTGTAATTAGGTTGTAATCACTGGATAATAATAATATTGGACTCGCTGTTGGTGGACGTAGCCTAGGAATTGGGTGAACCACGTTAAATCTGTGTGTCTTGTGTTCTATTTTGTGTGGTTTATTATTTTCTGATATTAGTTATATTTGCACATAATTGTTATTTCTGCCTTGTTAATCCTAACAAGTGGTATCAGAGCGAGGTTATTTCATTCGTTCTTTCATCTATTCTCTGAAGCAGGTCTCACGAGTTAGTGGGAGAGTCTCTCGGTTAAGTGGGAGAAATGGCAGACGAGGGTAGGCTGAAGGTTGATAAGTTTAATGGGCAGAACTTCCAGTTATGGAAGATGCAAATGGAGGATTATCTCTATCAGAAGGATCTATGGCGGCCATTAGAGGGAGTAGCCAAGAAAGAGCAATCAATGTCTCAGGAGGATTGGGATATTTTGGATAGGAAGGCACTGGGGAGTATTCGTCTATGCCTGGCACAATCGGTGGCATTCAATATTACTAAAGCAAAGACAGCTAAAGATCTGATGGAAACCCTAGCGAAGTTGTATGAAAAGCCTTCAGCTTCAAACAAGGTATTTCTTATGAAGCGTTTATTTAATATGAAAATGGTAGAAGGTGGATTAGTTACTGATCATTTGAATCAGTTTAATACAGTTACAAGTCAATTAACCTCGGTTAAAATTACTTTTGATGAAGAGGTTAGGGCTCTCTTGATTTTGTGTTCTTCGCCAGAAAGCTGGAATGGCTTGGTAATGGTTGTTAGTAATTCTATTTCTGGTTCTAATACCCTAAAGTATGATGATGTTATTGGTGTTATATTGAGTGAGGAAATTCATAGGAAAAGCTCAAGGGCATCCACATCGGGTAGTGTATTGAACACAGAAAGCAGAGGTAGAACAAGAGATAGAGGAAACAACTCTGGAAATCGTGAGAAATCAAGACGAAAATCAAAGGGAAAGAGGTCCGAATCTAAAGGGCTAAATGATTGATGGTACTATGGAAAACCAGGTCATAAGAAGAAAGATTGTTGGTCTCGGAAGAAAGATCAAGGAGACAAAAATGATGGAAACAAGCAGGCAAATGTGGTAAGTAACAAATCCAAGGAGGATGCTTTGCTCTTGTCCTTAGAAAGTATTGATGATTCATGGGTTTTAGATTCTGGGGCTTCATTTCATGCTACACCCCATAGAAGTTATTTTGTTGATTATGTCCAAGGGGATTTTGGGCTAGTTTATTTGGGAGATAATGAACCCTGTCAGATTGTTGGAAAAGGAAAAATTAAGATTAAGTTGCAGAATGGGAATCATTGGCTACTACAAGAGGTAAGACATGTTCCAAGGCTGAGTAGGAATTTAATTTCAGCAGGGCAACTAGGTGATGAGGGTTGCACAGTTACTTTTAATGATAAAAATTGGAAGGTTTCAAAAGGTTCCTTAGTAGTAGCAAAAGGTGTGAAAGTAGGCACCTTATATCTTTGTACAGGTCATACTGTTCCTTCTACTTTAATTATTTCAGAAGATAATGAATGTTCAGGAACAGTGGCTGCAGTTGAGCAGGAAGAACATCAAACTGTTGCTGTAGATTCTGACACAGCACTGTGGCACAATAGACTCGGGCACATGAGTGAAAAAGGTATGAAATTACTTCATTCAAAGAAAGTTTTACCTGGTCTGAAATGTGTCAATATGGATTTCTTTGAAAGTTGTGTTTATGGAAAACAAAAGAGAGTTAGTTTTGTGAAGAGTGGGAAGGAAAAGAAAAATGAGAGATTAGAGCTTGTGCATACAGATGTATGGGGACCAACTCAAGTATCTTCCCTTGGTGGCTCTCTATATTATGTTACATTTATAAATGATCCAACAAGAAAAGTATAGATTTATTTCCTTAGACATAAATCTGATGTATTTCAAACTTTTAAGAAATGGAAATGCTTGGTTGAGAATGAGACTGGTAAAAAGTTAAAATGTCTCAGATCTGATAATGGTGGTGAGTATTGCAGCACAGAATTTGAAGAATATTGTTCCTCTAATGGTATTCATAGGCAAAAAACTATACCAAGGACTCCACAAGAAAATGGAGTGGCTGAACGCATGAATAGGACAATAATGGAGCATGCAAGGAGTATGAGGTTGCATGCTAGGCTGTGGTATTCCAAAGGAAGCATGGAGTGGTAAGAAGGTGAGTTATTCTTTTCTCAAAACCTTTGGTTGTGAAGCTTTTGCACTTATAGATTCTGAAAATAGAATCAAGCTGGAAGCTAAGTCAAAGAAATGTGTATTTGTTGGGTATGGCATTGATGAATTTGGTTATAAGCTTTGGGATTTTGAAAATCA
>BSBK01007098.1:0-67500 GCA_027943335.1 Chamaecyparis obtusa | reverse complement strand
AAAGGGCCTCTTCGAAAGACCGCCATCCCTTACCCTCTATGGAACAAATCTTACAATGTGTCTCTAGATCTAAGAGATTTTCATTATTGGATGGCTCTTTAGGATACAATCAGATCTTAGTCAATGAAGAGGATCAATACAAGACTGCATTTACAACCTAGTGGGGAACCATGCCTTATCAAAATATGCCCTTTGGTTTGTCAAATGCAGGTGCTACCTTTCAAAAGGCAATGGATATGGCCTTTAAAAGCCTCATGTACAAATTTTTATTGGTCTACTTAGATGACATAACTGTCTATTCTAAACATGCAACAGACCATATCAAACATCTGAAGAAAATCTTTGAAAGATGTAGAGAGTTTGGGATATCTCTTAATCCCAAGAAGTGTGTATTTGCAGTCCATGAAGGAAAATTGCTAGGATATATAGTATCCAAGAAAGGAGTTATAGTATACCCTGAGAGGATTGGAGCCATCCTAGAGCTACCATTGCCACATCATAAGAAAAGTCTCCAATCTTTCATAGGAAAGATTAATTTTGTTAGGCATTTCTTGCCTAATATTGCTGATTTATTGAGGCCTTTAATAGCCATGTTAAAGAAGGGTTCAACTTTCAACTAGACTAAAGAAGGAAAAGCCAACTTCTAAGCTATCAAAGAGGCCCTAAAAGAAGCTCCTGCTCTCTTAAACCCAAATTTTAGAAAGGATTTTATCCTTTATACTTATGGAGGTCATGATGCTATATCTGCTATGTTGACTCAAGAAAATTCAGATGGATTGGAGTAGGCTATTGCTTTCTTTAGCAAAGGTTTAGAAGAGTATGAACAAAGATACTCTTTTGTAGAAAAACATGTACTTGTTGTGGTGAAGAGCCTTAAAAAGTTGAGATATCTATTGACCCATAACAAGGTACACTTGAAGGTTACTCATCCAAGTGTCAAAGAATTTTTTCTTTCCAAGGACCTAAATGAAAAAAGACCTGGTTGGATTACCAAAGTAATGGAATATGACATTGATGTCCAAACTACCAAGTTGGTTATAGGAAGAGGTCTTTGTGAGCATTTGGTAGAGGATGAAAGTTCAAAGAAAATAGAACAAACAAATGCATCTCTAGTTGTGCATGATTCAGAGGAACATACCAAGGCATCAGGTTGGTTGCCTAACATGATTCATTACTTAAAAATAGGACAGTGTCCTCTAGGCCTAGATTCAAAAAAAAGAAGGTATTATAGGTTACAATTTGTTCCTTTTGTGCTGATAGATGAATTTATTTTCAGAAAAGATCACAATGGTGTCCTTTTAAGATGTATTGATTCAGAAAAGATAGTTGATGTCCTATTTGAATTTCATGATGGACCTTCTTGAGGTCACTTCTCTCCCAGGACTACTACTTTTAAAATCATGAGGGTTGGGTACTATTGGCCATCTATCTTTAAGGATAGTCATGATCATGTGAGAAAATGCATCAAATGTGCTATGTTTGCAGGAAAAGAAAGGCATGCAGCTCTACCCCTTCAGCCAATTAGAACAGAGAAACCTTTCATGAAATGGGGTATAGATTTTATTGGCATGATTAATCCTCTATCTAGTGCAAGCCACAAGTGGATAATCATTGCAACTGACTATTTCACTAGATGGACAAAATCAATTGCCTTGAAAGAATCAAATGAGAGTGTTGTCTTAAGTTTTTATGATGATATAGTTCATAGATTTGGCACTCCAGACTCCATAATATCAAATAATGCATTAGCATTCATAGGCCTTAAGGTCATAGAATGGGCAATCAGAAATGGCATTTATCTGAATACAAGCTCAAATTATTATCCCTAGGGAAATGGTTTATCAGAATCAACAAATAAGAATTTGATTAGGATAATCAAGAAAAATCTATAGGATAACCAAAGGGATTGGCATACTAAGTTGAAGTCTGCCTTATGGTTAGACAAAATTACCCCAAAGAAGATCATTGGGAACTCTCCTTACAGGTTAGTGTATGGCACAGAGGCTAAATTGTCCATTTCAACTAAGTTTCTAGCTTTGGACTTAGCCACTCAATATGCCATATTTGAAGAAGGAGATCCCTTACAAATCAGGTATGCTCAACTAATAGAGTTAGAGGAACTCAAAGACAAATCCATCAAAGATATGGAATTTCACCAGATACAGACAAAGAGAAGTTTTGATAAAAGAGCCAGGATCATAAACTTCAAAGTTGGAGATGTAGTTCTCAAGTGGGATGAATTCAAATCTAGACCTGGCAGACATACAAAATTTGATTCACTTTGGGGTGGGCCATTTGTTATAACAGAATGCAAGGGATCTAATGCTTTTCAGCTATCAACTCTTGAAGGAGATGCCTTGCCTATATCAGTGAATGGTTTCCACTTGAAGCCCTATTTTGAGGTTAATCCATCTCTATAAATATTTGTAATTATTTTTCTCCTGCTTTCTTCCAGTTTTCCTAGGTTAGTTTCTTGCTTTTCAAAAAGTGCTCGTGTGCAATTTTTTGTTTCGCAGTTCCAGATTTACCTCTCTGTCAAAAATTTTTATGCTTAGGAATTGACCCCATGCCCAATGCATTGCATCAAGGTTACTAGTTTCCATGTCTAGCAAGCTGACATCCAGCATAAATTGCAAAAATGTTACCCAATTTCTCCTATTCCATGCAAATTTAGCTAAGATCCATCCAAAGGTCTATGTTTTAACCCTACCAAGCACCTACAAATTTCCATGGCTTTATGTCCTATCCTCTAGCCTCTACAATTCTTTAAACTCCCTGGTCTGCAGGTCCAAATTTTGAAAAATCTAGCTGTTGGAGCCAAAAACCCCAAAAACCATGTTATAATCCTTCGTTACCTTTTTTGGCCACTTAAAGTTCCCATTTCAGCATGTGCACTTTATAATAACTTTCTTCGCCAGTTCTCTTATTTTCTTAGTAGTTATCTTTTCCTTTCAGCGAACTAGCAAATGCAGTGATTCTCATAATTGCTTAATACCTGGTGGTCATCCTTTCTTATTTAGTGATTTGGCGAATGAAATATTCTCATGGTCACTTAATCCTTGGTAGTCTTAATAAAACATCTAGCGACCCAAAAAAATGGTTTATTTTCCCTTTAGTCATGAAATTTCTAGATAGTGGCATGGCTTAAATCATATTCAAGTGGACCCAGTTGTCAGAGGATAGTGATGTGCTTACATTTTATTGGCTGAAGGATGATGATGTGGAGATGTGTCAGTGGGACCAATGTCAAAGAATCTACAAGGGTGCTAGCGTGTAATAAGATTGACTGTTGTCTTATGATCTCATGGAATCTTCTGAGCCCATGAGATCATATGCCAAGCATCGATTCTGCTTTATTGCCAGGTTCTGTCAGGTGGGTCCATGCTAGGTCAGGATGACATGTTGGTTTTTGATTGGTTGAGGTACAAAGACTTGTCAGTGGGTCCAGTGCTATGTATTACTGATGTGCTTGCATGTGATTGGTTGTCAAGTGATGATGGGGTTTGCAATGGGTCCATGTGTTAGTGGGGTCCTATTTAATGAAGATCTATGGTGGGCATATGATCTGAAATAATATTTGAGGGCTATGAGATCATACACCCACCATTTGATGTGAATCAATGTTGCAGTGGGTCTGATGTCAAAAACTTCCCAAGGTGTTTGCTGATGAAGTGGTTGGAGTGAATGAAAGCATGACATGTGGCAACTCTAGGCCCAGGGTTAAGGAAATACTCTGTGAAACAGTGACTAAAGGCTTGTCTTTTGTTCGCTTGACTTAATTGGGGTCAGTTAAAAGATTCAACGATTCTATGAACAAAGCGAAAAGAGACCTGAGGTGAACTTGAGGTTAATTTTGTAGTCAAAGCGGTGCCAGGTAAACAGGAAGATTAGACGACCACATTTTAAAGTAAGATTGAATTTAAATGTCAGCCGTCGATTGAGGAAAATTATGGCACTACCTACTAGCCATTAATATTTAAATTCAAGTATATCTTTGTAGGGTTTTTGTATGGTTTTGATCCAGTGGTCGATTGCGACAAAATGGGTAGCTAAAATTGAATTCTTTGGGATAGTTGCATTTGAGGGGTTGATGGGGAAAATCTGATTGCCGACACCATGGATTTTTCTCGAGTACCATGTCCATTATTCTTATGCTGCAGAAGTATTAAGGGTTGGTGCCACTTGTTACTAGTTTAAAATTTTAAAAAATACAAATATCTGTAAGGATCAAATTTGGAGCATTCATGGCAAGTTTGAGTTACAAAAGGGTAGATAGATCAAGGTGGCTTGTCTGCAGGTAGATTCAATACAAGTATGGGCATGCAACGATAGTTTTGATCTGATCGGCCAGATATTCTCAGAGAGATAATGATGCATTTACATTTAGACTTGATAAGTGTAGGGTTTGATATTATTTTATGCAAATCAATGTAACCCTAGTTAGGTTTTGTTCTTGCCTGCATGCAATAGGAGATGTATATATTGTTTTTGGGAGCTTTTGTGAGCTCATATTTTACATTTTGGTAAGAATTGATATTCTTAAGGAGTTGACATTCTTGTAAGAGGAGAGTTCTTCTTTCTTAGAGAGTTGTCTATGGCATTTTATCTACCCTCTAGTTTTCTACATTCTGTAATCTCCCATTGGTAATTTAGATATTGTAGAGCTATTTTGTGACATCCTTTCTGTCCCTATGCTTCCTTGTCTAAATTCTCTCTTATTGAATTGAAGTATATGTATGTTTTCAGTGATATCTTAGGGTTCTTGATCCCTCTTTCTTTATGCAATTCATTTATATTCCTATGGATGATTTTATTTGAATGCTCTTGTGGGTATACTTCAACCCCCTAATAGTCTATCTCATTCCTATACCCAATTGCAGAGGTGAATGTTTGTTTGCAGGTTATAGATTGTGTCTAAATTCTTAGGAATGCTATTGTTTGTGAAATTCTCTCTTTCCTTGAATAGCCTCTTCCTATTGTGGACCCTTCTATGAAATATTGATGCAAGCCTATTCAAAGAGTTGTGATCTCCTAGACCTAAGTTCATGCATTGATTTCATCCTCTATACTATGAGTCAAACCATCATTTCAATTTATCACCTAGTAGGATAGTTTTCTTTTCAGTCATTTCCCTTTCATGCATTCTTTCTATCCTTTTTCCCTTCAAGAATTTTACTTCCATGTCAAGAAGAAAATTTGAGTGATTATCCAAGAGGAACCGGCCTAGAATCTGGAGGTCTCATCTCAGTTAGCATAGGTCCCACACCTAGAGATGATTCCCATGTTATACTAGGTTATCAAGATCAAGAGAGCTTGAAACAAGGATGCAAACTTAGTGTATAACACCTGCAAATCTCAAAGTGACAAGCACGTGATGACTATTGAGCCAATTGAGGAGAAGGACATCAAATTGATCCCTATGATTCTTGGTGATAGATTCCAGCATGCCAATAGGGTCAATAGTGTGTCTACAACCACTATTCTTGCAGCCATAAGGATAGTAAGGGAAAATGGTGAATTCAACTTCTGTGAAATCTTGCGTGCATAGTTGATGGATAACATAAGGGAAATCAAGCATGATAAGACTAAATTATTTAGGTTTGGGTCTTTGATAATATACATGTTCTTTCATATAGTTGGGAAGGTATATGACCTATACCTAGAAAAAAGATTACCTACAATGCCTCAGATATCCCTTAAGGAATCAGTTGAGAGCACTCTAAGAGACTACATGGAGTTAAAATTGAAAAAATTTAGGATAAAGATGCAAATGAGGTATAGGATACCTAGAAGTATTGTTTAAAAATATAAGGACATCATTTGTTTTATGGTGTAGACTAACACTACTTATATGGAGGCTTTTGAGCCTAGAACTAAGTGGATTCATCCACTTGGCTATGAAGTAGAGGAGCAAGTCTTGGAAGCCTATGGTTAAGTTTTACTATCAGCTCCCAAGGACTCTAATGAATCTAGGTGGGGAACTTATGAGGAAAAGGCCAAGGAAGTGGATATAGTCCTAAACAATGCAACAACCAAGAGAAAAGTCACTAAAATCACCTCTAAGATTTTGAAGATCCATGGTGTGACCCAAAAAGACTTGGACAAGGCTAGAGAAGCTAAGATAGCTATCCATATTGAGAGCACATCCTCTATAGAAGCCAATATAAAGAAAATAGATGACCCTAAGACAAAGAAGATAAAAGTTGAGAAAACTGATGATATCAGTCTTACACCCATAGATACAGTTGATGTGGAGTCCACTGAAGCATCTCCTAAGGTGCCTAAGAGGAAGAAGAAAACTATTACAAGTCACCCTTCAACTAGAGCCACAAGAAGCAGAGGCAAAAATTCACAACCACCTCCTGAGGTAGGATTCCTACCAAGTCTTCAAGTGTTAAGGACTGGAGTGGTAGAGGAAGGTAGGCTAGATTAGATACCTAAGTTCTATGAAAAATATAATGCAATAAACAAGTCTGAGATCCATGAGATGCTAATTAAACATATGATCAAGTTCAAGAAGATAGCTCTAGAGCTAAAGTCAGAGATTCTAGATAAAGTATGGGAAATTTAGGATTCCTTGAAAAGAAAAGCAATAGAGTAAGACTTCAGAATCAAGGAGAAAATACTAGATGACAATCTGCCAGTATGTTCAATTGATGAGAAAATACTACTGCTAGGATTGCTGAAGCCATTTCTATGAACTAAGATGAGGACATTACACATAATGAATAAATATTATGAGAAGATAACAAAGGAGACAAAACAAGCCTTTGAGAAGGTGTTTTTAAAACAATGCATGCAACCACCATCTATTCCCATAAGCCAAGAACCTATTGAGAAAGAGAATGT
This sequence comes from Chamaecyparis obtusa, assembly GCA_027943335.1. Classification (NCBI taxonomy): domain Eukaryota; kingdom Viridiplantae; phylum Streptophyta; class Pinopsida; order Cupressales; family Cupressaceae; genus Chamaecyparis; species Chamaecyparis obtusa. The sequence continues at coordinate 60,651 of BSBK01007098.1, read as the reverse complement.
AGATGTGATCACAAATGTACCTATCACAAGTCCCCAAGACTTAGCACCCTCAGTAATAGTTCCCATAGTTGAAATAAAGTATGCAACCATGACCACAAATCAGAAGGATGACATAATTATGATTGATAATGTGGACATATCAATGGTGGCCACTGTCAAAGATGTTGGTGTTCAAAATGACACTTATGCTCTTAGGCTACCAATATACCCTCGGATAGATTTTAGGAATGGTTAGCTCCAAAATGTATAGGGATCTTATGGTAATTGGACCAACTGTAGGGACAAGACTGCTCTCTTCTGCTTTAGGCTCTACAAAACCAAGGCGGGTGCACCTAACCCAGTGAAAATTATACTTCACACACCAAAGATTGGGTCTAAACAATAGATTGAATAGTAAGAAAGTGCTAAATGCTAACCTCACATTCATTGACTCTCCATTACTATAGGGTAGAACATTACAACCAAAGACTTGAAGTTTAGGGATGGTTCTTAATTTATATGTTTGAATCATAACAACCTCAATCAATATATGTTAATAAAGAAATACTCATCTAGGCCAGTGCCTCATCCATTGGGCAAGATCTCTTAGACAAACTATACACACACACTAGAGTATATCTGAGATTCAAAGCCATAAACATATTTACAATCTCCTTTACTGCTTATAGAAAATCCTTTCATAGACAAGAGATAAATCTATGTCCCATCTACAGCATTACTTCATCTAATCCTAGATTAGAACTCAAGAATGAAGACACATACATAAATTAATATGCAATGAACTAGAAAGTTCAAAATCTATCTGCGTTAACACAAAGGAGAGAGAAGAATCATGTATCTGCATTGAGTATGAAGAATCCTCAAGTGTATACAATTAGTCCAAGCAAACCATGCTTGCAAATTACAGCTTAAATGTAACACCCAGCCAAGGAACCCAAAAGAAACTAACCTAGAACATGATACTAAGTTTGGTGAAATTTTTTTTTTTTCTAAAGTTAACATTCAAGATATACAGCCACATGAAGCAATAACCATTATCTCACATAACACACATCGTAAACATAGGTTACAACTCTAATGGGTCCCATGACGTAGTATTACTTGCTAACATAACATAGTAAATAACATCAACAAATGATTCCATAAATTAAATACAACAATTACATCATATTGTTTACATTTCATGAACAATCATTAATTCTAATAAACATACATCCACTGTACATGTCACAGCGTATGCATTAATTATTCTAACAACTCGATTACAGTATCCAGATTAGGTATCACATGCGATACTCTAATACAAGATTTACAATAAAGAATAAGTACATAAGAACAACAATGAAGAAGTAACATAAGGAATCCAACTGAACAGACACCATCAAGCACTGGTACCTGGACGTCAAATCTTGAATGGTAAAGAATCACTACCACCCATCTATGTAGAACCAAAAAGGTCTACCCCACCGTGCTAAGGAGATAACATCGGACCCCAAATGGATAATCAAGTCCATACAGGAAACACCACTAGGAAAGGATTTCTAATAGCTTACTAACTCAAGGTCAACAAAAGTAGTGAAAGGTATGACTCACTAATCCAGAGGCAACCGACCATGTAGAATAACTAGACTATGTGTAGGTAGGTGTCATCATGTACGTCTAACCCTTGAGTCTCATCCTGGTAATCACTCTGGATTTCGACACTCAAGTGACCATACACAGAATCAGTGACTTCTCATATTGACGAAGCCATTAACTATGCCAAAACATGCACCTCAATAGGAAACAATCATCATCTCATCCTCATCTCAGTCTATACTAGCACTCAAGCATGGGAGAGGAAAACTATCTTATTAGGTTCATTTGTTTCCCTTAATTTAATTAGGTTATCACTTGTTTACAATTACTTACAATAAGTGATCCACAGTAGCCACTTGAGGGCCCTGGTGCTTATTGCAAGCCACTCCCTAACACATATCTAGGTAAACTACCCTAGGCTCATAGATCTCTCCTAGATCTAAACTCAGATAAAAATAAATAGTCACACATCCAGAATTGTCATAGAAACCAGAATTGATTACATAGTCCTAATCACTGAGTCTCATAAAACAACAAGAGCCTATAAGGTCAATTGGAAAATATAGAAAACACACTCACGCCAAACATGATAAACAACATGATCAAAAGACAAATCCCAGGCCTCTATCTTTCCTAGGTCATCTAGCTCCCATAATATTGATAACCCAAACATACAGGAAAGATAAAAAAAAACATATTATGGAAAACAACCAATTTGAGTATAAAAAGGTGCATGTTCAGATACAAGATGATACCTACGTTTCAAAATTAAACAAAAGACTCATTTGCACACATATTTCAAACACATCTATGGTAAATTTAAGAAACTTATACATCAAACTTAAACTAGATTTACATGATTAACTCAAATTCGTCCAGTTCATTTGAAGCTAATCTATTTCGCCAATTTAATTCAAAGTCCAACTAAACAGATAACTAGCTCAAAACTAGTTGAGTAAACTATGTCCCGTTAGATATGTGAATTGATTCTTATTAAATAAATAATTTAAATACAACTCATCCTAAATATCTTTAAACAAATTGATTGACATTTAGTTCCAAAACTAAGTTTACGTTCAATAGTTTACTCTAAGAATAATAATAATAATCTCATTAAAATTATTATCTTTTACTCAATTAAACCAAATTTATTAATAGTAAACAAGAAAAATACTTGCCCTATCAATAGATACAATTAATAACTCATACTTAGAAAAAACTTAGCAATTTAAAAAAAATTTACCAATTCTAAATACAATTATGAATAATACAAAATAAAAGTTTATTAGTAAACAATCTATTAATAAAATTAATTGAAGATAATTTAATCCAATAACAAAACTTATTAATAACAATTTTTTTTTAAAAAAACTATTAATAAAAAAAAAAACTAATAATTATAACTTAGCAAAAATTATTAATAACAAAATATATATTAAAAACAAAACATGGCAATGCAAGTGGGTGGCTAGTGGGCCCCACGCGCACCCCCCCCCCCAAATCTCCACTCCCCATGCGCAGAGTACCTACACCTGCAGGTACTGCGCATGCATAGTGTACCTACCTGCGCAGGTACCCTGCGTACCTCACAAGTGCTTTGCACTTTTTTAAAAAAAAATTTTAAAAAAAAAAACAAAGGAACTACCAAAAGTCATATGAAATAAGTGTTTTTTTTATATGCACTACATTTCATCAATTATAATATTAACTACATATTATATTTAACAAAAGAATGATTTGACAGGTCTGTTATTTCTGAAAATGGAAATGGCAAACTTCTCTTTTTATTTCCAGAATTGGAAATATGAAGACCAATTTTTTTTAATAGATTTTTTTTTTACAAACAGACTTAAACTTATTGATTTCAACCTCAACCATTTAGAATCAAAGGCATTTTTTTTTGTCTTTGCCAGAATATTTTTTTACTATATATATTTTACAGAGAATGAGATTTTTTTTACCCATAATGTATTTTTCCAACTTAAATTGAATTTTTGAGATCAACCCATTTATTTAAATCATTCATACTATAGAACTTACTATAGAGATTTAAATTTTTATTTTCTAAATGCCCTAAGATGAATTTTTCACAAAAATTTCAGCAACATAACATTACTATGCCAAGTCACAATATAAAATCAAAAGCATAAAACAAAGGGTTTCCTAATACCCATAATGAAACATATTTGAAAAATAGTTTTGCATCCTCAAATCAAATCAAGCACAACTATATAATGAAAATTTAATAAATGAAATTACAAGAACATTAAATCAATCCCCTACCTCAATCCAATGCTAGAAACTGAGATAGAATTGCCTGTAGGATGCTGAATCTCCCAAATTTGAAAATGTAGAGCTCAATCCTGCAACTCTGAATCACAGCTTGTAGAATTCCAATTCCAGATGCACACACACCTCACCCAAAAAAATTCTCCCACCAAATTCTCAAGAACACAAGAAAGCACAAAATATTCCAAAAATGCTCCCTCTCCAAAATTGAAAATTCCAACAAAACCCAGTTATGCAAAATGAATGCAAATTTTTTCCAAATAAAAAATCAAACCCACCTATCATGCAAACCCTAATGAGTCACCAGACAACTCCTATTCAAACTCCTCTTTTTTTGAGTTGAGGGAAAATACCAATTATTAATTATAAAATATATTATTCATGCACATCTCACATGGTACTCTATTTACAAGTTATTTTATGAAATCCAATTTCACATAAATAAATAAAGCACATGCAATATAAAATTTCACATTTAAATTATTTAATAATTTATAACACAATTAAAACATGCACTAACTCTTCAAAAATTTAATAAAAATGTATTAAATCATAATTTAGCACAATTAATTAATAAAATTCAAATATTCTCATATTTGATTTTTAATTAATTAATAATTATTCAAAGATATAAGAAATACTTTAATCATTATTTTCCCACTATATAATTAATTAAAATAACCATAGCAAAATAATTAAATCAAAGCAATTTCAGGAACATTCATGCATCATACAACCTCACAGAATGGGATCCATGAATTAGGTCAACCTGACCAAATTCGGGCAAGGTAGTCAACTGATACTTTATCCAACAATTAGAATAAATAGGCTAAGGATTGGGTTTTGGGTCTGGATACTATCTCCCCTCTTTACCATGAGATGAATGTATGTGGGCACACTCACTCCTACCAATTCAGGGAAGACAATGCCCTGTACCTACAAACCTGTCATCACAAGATAAAACATGTACATACAACATATAACAAGCAATGATAGGGTACGGTCAGTCGTGTGGATCTTGACAAAGTGAGTAACTACACCTCCGCCCTCTACCATAAAGACACATAATATAAATACATACATATGAACACCATACACATGCTAGTATGGGGTAAGTATATCATAAACCAACTGTAACATGAAACATCACATCATAATAACATAATCATCTAAATATGAAATCACATATCATCATAGCATGAACATAATCTAGATAAATCCATAATCACTGAAACAATATCCATAAATGCACATATGCAATGTGGCCTAAAAGAGTACGGCACTAATAAACTGAAAGTAAAATATGGAGGTACTACATCCACCCCCCCTTGTATCAGGCTTACTCCTAGAAGCCTACAAACAAGTAGGGATAAGATTCTCAGAATCTAACTACATCCTCCCAAGTAGCTATTGTCTCATCATTTGGATCCCATTGGACCCTTACCTGGTTGACGGTTCGACCCCTGAGGATCAAATCCCAATGCTGTAGGATATGTATGGGCTCCAATGCTAGCTGTCCATCCTCCACCTATAAAGCATTCCAATCAAGTACATGTGTAACATCAGGAATATATCATCTAAGTACTGAAACATGGAATACATCATGAATGCGTGATAAGCTAGGTGGCAAAGCAAGACGGTATGCAACTGGACCTATCCTCTCTAAGATCTCAAAAGGACCAACAAATCGAGGTGCCAACTTTGAACCCTTTCCATAACGAATTGGACTCTTCCACGGATGCACTCTCAAGAAAACTCTATCCCCAACTACAAACTATCTATCAATCCGATGAGCATCTACATATTTCTTCAGTCTGTCCTATGCAGTAGCCACATGCTCTCGGATACGAATCACCTACTGCTCCATGTCATGAAGCATATCTGGACCAATAAGAATATGGTCCTCTAGTCTGTCCCAGCTCAATGGTGTACAACAAGGACATCCATATAATGCATGGAAGGGTGACATGCCAATGGAACTATGATATCCATTATTATAAGAAAACTTCACTAGATATAGATAATCCTCCTAGTGAGTATGTCTATCCATGACATACATCCTCAACATATCCTCCAACAGCTGATTAACCCGTTCTGTCTGACCATTGGTCTCAGGGTGATATGCTGAACTAAAATTCAACTGGGCTCCAAGATCATGCTATAGTGAAGTCCAAAATGCAGATGTAAAAATAGGATCTATATTAGAGATAATCTTACGTGGAACTCCGTGAAGTCTCACTATATCCTGCATGAAGACCCTGGCCACAGAAGCTATTGTATAAGAAGATCTCATGGGAGAAAAGTGTGCCACCTTAGTCAACTGATCAACGGTCACCATGATAGCATCATGTCTACGAGGAGTCATAGGCAATCCAACAATGAAGTCCATAGAAATAATATCCCACTTCCAGGATGGAATGAGATTAGGCTGCAAAAGCCCTGCTGGATGCTGATGATTTGCCTTGACCCTCTGACACTCTAAACATCTAGCCACAAAATTTGCAATGTCACGTTTCATGTCAGGCCAATAATAAAGCTGTTGTAAGTCTACGTGCATCTTTTAACACCTAGATGTGCTAAATAAGGTGCACAATGAGCCTCTGATAAAACCAATGAATGTAAATCATCCAATGTTGGTACATAGATCTGGCCCTTGTGTCACATAAGTCCATCTGACTCCAAGAGAAAACTTGAGAACCTACCCTCCAATGGTCTCCCTGACTCAATCATTGAACTCACCTCCTGATACAAAGTATCTCTGGGAAGTGATTGAAGAATCCTGCTCCTCAAATCCACACTAAGAGTCATAGCTAAACCAATCTTCTTCTTGCGACTCAAAGCATCTGCTACCACATTTTCTTTACCTTGGATGTATTTGATCTCAAAATCATACTCGCAAAGGAATTCCATCCACCTTCTCTGTCTAGCATTCAAATTAGGTTGGGTAAATATATACTGAAGACTATGGTGATCACTATGAAGCTCAAAACGGTGCCCTAATAAGAAGTTTCTCCATCTAACTAAAGCATGTACAACTGCTGCCAACTCAAGATCATGTGTAGGATAATTGAGCTCATGATCCTTGAGTTTTCTGGACTCATATGCAATCACTCGTCCTTCCTGCGTGAGGAATGCTCCAATACCCTCTAAAGATGCATTAGTACAAACAATAAAATCTCTAGCTGGATCTGGCACTGCTAGAATAGGGGCACAGGTCAAACACTCCTTAAGCTTCTGAAAAGCTTCCTCACACTTCTCTATCCAAATGAACTTCTTCCCTTTCCTCTACAATGAGGTGATAGGATGTGCAACCCTAGAGAAGTCCTTGACAAATCTACGGTAATATCCGGCCAAACCCATGAAACTACGGACTTCAGACACATTAGTGGGTGTTGGCCGCTCCATAATTGCCTGAATCTTTGAAGGATCTACCGAGATACCTTCTCCTGAAATCATATGACCAAGATACTGAATATCTATTTGAAAGAAATCACACTTCTTTGCATTAGCATAAAGTTGATTCTCCCTCAAACACTGCAAAACCTATCTAAGATGTTCCTCATGTTCTTCTATGGATTTAGAGTATATCAATATGTCATCCAAGAAGACCAATACAAACTGATCCAAATACTCTCAAAACACTCCATTCATTAAGCACATGAACACCGATGGAGCATTCATCAAACCAAAAGGTACCACTGTGAACTCATAATGCCCATATCTTGTATGAAATGTAGTCTTATGAATATCTGCATCATGAATTCGTAGTTGATGATACCCAGACTTTAGATCAATTTTAGAGAACACCTTAGCTCCCTTAATCTGATCAAATAGATCATCAATGTGTGGCAATGGATATCTATTTTTTATTGTTACCTTGTTCAACTGTCTGTAGTCAATACAAAAGCATAAAGATCCATCCTTCTTCTTAATGAAGAGGATTGGTGCTCCCCATGGAGAAACACTAGGTCTAATGCTCCCCTTTGCCAACAATTCTTCCAACTAAAGCTTGAGCTCACTCAACTCATGAGTAGTCATCCTATATGGAGCTCTAGAGATATGCTCAGCTCCTGGAACAAGCTTGATCCAGAAATCAATGTCACGCTTAGGTGGCATACCCAGAATCTCTGTCAGAAAGACATCAAGAAATTCCTACAACACTGGATGATCTAGGGTCCTGTCTTCACTCTCCTCTTCATCAATCTCATTCAGAGTCACCACAAACATCTGGAAACCCTTTCACATACAACATTTTAGTTGCATAGCTGAAATCATTCAGAGAGAAATAGGTCGTGGGATACCCACTATCTGACACTCTACACCCTCATCATCCTTGCAAATGATGGTCTTCTTCCTACAGTCAATGCTAGCTCCATGAGCTTCTAACCAATCCATACCCAGCACAACCCCATATGATCCCAAAGGAATCACATGTAGATCTACAGTGGTAGTGAATCTACCCAAATTCAGTTCACACCTAGGGACCAAAGATCCTGTCACAACCCTAGCTCCTGAGGCTAGTTCCACTTGCCAACTACTACCTTGCTTTGTAGCCACCAACCCACAATGCTCAACTAAAAGTGGAGATATAAAAGAGTTAGTAGCACCAGAATCATATAAAATAGAAATGGGTATGCCTCGAATAGTACCTGTGGTCTCAGCTACCATACCCTTATGATCTATCTGCCGTTGATCCAATGCAGCGAACACTCTATGTGTGCACCCTGTGTCTCCAACTGTGGGTTCAGATGCTACTGACCTCTGAGAAGAATTCTATGGGGGATGCTATGGGAAATTCACTGCTATGTGCCCAAATTTTCCACATGTGAAACATCCCATGTTTCTAAAGTTACTCTTTCCTCCGGATGGTGCACTAGATTGCTGAAAACTGCCTTTGCTAGCACTTTGTTGTACACTCTGAGCTGGTTGAGCAGTTTGATTGCACTTAGAGCGCTTGCCATTCCATAAGTTCCTGGAATGAGAACCACTACTTTGAGAAGGAGGTGGAATGGTTTTAGCCTGCTAATGCTTTTGATTACCCTTATAGAAGTTCGATGACTTCTTGAAGTTTCCATTACCTTGGGACTGGTTCCCTCTGAATCCTGATCCTGAAGAACCACCTGGATGTCGATCATAGCCTGAGGCTATATTAGCCTTAGTGAGTGTAGCCTTCACAACTGCTTCTCTGAGAGTCTTAGGCTCAAAGAGTAAGACCTTTCCAATAATGAGGGCATTCAACCCCCTGATAAAATGTTGCACTAATAGAGCTGTGTCCTACCCAAATTTGGTGTACTACTTAAGTTCAAAGAACTTACGCTCATATTCACTCACAGTCATAGTCAGCTACTTCAGATTATGGAACTCATCAGCCCTCTATTTCCTCCATTGATCTGATAAGAAACATTCTAGAAAATTCTCCAAGAACAATTCCCAAGTAACTGTATCCATCCCAACACCCAGCTTCTCTTCCTCAATTTTCCACCATATTGCTGCAAAATTTGTGAGCTGAGTCATAGCATATCTAGCTCTGGTGTTGCTACCAAATGGGTGCATGGTGAAAATTTTCTCCAATGCTATTAACCATGTCTCTGCCTCAAGTCCTGTACCCTTCCCATCAAAGGGAATAGGCTTTCTCCTCATAAGGTCCCTCATATGGTTTGCTACAACCACTGAAGGATCCATAGTAAATTTCCTCTTAAGAGGACTCCTAGATCTTTCCCTGTCTCTCTCTCCTTCATTCCTATGGGAATGATGTGAACCCTCCTGATCTTCTCTATCCTGATCAGGACCAAGATGAGAAAGGATTTCTCAAAGGAGCTATCTAGTATCCTCTCCATCAGATTCTCCCTGCTGTTCACCACCCTACTCATCTCTCGACTGCTGGCGGTTACTTACTTGCTCAACACTGGTGGAGGGGCTTGGTTTCCTTACCCTACCATGTCCACCTGACCTACCTCTACCTCTGCCTCTGGCTGCTCTAGTTACAGGCATGATTCCTGCAACATGAAGAAACCAACAAACACTCACGAACATATTTCAGACATAAACCAAGACAAGATGATCATAAAGTAATAGTCTAAAAATAGAATTGTTATGTCTAAGTTTTGTTTTCAAGTTTAAACTAAACACATAAAACTTAATGAGCATACATACCACAAGTTCCCACTATAGAAACTCTGCTCTGATACCAAATGTAATGCCCCGCCAGGGAACCCAAAAGAAACTAACCTAGAACATGATACTAAGCTTAGTGAACAATTTTTTTTTTTTCTAAAGTTAACATTCAAGATATACAACCACATGAAGCAATAACCATTATCTCACATAACACACATCATAAACACAGGTTAAAACTCTAATGGGTCCCATGCCGTAGTATTACTTGCTAACATAACATAATAAATAACATCAACAAATGATTCCATAAATTAAATATAACAATTACATCATATTGTTTACATTTCATGAACAATCATTAATTCTAATAAACATACATCCACTGTACATGTCACAGGGTATGCATTAATTATTCTAACAACTCGATTACAATATCCAAATTAGGTATCATATGCAATACTCTAATACAAGATTTACAATAAAGAATAAGTACATAAGAACAACAATGAAGAAGTAACATAAGGAATCCAACTAAACAAACACCATCAAGCACTAGTACCTGGACGTCGAATCTCGAATGGTAAAGAATCACTACCACCCGTCCGTGTAGAACCACAAAGGTCTACCCCACCATGCTGAGGAGATAACATCAGACCCCAAATGGATAATCAAGTCCATACAGGAAACACCACTAGAAAATGATTCTTGATAGCTTACTAACTCAAGGTCAACAAAAGTAGTGAAAGGTATGACTCACTAATCCAGAGGCAACCGACCATGTAGAATAACTAGACTATGTGTAGGTAGGTGTCATCATGTACGTCTAACCCTTGAGTCTCATCTTGGTAATCACTCTGAATTTCAGCACTCAAGTGACCATACACGGAATCAATGACTTCCCATACTGACGAAGCCATTAATTATGCCAAAACACACACCTCAATAGGTGGCAAGCATCATCTCATCCTCATCTCATTCTATACTAGCACTCAAGCATGGGAGAGGAAAACTATCTTATTAAGTTCATTTGTTTCTCTTAATTTAATTAGGTTATCACTTGTTTACAATTACTTACAATAAGTGATCCACAGTAGCCACTTGAGGGCCCTGGCGCTTATTGCAAGCCACCCCCTAACACATAGCTAGGTAAACTACCCTAGGCTCATAGATCTCTCCTAAATCTAAACTCAGATAAAAATAAATAGTCACACATCTAGAATCATCATAGAAATCAGAATTGACTACATAATCCTAATCACTGAGTCTCATAAAACAACAAGAGCCTATAAGGTCAATTGGAAAATATAGAAAACACACTCACGCCTGTATGCACCATAAAATGGTCGCCTAGACTTTGGGCCCCATTTATTTAATCTATCGATATCAATTCCTGAATCAATATTTGTCATACATTCAAATCAAATTTATTGATCAAATCATAAATATTTCAATTTTCCTTAAAGTTTGAATATCCCATCAATTTTAATTAAAAGAAATATATCCCTTTTTAATAAATAAAATAATATTATTTAATTGAAATTAATATTCTTTGAATGAAATAATGTTATTTAATTAAAATCCTCTTTTAATTAAATGGTTTTATTTTATTGAATTAATATTCATTTCTAAATTATATAATATTACCTTATTTAATTAAAAGAGATATTATTCTTTAAAATTAAATAAATGAAATATTCTCTCAAAAGATCTCCTGTGATGAAAAAGGAAACAAATTGAATAAAAATAAAAGAAAATAAAATGTAATTCCATTTTATTACAAACCTTCTAAAAATGATGATTGTTTCCTCTTTTTCATTTATCCCACATTGCTTCTACTTTCACATTCGAATCCAACTTTTCCTATAAAAGGAGACCTCTCATGCTCATTCAATCATCCCGAATTTTGATATCGAACTTATGCTGCAGAATTTCATAGTTTGTAATCATTTAGCATTTCAACTTGCACATTCACATTTTAAATTAATTTACATTTTAGATTATTTGCAAATCATTTTAGTTTAAATCCATTACATATAGCTTAATTTCATTTTCAATAAATTAGTTTAGCTTAGTTTGCATGGCAAATCATTTAGAATAGTTTCATTTAGATCAACTCGAATCTCTCATTCTGAGTTGTATTTGCATGGGTAAAATAGGCTGATCTGAGGGCCACATTCAAACCATGCTCTTCTCAGATAGAGAGCTATGGGTCATTTTGTGAGAACTCACTATTGAGCACTCTCGCATACAAAGACTCGTAGAAGTGTGATCACACATCTGTGCACACATTTTTGGCGCCCACCGTGGGGCCCTGAAAATGGGTTTCCTTTCATTTTCATTAATTTTCTAGCTCTGAGGCTAAGGGTTTCAAAGGTCCTGGTATACTCTACAGGACGTTAATAAAGCAAGTTTTGTTGAGTCTAAAGACTCCAAAACCATAGTAACTTCCTTTTCATGACTTTGACTATCATCATGGAAAGGCTTTGTTTGTTGCACTGAGCGGCGCCGCTCCGAGCCCTGCTTGCGAGGGTGTGTGACTTTCAGGTGTTGGTGTGGCTGCGAGGCCCCAGCTCTGTATCAGAGGCACTGAAGGTTATTGTGAATGGAAGCCAAGTAAAAACCTCTTAGTTAGTGGCCTACCCAGTTCATCTCCGAAAGGAGTCATAATCTTTGCACAAGGAGGGGGAAGAATCTCTCCGTATGTTTATCATACACAGATTCCCATCATAGGCATACACCTGGATGTTTGGAGGTGGTTGCGACACTGGCCCCTGCTACAAGGGTAACCTTTGAACATACACTATTGAGCCCTTGGAAACACCAAAAACACGGGCGCCCTCTAGGGGGTGACACGGCTGTGTGAGGTGCATGTATGCACATAAGCAATGGGGCAAAGATTTTGACTTCTCACCATTTTCTTTGGTAGGGATAACTATGTGCTTGTTTTTTTTTAGTCTTAAACATTGTCCAAAATATCTTCAAACAAGACTCCCCTAATACTATCAAGTTGCTTTGTCCTTGATAGGTCTATTAATGACTACTGCTTGCTTCACATGTGCTTAAAACAACTCAAAAACACCAAAATTTGCAACCCACAGACATAATCTGGTAACAGTGTCGCCTGCCTTCACCAGAACAAGCATCGCACGGCTTGCCTGAATATTATCGCCTGAGATCATTTTGTTGCATGCCCAGTTTCAGGTGTTTCATAAGCCTTTTTAACGTATTTGGTCATAAAATCAGTGACTTACCTTGCCCTAGAAGCCTGTTTTCACTCAAGTTTTCTAATTTTAGACTACTAAGGTGCAAAGCCTTTTCCAAGTGATGCCCAATCAGCTCAAGCATCCCAAAGCAAAGTTACCCAAATCAAAAGTTTACCAAGAGCAAAAAGTTGCCAAAAGAAACCTCAAGAGCTATCAATCCATCATCCAAGCAACCCAAGCCGAAGAGAAACAACAAACCAGACTTGAGAACATTGCCCATAACGCAAGAATTAAACAGTTTGCTTATCGATTCCGAGTAAACCGTCATTACATCAACCTTGAGCCAGAAGATTAACTTGTCCTGTATTTAGGGTCCTTGTGTCTTTGACCTTTTTGAGATAGTAATCCTTGATCTCATAAGCAATTTTGCTTGAGATTGGCAAGTTAGGAATCATTTCTGTCAAATAGATAAATTTTTAGACTCTTTTGATAACACACTTGGAGAGTGTTAGTAGTCTCTTTGTCCACTCATTTTCATACAATCAAACTCAAATAAACTTTGTGCAAAGTCATCCTCCTGATCCATACGTGCTAGGGTATTCACCCAAAAGGAATTGAGCACCTCTGTGGCAGTGTTGGTTTGCACCTATTTACAAATACTTCTTTTCACCATCTCTCTCGGACAAGAGAAAACTTTCACTATCCTAGTTTGGTATTGATGTTTCTTAGAATTGTCTATTTGCCTGAACTCTCCCTTTCATGTCAGTAACAACAAGATATCAAGTGAGCCAAGGAAAGCGACCCCAGATAGTCTTCAACCAACTACCCCCAGTTCAAACTCGTCAAAAGAGAAAGGAAAAGGAACCAATATTTGACCAGTCACCTAGGAGTAAGTCTAACACCTGGTTTGACCCAAAGAGCCATTTTAGTGATTTGAGTACCCCCTCAGCACCTTCACACTCAGGTATGGATATGAGTTATACCATGACTCGACGGGAGAGGGAAGCTATGGATCAAACCCTTGATGATATCTATGAAAGACATAGAGACAAGATGTTGTTTGGTAATTCCTCTCATGATGCTCAACCTAGTTCACCCCCCATCAGCACTAGGTACCTAGATGCACATCAACAAGCTGACAGGCATGAGAGACAAGCTCACCCAGACCAATGGTCACAACATGAAGACCAAGACAATGAACCTGGTGATGCTCATGTCAATGCAATGTATACCAATCATTTGTACAAACATTCAAGACCAAACTCTCCACTCCGAACAGCCACAAGGCATACAAGTGAGAGGCTAAAAAGAATTGAGAAGGAAAAACAAGTTGCACAAAATGAATGAGTTGCAAAAGAATAAAAACTTAGGCTTCTCGAAGAGGAACAACGAGCCTTGTTGGACATAGAGAGAAAAGCATTCCAAGAGGAGCAAGATAGGCTATTAGCCCAACAATTAAACACTCAATTCAACAACAGGGGTGCTAAAAATGGAAATAATTCTCCTCCCTCCACCCCTTCCAGAACACCACGAAGTCGAAGGCAGTCACGAACCCCTTCTAGATCTCCTAGTCCTAGAGGAAGAAGGGCCTCTCAGTATGCTCACTATAGGAGGCAAACCCCTCCTAGAAACTCAAGACCACACTCCCAACATGCACATCATGGTTCCCAACACGGAGGTGGTAGCTCACATTATGACCTTGATACTCAAGACTTTATGCGAATGCAACAAGAGCCTATTTTCCAACAGTATGTAGATAGGTATTTGGAACAAAACAAAGATAAGTTCTTGGAAAGTCTAATCAACAAGGGTGCCAGAGTCCCTTATGACTTTGATGTAGACAACAAGATACAAAGACAAAGTCCCTCTCAAGAGGAAGAAATCCGTCAAATGAAGCACATGATGGAAAAAATGATGCAACCTAAGAGCTCATTCTCACTAGACTCTATTTGTCCTAATCCATTTGACAAAAGTGTGAGTATGAAAGATTTTCCAAAGAGGGTGGAATTCCCACAATATGATAAATATGACGGTAGTGGTGACCCACATGACCATGTGCGTCAATTCTATACCATGAGCTTTGAATTCCATCAGGATGATTCCTATTTGATGAGGTTGTTCCCTAGAAGTCTTAAAGGACAAGCAATGGAATGGTTCACCAACATCACTCCCCCTGTCAAGACTTTTAGAGAACTTGTTCATAGATTTGTCCAACACTTCTCGTACAATCTATCAAGATCAGTTACTATGTTGGACCTATGCAACTTGAAACAAAATCAGGGAGAACCCTTTGTTACCTTCTTGCAAAGGTGGAGGAGAAAGTGCTCTCAGTATCCTAGGACCATCCATGAGGATGAAAAGATTGACATCCTTGTTAATAACTTGGTGCCTGAAATGAGATATGAGATCAAAAAGATAGTCTTCAATTCCTTCGATACCATGATTGAAACTGCATGTCGAATTGAAGATGTTCTCAAAGAACAAGGCATTTTGACCAGACATAGAAACAATGGCAACAATGGTCAGCACAACAACAAGGATAAAGGGAAGAACACCTACTGGAACAAAAACAAACAAGTTGTCAATGATGGAGTTGTAAACACTCCCCAACCTAAAGATCAAGCCGTTCTTCACTTGTCCAGTGCAGTTCAAGCTATGAAGCTCAATGCACCTCCTCAACAAGAGAGCAAGCCACGGTATCAAGAGAAGCCTAAAAAGGAAAAACGTCAATTTGCCAAGCTTGGTGATTCTTACGAGGATGTTTTCAAAATGCTCATTGCCAATAATCTTGTGCATCCACAAGATCCAGCAAAACATTACATCCCTGACATTAAGCCACATTGGTGGGATGAGAAGGCTTTCTGCATATTTCATAATGGCATTGGGCATACCATTGAAAATTGTTGGAAACTCAAGCACATTATCCAAGACCTCATTGAGAGTGGAAAACTTAAGGTGGATGGACTAAATACCAATGCTGATCACAAAGCATTTAAAGAACCATTGCCTAAGTATGACAAGGGGGAAACCTCTAAACAAAAGGATGGCAAGGCTGCTATCAACTACACGTATACAGCGGCAGAAAATGTGATAAACATGCTTGAAGTTGTGGAGCCAAGTGTTAACATGATGAGGAGTAAGGACCCACATGGTTATGACTCTCCCCCTATCTTTGACAAAGAACCTGTTGTGGTGCTGAGAGGTCCTCATTCTAGGTCATCTTCCCAAGCCCTGAATGCTGTTACTAGGAGTCAAGGTCCTATCATTCTTAGAGGTCCTAATTCAGGTCCATCCAATAAACCCAAGCAAGTGGCATCCAAGAATGTCACTAAGTCCACCATTGCTCCCAAACCAAACTATAATCTTGTAGATCAGCTACAAAAAACTCCAGCGCAAATATCAATACTGGAGCTTCTAGAGTTGTCCCCTAGACATAAGCAGATCCTTGAGGATGCTTTGCGCACAGCAAATGTCCCTAACGACATAGATACAGACCAATTTCAAGGCATGGTTAACCACATTTCCAGCCCACATTACCTCTCTTTCTCAGAAGATGATGACAAATCCCTAAGCCACCCACACAATCTCGCCCTTCACATTGAAGTAATGATTCATAAAACTCATGTCAGGTGCGTGTTGATAGATGGGGGTGCTGGGCTAAATATTTGTACATTAAGTTTGTTAAAAACCTTGGGCTATTCAGAGGAGGTGATCGACAGTAAAAAGAAGATCACTATAAAGGCCTATGATGAGGTAGAACGAAGTTCCAAGGGGTTAGCTGTCCTTCCTGTCAGGATTGGCCCAGTTGAAAAAGACATCTTGTTCCAAATTGTTGATACTGGACCCCTTGCATACAATATTTTACTAGGTAGACCATGGATTCATGACATGCAGGTAGTGCCATCTACCTACCACCAATGTGTTAAGTTCCCCTACAATGGAGTTGAAATTTGCATACCAGGGGATAACACTTTATCAGTTAATTCAATCTCAGCTAATGTTCATGTCCCTCTTAATCGAGATGCAGAGGATTATCAAGAAACTTTAACAGACTGTCAAAACAAATTTAAATCAGTAGACCTTGGCATGGGGGGGTATCAACTTGACTCTTTTGCAAAGATGCCAATTTCCCCTCGGTCATATGGAAAACCTTCACAGGAAATGAAACTGTCTTCTTCAGTGATGACACTATTTGACACATTTGTTGAATCCTCAGTACCAATACAAGATGAAAAAGAGGAAGTAGTTGTTCGAGATTGGATGTACAAAGAGGTGAAATACCAGCACAATGAAAATTTCTCCCCCTCTCCTAAACCTTATGGGCGAGGATATACTCTTGTCAAAAAGATGGGTTATCCAGGATATGGCCCTCTTAACCACAGATTAGATGCTAGAGCCGAACCACTTAATCATGATCTTTTTGGACGTAAGTCTAAGAATCCGGTTGGCCTAGGCTTTATGAAGAAAACCAAGCACGTTGTCCCCATTCCTGCTAAGCAGGATAGCAAAGATGACACAGAATATGTACCAGACTTGACCAATCAACATGACATGATAGATGATTGGGTTCCTTCAACAAATCTCCTTTGGGGAGATTCAGAAAATATGACTACCAGTACACACCAAATCAATACTGAAGGACATGCTGAAAATTTCATTTGAGAAGGTGTGACTCTCGAAGATGTCCAGGCTTCTACCTCGAGGCTTAGGAAACCCAGCTGGTGTAAACATCCTAGCAAGGATTCAAACACAGACTCAAATGAGTATGAATGGGATTCACTCTTAGATGCAACAGTTGATTTGGATATGGATGTTGTTCATGCTTATAGTACTCAACCCAACGTAGCTAATGAGTCATGTGTTAGATTAGAAGATTTGAACCCACATGTCGCATTAGTAGACGATTCTTCACTTGATGGGATGAATCTTGATTTAGACACCTTAGAGGGATACTTGACAGACTCTGATTCTGCGGTCACCAGAGATGACATCCCCTATATCCTTAATATTGAACCAGACATCAATCTACCCCTCATTAATCCCAACCTTATTGATTGGTCTCAATGTCATCAAGAGCCTCAACTCTTGACATTTTCCAATGACTATGAGATCACTTGCTACCTAAATGCTATTGAACCTGTAGTCTCTTCCACCAGTGAACCAGCTACCAGCATGACAGAACCAGACATCAAGTACCTTAGTCACAAGATAAAAAGAAAAGAAAAAAAGAATAAGAGTTCTGATGGTGAAAACCACTATGTGGCGGTGTCAGAACCAAAAAAAGTAAAAATAAAAGACGTATCCAAAGGTGAAAACCTCTCTGAGGCACCTACGAATGAGGTACTTGATAGTCTCCCAAGTTATTTTCATGACAGATCATCAGTATTGGTGGAGCCTACAGATGCTGTTAATTTGGCCACAAAAGAGGCTCCAAAACTTGTACACTTGGCTAAATCTTTATCACCTCAAGAAAAGAAAGCCTACATTGAGTTCCTCCAAAAGAAGCAAATTAATTTTGCATGGACATATTCAGACATGCCAGGGTTGGACACTAATCTCATTATGCATCATTTGTCCATAGCTCCGGGTGTGAAACCAGTCAAACAAAAGTTACAAAAAATGCACCCTCATATAGCTCTTTTAGTAAAAGCTGAATTAGAAAAGCTCCTTGGTGCAGGATTCATTAGAGCAGTAGACTATGCTGACTAGATTTCCAACATTGTACCTATTTCCAAACACGATAAATCCATCCGAATCTGCACAGATTTTAGAGATCTTAATAGAGCATGCCCAAAGGATGATTTTCCACTTCCTAACATAGACATGATAGTGGACATGACGGCGGGCTATGAGATCTACTCCTTGATGGATGGTTTTTCTGGGTATAATCAGATCAAGATTGCTCCTAAGGATCAAGAAAAGACTGTATTCACATGTGCGTGGGGTACTTACTGTTGGAACGTCATGCCCTTTGGATTAAAAAATGCAGGAGCTACTTATCAAAGAGCTATGACAACCATCTTCCATGACATGATGCATAAAAATATGGAAGATTATGTGGATGACACCCTCGTTAAGTCCAAGAAAAGAGGAACACACCTGGCTGATTTAGAAGCAATTCTGGATCGTATGGAATAATTTCAACTGAGGTTAAATCCAAAAAAGTGTGCATTTGGTGTTACTTCTGGCAAACTATTGGGGTTCATCATTTCAGCTAAAGGGATAGAAGTGGACCCTGAAAAGGTTCAGGCCATTATAAACATGCCACCTCCTAAAAATGTCAGTCAAATGAGGAGTCTTCAAGGACACCTTCAATCCATAAGGAGGTTTATTTCACAATTAGCTGATAGGGCACAACCCTTTAACAAAAATCTGCATAAAGGGGTTCAATGTGTCTGGAATGAAGATTGCCAGAAAAGCATGGATTAGATTAAGGAATATTTGGCACATCCTCCTATCTTAATGCCTCCCATTCCAGGAAAACCCCTTATTTTGTATGTCTCAGCTACTGAATCTTCATTGGGGGCATTGTTGGCTCAATTAGATGAACAAGGGAAAGAAAGGGCCATATACTATATTAGCCGCACTCTAGTGGCTTATGAGATCAATTACACAAGTATTGAAAAAGCTTGCCTTGCAGTAGTGTTTGCCTCTCAAAAGCTGCGACACTATATGCTTGCGCATACCATTCATCTTATAGCAAAAATTGATCCTCTCAAATACTTGCTCGGTAAAGCTTCTCTCACGGGTAGACTTGCTAAATGGATGATGATTCTTTCTGAATTTGACATAGAGTATATCGAACGCAAGGCAATCAAAGGCCAGGCTATTGCAGATCAACTGGCTAACTTTCCAATTGAAGATAATATGCCCGTTCAAGTCAACTTCCCAGATGAACATCTCATGTACATGACTGAGAGATCCTGGAAGCTATTCTTTGATGGTTCCTACATGCACAATGGTTCTGGAGCTGGCATGTTGTTTGTCTCTCCTCATGGGTATACTATTCCCAAATCCTACAAGTTACTATTTCCATGCACAAACAACATAGCTGAATATGAGGCTTTAACAAATGGACTCAAAATGGCTATAGAGTGGAATATCAAAGAGCTACATATCTATGGGGATTCTCAGCTAATCATTAATTAGGTTAATGAGCAATACCAAACAAAAGATAACAAGTTGATACCTTATAAAAAAATGGTTGATTCATTAAGACGGTATTTTACCTTTGTCACTTTTCAACAAATCCCCAGAGCTGAGAATAAAGCGGCCGATGCTATGGCCACCCTTGCTTCACTTCTGCAGTTAACAGAACACGAGTTCAGATATGAGTTCCTAGTGGAAGAGCTACATTATCCCATATTTGACTCACCCGAAAGCCATGTCATATGTACCATAATCAACCATGAATCCTCCCGCTATGGTGCCATTTACTCCTATCTCTGTGATGGCATCATCCCTGACACTTTCAACCGGTCTGAAAGAAGAAACCTCATCCGTAATGCCTCTCGCCATTCCCTCATCTCTGGTGATTTGTATAGGAGGGGTCTAGATGGGACACTTTTTAGGTGTTTAGAAAAGGAGGAATCCGATCAAGCGCTAGTTGACATCCACGAGGGCATATGTGGGGGACATTCTAATGGTCTTTCCATGGCTAGAAGGTTGCTTAGGGCGGGATACTATTGGCCTACAATGCAGATGGACGCGATAAAATTTGCCAAATCTTGTGAAAAATGTCAGAAACATGGACACCTGATACATGCTCTAGGTAGGGAGTTAATTCCTTCTATCTCTCACTGGCCATTTCAGCGATGGGCCTTTGACCTTGTTGGGTAGATTCATCCCAACTCATCAGGTGGGCACAAATTCATTATCACTGCTACTGACTATTTCACAAAATGGGTAGAGGCTGTCCCACTTTCTGTTGCCTCAGGCAAGACAGTATCTCTATTCATCTTAAACCATATCATCTTTCGATATGGAGTTCCATCTGAAATCATCACTGACAATGGAGGTCAGTTCAATAACAAGGACCTTACACAACTCTACCAAAGATTCAGGATAAAACAAAATTGGTCCTCCATTTACTTCCCGCAAGGAAATGGTCAGGCAGAGGCTTCAAATAAAACCATTCTCAAGATTCTACACAGAACAGTTCACAAGAATGGTAGAGACTGGCACCTACAGATAAATCTGGCCTTGTGGGCCTATAGAACGAGTATTCGTACTCCAACGGGGGCTACTCCTTTTGCCCTCACATATGGCGCTGAAGCAGTGTTACCTTTAGAGGTTGAGATTCCATCACTGAGAGTCTCTCTCAAAGGTCTGATTACAGATGAAGATTATCGTGCCATGAGATTACAGGAATTAGAACTTCTGGATGAAAAGTGTAAAGCTTCATTTGACCATATGAGGGTCTACCAAAAGCGGATGTCCAAAGCATTCAACAAAAAGGTTCGCCCTAGAGAATTCCAAGTAGGAGATCTTGTCCTGCGAGAGAATCCTAAGAACCAACAACACAGAGAACAAAAGGGCAAATTCGAACCTAACTGGCTTGGACCCTATATTATCATAGCAGCTTTTGGTTCAGGTGCATATCTACTATCTACTGAAGAGGGGGAGCAGCTCCCTATGCCTATCAATGTTCAGCACCTGAAGAAGTTCTATCCTTGATGCCCGTTCTGTCTGGGGGCATCCTTTGTATATAATTATGGTCCTGAAAAAATCCAAAAAATTGATATATGATCCTGAAAAAAATACAAAAAAATAAAAAATTCAAAAAATACAAAAAAAAAATAGAAAATGTGCCTCAGTGAAAACCTGGAAACAGGCGCCTTGGTAGCGAAAGTACAAAAAAAATATAAAAAGTCCTAAAAAAAAAAACAAACAAACAAACTTCCAAGTGGTGAAAACCTAGAAATAGGCGCTACTTGAGGCCTCTGCACCCCTATTTCTTAGCATGCGCTCTCGACACTTAGCCATTCTCCATCATGCCTTGTTCTTGTTGCCTTGGTTTGGAATTAGTCTTTGTCTGTGTCTAGGGGGGGCATCATTGTGTTAGCTTTGGTCTCTTGGATATGCCTCTCTTTAGGACACCTCACAAATGGTGTTTTTCAACACCAACCCAACTGTGCTTTTCAACACAAAACCCCCGACATCGAGTTTTTCTCAACACTTATCAGTTTGGTCTTATCCAATTCGGTCATGTGATCTTACCCATTAGCAAGCATTCGACCTTTACCCTCGAAACTCAGTATCAGTTTACACACTTAAACTTTTTAAAACACTTCAGCCTGAGATATGTCATGATCTTTTCTTTGTGTGCTGACTGTTATTGATTTTCGTTGAGTGTCCTTGCCTAAACAGGTCTCTCCGTGATGCATAGCTAGAGGACTTGGGGCATGGGGCATGTTTTTATTTGCTTTCTGCTTGTTGGTGTTTGTCTTGAACCTCTTGAGTGTTTTTTGTTGTCTCCTTGACACACTTAGGATATTTGAGACATCATCCTTGACTGTTTCTTGCACAACTGTCCTCATGGTTTTCCTGGCATTTATGCCTTGATGCGAGCATGGTTTTGCTAAATTAAATTGGGTAAGCTAACATTGTAGTCATCTTGACCTTTATGTCTTTGATGCTCATGTTAGAATCTTTCCACATTCCAAACCGATATAAATCACATTCATATCTTCATAGTTACATTTGTGACTAGTGATGGTTGTGTGATTGTCCGATGTCCGATAATAACGGCCCAGTGATGAAAATAAGCTTTCTTACATTCTCTAATGAATGATGAACACAAAATACCTATGTTACCCATGCAAGTACATCTTTGCATTTTCATGTAGCTTGCATTATTTAGGCTTCATGTTAGTATTTGCACTTTTAGGCTGCATTATGAGTTTGAGAGAGTTTTCCTCATCTTTCTTGTGGATTTTTCCGTCAACTGTGGTCACGATCTGATCTTCATTTCCTTACTTTCTTTCGTGATCTCAATCGAAATTCTCTATCTTAAACAGTTGATTGATTCTATTTCTTCTCTCCATTTCTTTCCATTTCTTCTAAACTTCTATCTTCCATTCACTATTCACCCCACTTCTTTTCTTCTAATTCAATCTTGGGGCATAATCTTTCTTGCTGTGAACCTTATCTTTCATTTGATTTGATCAAATTTATCAATTTACTGTTTCTCCTCTATCTCATTTCGATTTCGATCACGAGGGGGCAGTACCTATCAAATTTCAAACCTTGATTCAGTTTTATCAAATTATCAATTGCTCCTCTTGGGGAAACATTGATTGAGATTCTTATCTCTCACTTTGGATATGATCCCAAATCGACCTCATGTTCAAAGACCTTTAGTTTATATTTGTCCTGATGTGTTCCCATCCGTCGAACACACATCTAAGTTGTTTTGTGATCCCAGATCGATCTCACATTTCAATTCTTCTTTGACTACATGTGTTCCCAAATCGATCACACATTAGTCAAAGAGGGGCAAATGTATGCACCATAAAATGGTCGCCTAGACTTTGGGCCCCATTTATTTAATCTATCGATATCAATTCCTGAATCAATATTTGTCATACATTCAAATCAAATTTATTAATCAAATCATAAATATTTCAATTTTCCCTAAAGTTTGAATATCCCATCAATTTTTAATTAAAAGAAATATATCCCTTTTTAATAAATAAAATAATATTATTTAATTGAAATTAATATTCTTTGAATGAAATAATGTTATTTAATTAAAATCCTCTTTTAATTAAATGGTTTTATTTTATTGAATTAATATTCATTTCTAAATTATATAATATTACCTTATTTAATTAAAAGAGATATTATTCTTTAAAATTAAATAAATGAAATATTCTCTCAAAAGATCTCCTGTGATGAAAAAGGAAACAAATTGAATAAAAATAAAAGAAAATAAAATGTAATTCCATTTTATTACAAACCTTCTAAAAATGATGATTGTTTCCTCTTTTTCATTTATCCCACATTGCTTCTACTTTCACATTCAAATCCAACTTTTCCTATAAAAGGAGACCTCTCATGCTCATTCAATCATCCCGAATTTTGATATCGAACTTATGCTGCAGAATTTCATAGTTTGTAATCATTTAGCATTTCAACTTGCACATTCACATTTTAGATTAATTTACATTTTAGATTATTTGCAAATCATTTTAGTTTAAATCCATTACATATAGCTTAATTTCATTTTCAATAAATTAGTTTAGCTTAGTTTGCATGGCAAATCATTTAGAATAGTTTCATTTAGATCAACTCGAATCTCTCATTCTGAGTTGTATTTGCATGGGTAAAATAGGCTGATCTGAGGGCCACATTCAAACCATGCTCTTCTCAGATAGAGAGCTATGGGTCATTTTGTGAGAACTCACTATTGAGCACTCTCGCATACAAAGACTCATAGAAGTGTGATCACACATCTATGCACACAACGCCAAACATGATAAACAACATGATCAAAAGACAAATCCCAGGCCTCTATCTTTCCTAGGTCATCTAGATCCCATAATATTGATAACCCAAACATACAAGAAAGATAAAAAAAAAACATATTATGGAAAATAACCAATTTGAGTATAAAAAGGTGCATGTTCAGATACAAGATGATATGTACATTTCAAAATTAAACGAAAGACTCATTTGCACACATATTTCAAACACATCTATGGTAAATTTAAGCAACTTATACATCAAACTTAAACTAGATTTACATGATTAACTCAAGTTCGTCTGATTCATCTGAACCTAATCTATTTCACCAATTGAATTCAAAGTCCAACTAAACAGATAACTAGCTCAAAACTAGTTGAGTAAACCATGTCCCGTTAGATATGTGAATTGATTCTAATTAAATAAATAATTTAAATACAACTCATCCTAAATATCTTTAAACAAATTGATTGACATTTAGTTCCAAAACTAAGTTTACGTTCAATAGTTTACTATAAAAAATAATAATAATAATAATAATATCATTAAAATTATTATCTTTTACTTAATTAAACCAAATTTATTAATGGTAAACAAGAAAAATACTTTCCCTATCAATAGATACAATTAATAACTCATACTTAGAAAACTTAGCAATTTAAACAAAATTTACCAATTCTAAATACAATTATGAATAATACAAAATAAAAGTTTATTGGTAAACAATCTATTAATAAAATTAATTTAAGATAATTTAATCCAATAACAAAACTTATTAATAACAATTTTTTTTTAAAAAAAACTATTAATAAAAAAAAAAAACTAATAATTATAACTTAGCAAAAATTATTAATAACAAAACATGGCAATGCAAGTGGGTGGCTAGCGCGCCCCATGCGCAGAGTACCTATGCCTGTAGGTACTGCACATGCGTAGTGTACCTGCCTATGTAGGTACCCTGCGTACCTCACAAGTGCTTTGCACTTTTTTTTTTAAAAAACAAATTTTAAAAATCAAAGGAACTACCAAAAGTCATATAAATTAATTGTTTTTTTTATATGCACTACATTTCATTAATTATAATATTAACTACATATTATATTTAACAAAAGAATGATTTGACAGGTCTATTATTTTTGAAAACGGAAATGACAGACTGTCTCTTTTTATTTCCAAAATTGGAAATATGAAGACCAATTTTTTTTAATAGATTTTTTTTTTACAGACTTAAACTTATTGATTTCATCCTCAACCAATTAGAATCAAAGGCATTTTTTTTGTCGTTTCTAGAATATTTTTTTACTATATATATTTTACAGAGAATGAGATTTTTTTTTACCTAGAATGTATTTTTCCAACTTAAATTGAATTTTCAAGATCAACCCATTTATTTAAATCATCCATACTATAGAACTTACTATAGAGATTTAAATTTTTATTTTCTAAATGCTCTAAGATGAATTTTTCACAAAAATTTCAGCAGCATAACATTACTATGCTAAGTCACAATATAAAATCAAAAGCATAAAACAAAAGGTTTCCTAATACCCATAATGAAACATATTTGAAAAATAGTTTTGCATCCTGAAATCAAATCAAGCACAACTATATAATGAAAATTTAATAAATGAAATTATAGGAATATTAAATCAATCCCCTACCTCAATCCAATGCTAGAAACTGAGATAGAATTGCCTGTAGGATGCTGAATCTCCCAAATCTGAAAATGTAGGGCTCAATCCTGCAACTCTAAATCATAGCTTGTAGAATTCTAATTCCAGATGCACACACACTTCACCCAAAAAAATTCTCACACCAAATTCTGTAGAACACAAGAAAGCACAAAATATTCCAAAAATGCTCCCTCTCCAAAATTGAAAATTCCAACAAAACCTGGTTATGCAAAGTGAATGCAAATTTTTCCCAAATAGAAAATCAAACCCACCTATCATGCAAACCCTAATGAGTCACCAGACAACTCCTATTCAAACTCCTCTTTTTTTGAGTTGAGGGAAAATACCAATTATTAATTATAAAATATATTATTCATGCACATTTCACATGGTACTCTATTTACAAGTTATTTTATGAAATCTAATTTTACATAAATAAATAAAGCACATGCAATATAAAATTTCACATTTAAATTATTTAATAATTTATAACACAATTAAAACATGCACTAATTCTTCAATAATTTAATAAAAATGTATTAAATCATAATTTAGCACAATTAATTAATTAAATTCAAATATTCTCATATTTAATTTTTAATTAATTAATAATTATTCAAAGACATAAGAAATACTTTAATCATTATTTTTCCACTATATGATTAATTAAAATAGCCATAGCAAAATAATTAAATCAAAGCAATTTCAGGAACATTCATGCATCATACAACCTCACAAAATGGGATCTACGAATTAGGTCAACCTAACCAAATTTGGGCAAGGTAGTCAACCGATACTTTATCCAACAATTAGGATAAATAGGCTAAGGATTGGGTTTTGGGTCTGGATACTATCTCCCCTTTTTACCATGAGATGAATGTATGTGGCATGGTCACTCCTGCCAATTCAGGGAAGACGATGCCCTGTACCTGCAAACCTGTCATCACAAGACAAAGCATGTTCATAGGCCTTAATTTCTACCTAAAAGGGTTAGTGCCTTCCTTCAATGGTATTTCATGCTGGAATAAATCTTCTCTATAGGCCTTCAAATCCTCATAAGACCATGCAAAAACATGTTTAAATTTTTTGAGAAGATCAATCAAATTCTTTCTAGTTCTTGGGGACAAACACTTACCTATGTAAACATTTTTGGGCATTTGACTTGTTCCTAAATTTATTTCCTCCAAATCATTTATCTTATCAACAAATATAGGAAAAGAAGTCCTTTCTTTATCATCAAATGCCCTCTCAAGAGCAACCAGTCCCCTTGGGATCCTATTTGATTTTAATTGCAAAACTTCCTTCCCAAGAACATTCTCTTTTCCATTTTTGATATCGACATAAGTACTAAAATCCATTTCCTAACAATCAATGTGAGAATCACACTACAAAAATATTAATATGTCTTGATCATCAGAAAATACTTGCCAATTCTCAATATTATCTGGGATAGAAGGCCTAGACTTACACTCAATTTTGGATATCCCTACAAAGGTAATATCTTCTAGCCTTAAAGCTATTTTTTCCAACAAGTCAGCCATCTTGTTTTGGCTTCTATCCACCCAATCAATTCCAAAGGCACTAAAACCTTCAATTTCATCCCAAACAACATTTCTATATTGTTTCAGCCTTTGATTCTTAGATGCATACTTTGATCTAATCTAAGAAACTATTAACTCAAAGTCACCAATCACCCTAAGATGTTTGATCCCATGTTTTGATGCTTGTCTCAAACCAATCAGTAGGGCCTCATATTTAGCTACATTGTTTGTAAAAAGGAACAAGAGAGTGAATGAAAACTTGAAAGTCTTACCACTTGGGGATATCAATAGCACTCCTGCTCCAGCACCTTCTTTATAACTTGCTCCATCAAAATACAGGGTCCATAAAACATTACCCTCTGCCATGTTACTCTCATCATCAGTTAGAAGGATAAGCTTGATCATCTCTTGCACCTCTTTCTCCTAAACTTGGAAAGAACCAATGTCAGTGTCCACAAAACAATTCATATTGTCCTCTTCATCCTCCTCAATCATATGTGGAGTTCTAGCTTCCCTTGAAACTTTCACACTTTCACCTTCAATGGTGAAAGTGGCAAAGGACAAGTCACATTGAATACTTCTTCCCATGGAGACACTCCACTTTCTAGTAATAGCATTCCATATTGAGGAGGAATATCAACTACTAAAACTCTCATAGTTAGTTGTTTTTCAGGAAATGCTACTAATTTATAAGGCAAAGCCTTAATGGTACCAATAACTAGTACTTCTCTTGAGTCCATAGCCTGGCATCTCCCATGAGGTGTATCAACCTTTAGTCCTAGTGACTTCATGATCTTTGCAGGCATGACAGTATTTGATGCCCCAAAATCTATCATGAAATTCTTCAATAATTTTCCATTTATCACAAGGGACAATAAAAAAGGATCAACTATCCCCGATGCATTGTTTACAACATTTGTATCCAAAAATATTTGAGGAATATTAGAAACAATTTCTTCACTTTTATTTTCAGGTGTGTCCTCCAAGGAAGCCACGTGTTTGTCATTTCTACTCACGTCTTGGATTCCTGCAGAAGAAACACCACTCACCCAATCTAGAGCTTTCACTCTATGTTCTTTTATTCTCATCATTTCCAAAAGTGGAACCTTGACAGTCATCTATGACAACAATTTAGTCATATCAATTGGAACATACTTTTGGTCATTCTTGTCTCCCTCAAAAATAGTGACAACTTTATCCTTTGTCAGATCAGACTTGTCTTTGAGAGAAGACTCCTCTCCATTTTGAGGAATAGGAACAACTCCCTTTGATGTCTTTGCTTTATTCTTAGGTGTTGCAGTAGGTATGATTTTTCTTTTTACCTTCACTTGGTTAGCAACATCAGCACCCTTACCTTTTCCCTCAGAGTGTTGTGCGCTATTTTCTGTCCTCTTGATAAACATACTACTTGGTTTACCAGTTGCATTTCCAACTACCTTGTTCCTCAAATTGTGATTGCTCCTAGCTTGAGTGACCATGTCTGCAGTGATTTGAGCAATTTCTTCATCAAATGGTCTCCTTAAAGAAACCTTCTCCTCGCATTTTACCACACCACATCCAACATTGTCAAACTCTTCATCTTCTTCATTAGAGTCAATCTCATCCCCTACATGTGAAGAAATCATTCCACAACCACTCTTATCATACTGCTCTTCTTGTTCTTGGTTCTCTTGTAAGTTCAAAGCAATAACACAATACTTAGGGTCATGAGGAGACTGACAAGCAACACACCATGGGATATCATCAGTCATATTTACTAAATTTCTATGCAAAGGATCAGGGATCTTGCTGTCAGGCCTATCTTGCTTGGTTGGGAAGATGGGCTTGCCATCTTTCCACTAAGTATTATAAAGGTAATTTTGCATTCTTGGCTGTCTACTAAAATTGTTTGGAACTGACCTCTCCATAGCCACAGCCCTATTATTTCCTTTCTCACCAGGCTTTAGTCCTTCTAAAGCCTTCAAAATTTGTTTTATATTGTCATCCTCCTTGGGCTTAGAGTCAGCAGACCTTCCCATTTCTTTCTTATTTTGCATTTGAGGCCTACAATCATCTCTTCTTCTTATTTTTCCTAATATTCTTCTATTACTTTCTATGTTGATGGCCAACTTGTAAGGTTCCCCAAGATTTCTAGGGTTCTTATCCCTTAAGAGGTATCCCATCTTTGCATTAAAGGCATTCAAGTATCTCACAAGACATACCCTGTCATCTAACCTGATAACCTGCAAGAGCCTATGCATAGCCTTTTGGAATCTTATGTTAAATTCAAGGACCTCATCATTCTAATTTTTCTTTATCTTATTGAATTCATTCAAGATAAAACCATCATTTGTTTTATCTCCATAATGCTCCTTGAAACAATTCATGAATTCATTCCATGACCCTATTCTAGCATGGGGTAATCCTCTAAACCAATCTCTAGCATCCTTAGTCAGAGATTGCACAAATAGCTTCATTATGACATCATCAGGCTCAATATTATAATCATCTATTACACCTATAAAATTCTTCAGATGTTCTTCACATGTGATGACATTATTTCCAGTAAATTTAGGAAGCTTTTCTCTAATTTCATCAGGAATTATATTAGGATAACCAGGAATACCAAGAAAGATAAGTCATTTGTACCTTTCATGAATAGGAGCTCGATGTGGTGGGTCCATCCCTTGAGATGTAGATGTCCTTGTATTTGAACCATCAAGAATTTTAGCAGCACCTTGAATGCCATTTGTTTGAGTTGCAATGTTACCATGGTTTCCACCTTGTCCCAAAAAGGAAGCAGCAGCATGTGAATGTCCTAATGTATGCTTAAGAAAATCAATCTTTTTTCTTATTTTTGTAGCAGAAGCCTTCAACTCTTCTTTCTCAAGCTCTTTATCTAATATTTCCTTTTTCCTTCTAGCCATCTCAAGGTCTACATCTAATCTCAACCCTTGATCTAATGGGTTTTCCACATGAACTTGTTCATTGATTTGAACTCCAATAGCTTTCTATTTTCCTTTATCTCTCAGCCTAGTTTCCTCATATGTTCTCTACACAATAGGTTATTCCTCTACTCTTTTAGGCTATGGGAAAAAGTTAATTACCTCCAAATCTAACAACTACCTCTTTAGTTGATCAACCCTAATCATGGCTTGTCTCACTTTATCTTCTTTATCCTTTTCTCTTCGTTGCCTAATAGCAAGTTGTTCTTGGACTCTTCTTTCCAATTCATAGACCTCTTTAAAGATCTCTTTTGATTTAGGGAGAGTAGTCTCGGACTCATCATCTCCCACTTGAAATTCATCCTCATACTGGTTCAATCCCAAATCAACAGCCTCTTCATATTCTGAAATATTTTCATCTTGACTAGGCTTGGTTTGAGTTTCTTGTCTTGTATCCTTTTTATGTCTCCAAGTATGAGAAAGATTTTTCTCTTCTTTTCTCCCCTTGTCTGACTAGGCCTAGAAGTGCTTGGAATACCTTCTTCCATTATATCTTTAGGATGCTCCTTTCTCCAAGACCTAATACCTCTGTAACTCATCTTATAAAATAAATCGACTGACTAGCACTGCTACAGAGATGTTTGAGTCACCACCCAAGTATATTAGGAATTACACAATACCACTTAACAAATATCCAAATAAGCTAGATAAGACAAGGGACAAGAATAACCGTGTTTCTTCCAATGATGACCTACTGGTTACAATAAACTTGTGTAACATTTCCCCAGTAGAGTCGCCATCTTGTTGGTGACTTGGATGGGCCAAACCAATCTGGTCAGAAGATATGATATTGCAAAATTTGTAACCATAACCAGAGCTCCTCAATATGTTTTCTTTATGTTCTCCTCAGTAGAGTCACCATCTTGTTGGTGTTCAAAATGACACTTATACTCTTAGGCTACCAATATACCCTCAGATAGATTTTAGGAATGGTGATGCAGGAGCATCCTGGGTGTAAGAGCAATCTTGCATCACCCAAAAACATTTCTATTTTTGTATTCGTTAAGGGCTATCTTGTGCAGAGCTGCTATTTATGGAAAGTTACTATTTTTGGGTAATTTTTGCATGTGCTCAGAATGATCTGATTTCTTTCTTGGAGGTTCATTTTGGTCATATAAGTCTGCTAGTAAAGTTTCATTGCCAGATCAAGTGTATATTGGAAGATATTGAAGATTTTCGGTATTGGCAGCAGGGTACAGAAACTTTGAACTCAATTTTGAAGGCTTTAGAGGCCCTGGATGAGGTCAAAAATTTAGGTGACGGGTGCTTGCGCGGGTCAAGCCTGTAGAGAACTTCGTGGCATTTCTGAAATGGGGTTATAATAGCCGATCGGGTCAACTGGTGATGACTTATGGTCTTCGAAAGTTGGGCCACCTGAAATGGCAGAAAATAATTTTCTTCAAAATTTCTCTTCCGGTTTCAAAGGTTATCTTGAGCTGACTATGATGTAATAAAATGTAAAATAAAATAATTCTAAGTTTGGTCGGCCTTATTGGCTAAAATTCTGGAACCTTCCCAAGCGGTGGAAAATTACCTATATAAGGAAGGCTGTATTATTGTCTTAGGCAGTTCAGACTAGTTCTGGGTAGTAGATCCGGGTATTGATTCGAGGCTTTATCCTACAGAATATTGTAAGGGAATGCCCATGTGGCTTTGCATATTGTAATTCTGAAAGTTTGTAATTCCACATTTGTGGAGATAATAAGAAGCTAATTTTCTGTTCTTCAATATTATTGTTGTTGTTTCTCTATTTCTATTATGTGTTTGTGGTATTAAGGGGAGCACCCTTTATCAAGTGGTATCAGAGCCAGGTTCTTGAGTGTGTAAATAGATCACCGACTGTGAGGTAGTTTGCACCAGGACCGTGGTTAGGGTTTCAGCGCGCATCACGAAAATACCTCCATGAAGAGAACGTGGCGGAAGAGCTGGTGCTGTGACACCTGAGGTTAGAGAGATGCAGAGACAAGTGCGAGCATTACAAGAAGAGATTCACAGATGAATGAATCTCAATGTCAGAGACAAAAGTGAGGATGAACCCAAAGAAGAATATCAAGAAGGAGAAGCTGAAATTGTGAACCAGGAGGAAGAAAGAATTTTTCGGGTGATTTCTAAGATTGGGAAAAGACCTAAGATTGAGGTTCCTACATTTTCTGGAAATCTTAACCCAGAAGAATTGATCGACTGGATCAATGAATGTGAGGAATATTTTGAGTATGAAGATGTTGAGGATCCTGATAGGGTCAAATTTGCGAAGGCCAGACTGAAAGGTCATGCGAAGATATGGTGGCAAGAGATTCAGTTGGAGTGAAATAGAAGGGGAAAGGAGAAAATCATGAGATGGGATCATATGGTGGATAAATTAAAGCGACAGTTCATTCCTGTTGATTATGAGCTTGACCTACGGAAGAAAATGTAGAGTTTGAAGCAAGCAGGAAGATCTGTTCAGGAGTATACAGAGGAGTTCTATCGACTTCTCATCAAAATAGGTCATGTAGAAGCTGATAAGGAGAAAGTTGCCCAATACCTTAATGGGTTAAAGCCAAGCATTCAGGAGGAGCTGAATCTGGTTTGAATGAATAGTATTGAAGAGGCATACCAGTTTTCCCTAAAAGTAGAGGAAAAGCTGAACAAAAAGTTTGAGAGAAAACAAAATGGAAGAGGTCGCAGTGGACGATCTGGTGGACGGTCATATGGTGGCCGAAATGAAGATCTGAAAAAGAAGGATGAGGCCAGTAGCAGCTCGAGTCAGCGAGGAAATAATTCTAATCGCTTCAAGGATCAGAATAATAGAGATCAGAGAGGAAGAGGAAGAGGACAAGGATCTGGAAGAGGTGGCTTCCGCGGAACATGTTTTCACTGTGGAGAAGAAGGTCATAGGGCATTCGAATGTCCTCAGCGCCAAGGAAGAATAGATAGGAGAAATGAAGGCCAGGCCAGAGTTGCACATGTAAATGAAGATACTAGATCATCAAATTCTGAAGATGCTAAAAGAGGAGAAACGCTAATTAACAGAAGAGTCTTGTTGAGTGGTGAGAACGAACCTGAACAAAGGAGGAGCCTGTTTCGCACTCGATGCAAGTGTGAGGGTAAATGTTGTGATGTGATTATCGATAGTGGAAGCACTGACAATTTGGTGTCAGAAGAGATGGTGACAAAGTTGAAGCTCAAGAGACAGAAACAACCACATCTATATCAGATTGCCTAGGTGCAGGATGACCACAAGGTCATGGTCAGTGAACAGTGCCTGGTAAAGTTCAAGATTGGTGGGTACCAAGATGAGGTACTATGTGATATCATCTCTATGGATGCATGTCATATGTTATTGGGTAAACCGTGGCAGTTTGATAGATGTGTTGTACAAGATGGTCATGCGAATACCTATTCCCTAACAAAGGATGGAGTGGGACATAAGCTACAGCCATTGAAGGAGACCGAAGAAAAGGTATGTGGTAATGCAAGAATAACATTTGTTGATGGAAGAAAATTCCTAGATGGTATGAGGCATGAGCATGTGTATTTTGCTTTAATTCCAAAAGTTAGTAAAGAAGAAGTAGAGGATGCACCTGTAGAGGTTACAGATTTGTTGAATGAGTTTCAGGATATTGTATCTGATAATGTACCTGATGGGTTACCACCGGTAAGGAAGATCAGTCATCAGATGGATTTGATTCTAGGAGCCAGTTTGCCAAACAAGGTAGCATATAGAATGACACCAGCAGAAAGTGAAGAGTTGAACAGATAAGTACACGAGTTATTGGAGAAGGGGTTGATTAGAGAGAGTCTGAGTCCCTGTGCTGTACCAGCGGTATTAGTACCAAAGAAGAATGGTGAATGGAGGATGTGTACAGATTCTAGGGCAATAAACAAGATCACAATCAAGTACAGATTTCCATTGCCACGAATGGATGATATTATGGACTGTTTGAGTGGAGCTGTGTATTTCTCAAAGATAGATCTGAAGAGTGGATATCACCAAATTTGGATCAGAGAAGGAGATGAATGGAAGACTACCTTCAAGACAAAGGAAGGACTGTATGAGTGGTTAGTCATGCATTTTTGGCTAACCAATGCACGGAGCACTTTCATGCAGCTCATGAACGAGGTTCTGAAAGAATTTTTGGGTAAGTTTGTCGTTGTTTACCTACATGATATTTTGATCTTTAGTAAGATATTGGATGAGCATATGATGTATATTCGTATGGTATTTGAGAAGTTGAGAGAAGAGAAATTGTTGATTAATTTGAAGAAGTGCAGTTTTGTGAAGAAAGAGTTAGTGTATTTGAGATTTGTAGTTTCAGCAGAAGCTTTAAAAATGGATCCAAAGAAGGTACAGGCTATCCTTGAATGGCCTACTCCAAGGAGTGCTACTGAGGTAAGATCTTTTCATGGTCTAGCTAGCTTTTACAGAAAGTTTATCAAAAATTTTAGCAGTATTTGTGGACCCTTGACTGAAACAATGAGAGGGGATAGAAAAGAGTTTAAGTGGACTACTGGGGCAGAAAAGAGTTTTCAATTGTTGAAACAAAAAGTTACAAAACAACCTGTTTTAGCACTTCTAGATTTTAATAAGGTGTTTCAAGTGGATTGTGATGCTAGTGGTACTGCAATAGGAGCTGTTATGAGCCAAGAAGGTAAACCTGATGCTTATTTCAGTGAGAAGTTAAATGATGCCAAGAGAAAATATTTTGTTTATGATCAGGAATTTTATGCTATAGTTCAGGCAATAAAGAAGTGGAGACATTATCTGCTTCCTAAGGAGTTTGTTTTGTATACTGATCATCAAGCTTTGCAATATTTGAATAGTCAAGGAAAGTTGAATCAGAGGCATTTGAAATGGGTTGAGTTTTTGCAGAGTTATACATTTGTTTTGAAACGAAGAAGTGGAAAGTCTAACAGGGTTGCAGATGCTCTTAGCAAGAGGCAACTATTGCTGACAGAGATGCAGATTGAGGTGGTTGGGTTCAAGGAACTCAAGAATTTGTATCTAGAGGATCCTGATTTTGGTGAAGCTTGGAAAGCTTGTACAGAACCTGTTACTCTAGACAGGACGAAATAGCTGGATTTTATCATCCAAGATGATATGCTATTCAGAGGGAGTCAGTTGTGCATTCCACAAAGTTTTATGAGGGAGAATCTCATCAAGGAGAAGCATAGCGGGGGATTGGCTGGATATTTTGGTCGTGATAAAACCCTTGGTTTGGTTAGTGAGAATTATTATTGGCCACAGTTGCAGCAAGATGTGAAGAAGTTTGTACAGAGTTGCAGAGTATGTCAGATGGTGAAAGGAGTGAAGCAGAATACAAGGTTGTATCAGCCATTACCCATACCAAAGAAGCCTTGGGAGGATATCAGCATGGATTTTGTTTTTGGTTTACCGAGGACTCAGCGGGGACATGATTCAATTTTTGTGGTGGTTGACAAATTTTCAAAGATGGCACATTTCATTCCCTGCAAGAAGACTAATGATGTTGTTCATGTAGCAGAATTATTTTTCAGAGAAGTAGTGAGACTTCATGGTTTGCCAAAGACCATAGTTTCAGATTGGGACACTAAGTTTGTTGGATATTTCTGGCGTACATTGTGGAAGAAGTTGAAGACAGATTTGAAGTTTAGTTCATCACATCATCCACAGACTGATGGACAGACAGAGGTGGTGAATAGGAGTTTGAAAAATTTGCTGAGATGTTTGGTTGGAGATAAGCCAACAGGATGGGATTTGATTTTACCACAGGCAGAATTTGCATACAATAATTTTGTCAAGAGGAGCACTGGTAAATCACCATTCCAGATTGTATATGGAAGTAGTCCAAGAAATGCATCTAAATTGAGGAAGATAGATAAAGGAGAAATAAGTAGTGCTGAAGCTGAGGATTTTACAGAAAACTTAAAAACATCCATGAGGAGGTGAGGAAGCATATTACCAAGATGAATGCATAGTATAAGGCTAAGGCAGATGAGAAAAGGAGGTATAAGGAATTTCAAGTTGGTGATGAGGTCATGGTTCATTTGCGGAAGGAGCGGTTTCCAGTTGGTACATATAACAAGCTGAAAATGAAGAAGTTTGGACCATGTAAGATACTGAAGAAACATGATTCAGGAAATGCATATGAGGTAGAATTGCCTACTGAGCTAAATATTTCACCAGTGTTTAACATTTCAGATCTAACAGAGTATCATGAAGGAGGTGTTGAAGATGAGATCACAGCAGCACAATGGAGTATTCCAGCAACTAGTTCAGACACTAAGGAGATCGAAGACATACTGGACAGTCATGTTGGCAGAAGCACAAGGAACAGAACATATGAAGAGTATTTGGTCAAATGGAAAGGACGACCTGTTAAAGATTCATCATGGCTAACAAAGGAGGAGGTTAACCGTCTTGGTTTTCCTCTGCACACCTGAGTTGTGACCGGGTCACTTCTCCAATTACCCCGGGTGTCTGATGCAGGAGCATCTTGGGTGTAAGTGCAATCTTGCATCACCCAAAAATATTTCTATTTTTGTATTCGTTAAGGGTTATCTTGTGCAGAGCTGCTATTTATGGAAAGTTACTATTTTTGGGTAATTTTGGCATGTGCTCAGAATGATCTGATTTCTTTCTTGGAGGTTCATTTTGGTCATATAAGTCTGCCAGTAAAGTTTCATTGCCAGATCAAGTGTATATTGGAAGATATTAAAGATTTTCGGTATTGGCAGTAGGGTACAGAAACTTTGAACTCAGTTTTGAAGGCTTTAGAGGCCCCAGATGAGGTCAAAAATTTGGGTGACGGGTGCTTGCGCGGGTCAAGCCTGTAGAGCGCTTCGTGGCATTTCTGAAATGGGGTTATAATAGCCAATCGGGCCAACTGGTGATGACTTATGGTCTTCGAAAGTTGGGCCACCTGAAATAGCGAAAAATAATTTTCTTCAAAATTTCTGTTCGGGTTTCAAAGGTTATCTTGAGCCGACTATGATGTAATAAAATGTAAAATAAAATAATTCTAAGTTTGGTCAGCTTTATTGGCTAAAATTCTGGAACCTTCCCAGGCGGTGGAAAATTGCCTATATAAGGAAGGCTGTATTATTGTCTTAGGCAGATCAGAATAGTTCTGGGTAGTAGATCCAGGTATTGATTCGAGGCTTTATCCTACAGAATATTGTAAGGGAATGCCCATGTGGCTTTGCATATTGTAATTCTGAAAGTTTGTAATTCCACATTTGTGGAGATAATAAGAAGCCAATTTTTTGTTCTTGCATATTATTGTTGTTGTTTCTCTATTTCTGTTATGTGTTTGTGGTATTAAGGGGAGCACCCTTCATCAAATGGTTAGCTCCAAAATGTATAGGGATCTTAGGGTAACTGGACCAACTATAAGGATAAGACTGCCCTCTTTTGCTTTAGGCTCTGCAAAACCAAGGCGGGTGCACCTAACCTAGTGAAAATTATACTTCACACACCAAAGACTGGGTCTAAATAATAGATTGAATAGTAAGAAAGTGCTAAATGCTAACCTCACATTCATTGACTCTCCATTACTATAGGGTAGAACATTACAACCAAAGACTTGAAGTTTAGGGATGGTTCTTAATTAATATGTTTGAATCATAACAACCTCAATCAATATATGTTAATAAAGAAATACTCATCTAGGCCAGTGCCTCATCCATTGGGCAAGATCTCTTAGACAAACTATACACACACACCAGAGTATATCTGAGATTCAAAGCCATAAACACATTTACAATCTCCTTTACTACTTATAAAAAATCCTTACATAGACAAGAGATAAATATATGTCCCATCTAGAGCATCATTTCATCTAATCCTAGATTAGAACTCAAGAATGAAGACACATACATAAATTAATATGCAATGAACTAGAAAGCTCAAAATCTATTTGCATTGACACAAAGGAGAGAGAAGAATCATATATCTGCATTGAGTATGAAGAATCCTCAAGTGTATACAATTAGTCCAAGCAAACCATGCTTGCAAATTATAGCTTAGACCTACAACTTTCTTTCTACTGTCAACAAATACTAAAACAAATCATTACAATTCAAACTGAGAAGAGGACTCACAACCAAAAGATTTGAATACCTAACTCCCAATAACCTCGAATGATCATAAAAATTCCCTTTATACTAGGGTAACAATACAAGCATAATGATCATTCTCAATTCAAAAATTCAAAATCACCTAACACCACTAAGGAGTTAACACAAACACGATAGGGACCAAGCCACAACTGGTAAGCTCAAATAGTCCAATTTCAATAGCTATCTAGCCCTGTACCAGTCCCAAGTACAAAATCATCACAAAACCCCAAGAAATCCAGCCAAAATGACCCCTACAACACATCTTGAGTACTGCTTCATTTACTTTCCCATGGAAAGACATTCCTCTGCAACTACCCATGGTAGCTTGGACCACACTGCAATAGTTGACAACCATTTTCACCCACTCTAGCTGCTCAAAAATTGAATTCTGGTACTTTTGTCATTGTAAACCCTCTACAAAAATTTGAATTTGAAATCAAATGGCTACTGTATGGTGCTTACAACAAATCGGTGGTTGATATTTAAATCTCCTTCAACTTTAAGTCATTACCATCTGATCCTCATGTTTCATGGTCTTTATGATTTACCCTTTATAGGAATCCTGGTTTACATTTAGTGACCATGCGACAAAGGCTTTTCCTCAATCATGAAATGAAATACTTAACCTGAGCTTATCCTTGTGAACTAGCGAACGAAGGAAACTTACTAACCTAGGTCCTTTATTTAGCAAACTGGTGACTGAAAGAATTCGCCAGTTCTCAAAACACTCTTTACTTCCACCAAGTTAGTTAGCGATTATGTGAACCCTTGTTTGCTAAATTGCTAGACCTTTTAGAACACCACCAATTCTTCTCATGAATGAGTGAACCCATTGAATTTTTTCAGGCCGCTAACCTTATTTATCCAGAACACTAAGACGCTAGACCCCACCTTGGCCTGCTTTATGCCACTTGTCATTATGTCATTCACTGCTGCCACTCGGTCACATTGACACAGGACCCACTTTTTGTAAGCCTTATAATCAGACGACAAGCGTAAGATCTCATAGGTCTGAAAAAACTCATGAGAACTTACGCTGACCATAGATCCTATCCTCATCACTAATCTCTCTGACAATGACCCCACCTGGCCGCATCACCCACACTGACCAATAAAATTTGAACAATCCTACACCACCTAGAAAATGGCCCCACTGAGAACATTAACTGATGAAGGGTGCTCCCCTTAATACCACAAATGCATAACAGAAATAGAGAAACAACAACAATATGCAAGAACAGAAAATTGGCTTCTTATTATCTCCACAAATGTGGAATTACAAACTTTCAGAATTACAATATGCAAAGCCCCATGGGCATTCCCTTACAATATACTGTAGGACAAAGCCTCGAATTATTTCCCAGATCTACTACCCAGAACTATTCTGAACTGCCTAAGACAATAATACAGCCTTCCTTATATAGGCAATTTTCCACCGCCTGGGAAGGTTCCAGAATTTTAGCCAATAAGGCTGACCAAACTTAGCATTATTTTATTTTACATTTTATTACATCATAGTCGGCTCAAGATAACCTTTGAAACCCGAACAGAAATTTTGAAGAAAATTATTTTCTGCCATTTCAGGTGGTCCAACTTCCGAAGACCATAAGTCATCACCCGTTGACCCGCTCGGCTATTATAACCCCATTTCAAAAATGCCACGAAGCGCTCTACAGGCTTGACCCGCGCAAGCACCCGTTACCCAAATTTTCGACCTCATCCAGGGCCTCTAAAGCCTTCAAAACTGAGTTCAAAGTTTCTTTACCCTGCTGCCAATACCGAAAATCTTCAATATCTTCCAATATACACTTGATCTGGCAATGAAACTTTACTGGCAAACTTATATGACCAAAATGAACCTCCAAGAAAGAAATCATATCATTCTGAGTACATACAAAAATTACCAAAAATAGTAACTTTCTATAAATAGCAGCTCTGCACAAAATAACCCTTATTGAATAAAAACATAAATATTTTTGGGTGATGCAAGATTGCTCTTACACCCAGGATGCTCCTCCATCAGACACCCGGGGTAATTTGAGAAGTGACCCTGTCACGACTCAGGTGTGCAGAGGAAAACTAAGACGGTTAACCTCCTCCTTTGTTAGCCATGATGAATCTTCAACAGGTCATCCTTTCCACTTGACCAGATATT
The DNA here is from genome assembly GCA_027943335.1 of Chamaecyparis obtusa. NCBI lineage: Eukaryota > Viridiplantae > Streptophyta > Pinopsida > Cupressales > Cupressaceae > Chamaecyparis > Chamaecyparis obtusa. The sequence continues at coordinate 19,566 of BSBK01007098.1, read as the reverse complement.
CTTCATATGTCCTGTTCCTTGTGCTTCTGCCAACATGACTATCCAGTATATCTTCAATCTCCTTAGTGTCTGAACTAGTTGCTAGAATACTCCACTGTGCCGCTGTGATCTCATCTTCAACACCTCCCTCATGATACTCTGTCAGATCTAAAATGTTAAACACTGGTGAAATATTTAGCTCTGTAGGCAATTCTACCTCATATGCATTTCCTGAATCATGTTTCTTCAATATCCTGCATGGTCCAAACTTCTTCATTTTCAGCTTGTTATATGTACCAACTAGAAACCGCTCCTTCCGCAAATGAACCATGACTTCATCACCAACCTAAAATTCCTTTTGCCTCCTTTTCACATCTACCTTAGCCTTATACTGTGCATTCATCTTGGTAATATGCTTCCTCACCTCCCCATGGATGTTCTTCAAGTGTTCTGCAAAATCTTCAGCTTCAGTACTACTTATTTCTCCTTTATCTATCTTCCTCAATTCAGATGCATTTCTTGGACTACTTCCATATACAATTTGGAATGGTGATTTGCCAGTGCTCCTATTGACAGAATTATTGTATGCAAATTATACCTGTGGTAAAATCAAATCCCATCCTGTTGGCTTATCTCCAACCAAACATCTCAGTAAATTTCTCAAACTCCTATTCACCACCTCTGTCTGTCCATCAGTCTGTGGATGATGTGATGAACTGAATTTCAAATCTGTCTTCAACTTCTTCCACAATGTACGCCAGAAATATCCAACAAACTTAGTGTCCCAATCTGAAACTATGGTCTTTCGCAAACCATGAAGTCTCACTACTTCTCTGAAAAACAATTCTGCTACATGAACAACATCATTAGTCTTCTTGCAGGGAATGAAATGTGCCATCTTTGAAAATCTGTCAACCACTACAAAAATTGAATCATGTCCCCGCTGAGTCCTCGGTAAACCAAGAACAAAGTCCATACTGATATCCTCCCAAGGCTTCTCTGGTATAGGTAATGGCTGATACAACCCTGTATTCTGTTTCACTCCTTTCACCATCTGACATACTCTGCAACTCTGTACAAGCTTCTTCACATCTTGCTGCAACTGTGGCCAATAGTAATTCTCACTAACCAAAGAAAGGGTTTTGTCATGACCAAAATGTCCAGCCAATCCTCCGCTATGCTTCTCCTTGATGAGATTCTCCCTCATAGAACTTCATGGAATGCACAACTGACTCCCTCTGAATAGCATATCATCTTGGATGATAAAATCCAGCCATTTCGTCCTGTCTAGAGTAACAGGTTCTGTACAAGCTTTCCAAGCTTCACCAAAATCAGGATCCTTTGGATACAAATTCTTGAGTTCCTTGAACCCAACCACTTCAATCTGCATTTTTGTCAGCAATAGTTGCCTTCTGCTAAGAGCATCTGCAACCCTATTAGACTTTCCACTCCTGTGTTTCAAAACAAATGTATAACTCTGCAAAAACTCAACCCATTTCAAATGCCTTTGATTCAATTTTCCTTGACTATTCAAATATTGCAAAGCTTGATGATCAGTATACAAAACAAACTCCTTAGGAAGCAGATAATGTCTCCACTTCTTTAATGCTTAAACTATAGCATAAAATTCCTGATCATAAACAGAATATTTCCTCTTGGCGTCATTTAACTTCTCGTTGAAATAAGCAACAGGTTTACCTTCTTGGCTCATAACAGCTCCTATTGTAGTACCACTAGCATCACAATCTACTTGAAACACCTTATTAAAATCTAGAAGTGCTAAAACAGGTTGTTCTGTAACTTTTCGTTTCAACAATTGAAAACTCTTCTGTGCCCCATTAGTCCACTTAAACTCTTTTCTATCCCCTCTCATTGTTTCAGTCAAGGGTCCACAAATACTGCTAAAATTTTTGATAAACTTTCTGTAAAAGCTAGCCAAACCATGAAAAGATCTTACCTCAGTAGCACTCCTTGGCATAGGCTATTCAAGGATAGCCTGTACCTTCTTTGGGTCCATTTTTAGACCTTCTCCTGAAACTACAAACCCCAAATACACCAACTCTTTCTTCACAAAACTGCACTTCTTCAAATTAATCAGCAATTTTTCTTCTCTCAACTTCTCAAATACCATACGAATATGCATCATATGCTCATCCAATGTCTTACTAAAGATCAAAATATCATCTAGGTAAACAATGACAAACTTACCCAGAAATTCTTTCAGAACCTCGTTCATGAGCTGCATGAAAGTGCTCGGTGCATTGGTTAGCCCAAAAGGCATGACTAACCACTCATACAGTCCTTCCTTTGTCTTGAAGGCAGTCTTCCATTCATCTCCTTCTCTGATCCGAATCTGATGATATCCACTCTTCAGATCTATCTTTGAGAAATACACAGCTCCACTCAAACAGTCCATAATATCATCCATTCATGGCAATGGAAACCTGTACTTGATTGTGATCTTGTTTATTGCCCTAGAATCCGTACACATCCTCCATTCTCCATTCTTCTTTGGTGCTAATACCGCTAGTACAGCACAGGGACTCAGACTCTCATGGATCAATCCTTTCTATAACAGTTCATGTACTTGTCTGTTCAACTCCTCACTTTCTACAGGTGTCATTCTATGTGCTGCCTTCTTCGGCAAACTCGCTCCTGGGATCAAGTCCATCTGATGACTGATCTTTTTGACTGGTGGTAATCCATCAGGCACGTTATCGGATACAATATCCTGAAACTCATTCAACAAATCTACAGGAACATCTTCTACTTCCTCTTTACCAGCTTTTGGAATTAAAGCAAAACATACATGCTCATGCCTCATACCATCTAGAAAATTTCTTCCATCAACAAAAGTTATCCTTGCATTACCACATACCTTTTCTTCGGTCTCCTTCAATTGCTTTAGCTTATGCCGCACTCCATCCTTTGTCAGGGAATAGGTATTCGCATGGCCATCGTGTACAGCACATCTGTCAAACTGCCATGGTCTACCCAACAACATATGACATGCATCCATAGATATGATATCGCACAATACCTCATCTTGGTATCCGCCAATCTTGAACTTCACCAGGCATTATTCATTGACCATGACCCTGTGGTCATCCTGTACCCAGGCAATCCGATATGGATGTGGGTGTTTCTATCTCTTGAGCTTCAACTTTGTCACCATCTCTTCTGACACCAAATTGTCAGTGCTTCCACTATCAATAATCACATCACAACATTTACCTTCACACTTGCACCTGGTGCGAAACAGGCTCCTCCTTTGCTCAGGTTCATTCTCACCACTCAACAGGACTCTTCTGTTAATCAATTTTTCTCCTCTTTCAGCATCTTCAGAATTTGATGATCTGGCATCTTCATCTACATGTGCAACTCTAGCCTGGCCTTCATTTCTCTTGTCTATTCTACCTTGGCGCTGAGGACATTCAAATGCCCTATGACCTTCTTCTCCACAGTGAAAACATGTTCCATGGAAGCTACCTCTTCCAGATCCTTGTCCTCTTCCTCTTCCTCTCTGATCTCTATTATTCTGATCCTGGAAGCGATTGGAATTATTTCCTTGCTGATTTTGACTGCTACTGGCCTCATCCTTCTTTTTTGGATCTTCATTTCGGCCACCATATGACCGTCCACCAGATCGTCCACCGCGACCTCTTCCGTTTTGTCTGCTCTCAAACTTCTTGTTCAGCTTTTCCTCTACTTTTAGGGCAAACTGGTATGCCTCTTCAATACTGTTCATTCAAACCAGATTCAACTCCTCCTGAATGCTTGGCCTTAACCCATTAAGGTATTGGGCAACTTTCTTCTTATCAGCTTCGGCATGGCCTGTTCTGATGAGGAGTCGATAGAACTCCTCTGTATACTCCTGAACAGATCTTCCTGCTTGCTTCAAACTCTGCATTTTTTTCAGTAGGTCAAGCTCATAATCAACAGGAATGAACTGTCACTTCAATTTATCCACCATCCGATCCCATCTCATGATTTTCTCCTTTCCCCTTCTATTTCACTCCAACTGAATCTCTTGCCACCATATCTTTGCATGACCTTTCAATCTGGCCTTCGCAAATTTGACCCTATCAGGATCTTCAACATCTTCATACTCAAAATATTCCTCACATTCATTGATCCAGTCGATCAATTCCTCTGGGTTAAGATTTCCAGAAAATGTAGGAACCTCAATCTTAGGTCTTTTCCCAATCTTGGAAATCGCCCGAGAAAGTCTTTCTTCCTCTTGGTTCACAATTTCAACTTCTCCTTCTTGATATTCTTCTTCGGCTTCATCCTCACTTTCATCTCTGACATTAAGATTCATTCCTCTACGAATCTCTTCTTGTAATGCTCGCACTTGTCTTTGCAACTCTCTAACCTCAAGTGTCACAACACCAGGTCTTCCACCACGTTCTCTTCGTGGAGGCATTTTCGCGATGCGGGCTAAAACCCTAACCACGGTCCTGGTGCAAACTGCCTCACAGTCGGTGATCTATTTACACACTCAAGAAAACCTGCTCTGATACCACTTGATGAAGGGTGCTCCCCTTAATACCACAAACGCATAACAGAAATAGAGAAACAACAACAATATGCAAGAACAGAAAATTGGCTTCTTATTATCTCCACAAATGTGGAATTACAAACTTTCAGAATTACAATATGTAAAGCCCCATGGGCATTCCCTTACAATATTTTGTAGGACAAAGCCTCGAATTATTGCCCAGATCTACTACCCAGAACTATTCTGAACTACCTAAGACAATAATACAGCCTTCCTTAAATAGGCAATTTTCCACCGCCTGGGAAGGTTCCAGAATTTTAGCCAATAAGGCCGACCAAACTTAGCATTATTTTATTTTACATTTTATTACATCATAGTCGGCTCAAGATAACCTTTGAAACCCGAACAGAAATTTTGAAGAAAATTATTTTCTGCCATTTCAGGTGGTCCAACTTCCGAAGACCATAAGTCATCACCCGTTGACCCGCTCGGCTATTATAACCCCATTTCAGAAATGCCACGAAGCGCTCTACAGGCTTGATTGGCGCAAGCGCCCGTCACCCAAATTTTTGACCTCATCCGGGGCCTCTAAAGCCTTCAAAACTGAGTTCAAAGTTTCTTTACCCTACTGCCAATACCAAAAATCTTCAATATCTTCCAATATACACTTGATCTGGCAATGAAACTTTACTGGCAGACTTATATGACCAAAATGAACCTCCAAGAAAGAAATCATATCATTCTGAGCACATACAAAAATTACCAAAAATAGTAACTTTCCATAAATAGTAGCTCTGCACAAAATAACCCTTATTGAATAAAAACATAAATATTTTTGGGTAATGCAAGATTGCTCTTACACCCAGGATGCTCCTGCATCATTAACCCACTTGGAAGATCAGATGACTGGCACAAGATCTGAAGGGCTTTGAAGATTCTACACGCTCTTACGCCAACCGTTGATCTTGAATCTCCTGATTGAGATATCAGGCCCACCTGACAACACGTCCAGCTCACACAACATGGACCAATCATGGTACAACAAATCAACATATTTGGTAGATGGACCTGCCAAAAGAAAAGGTCACATCACACAAAAGAATCAACAACTATCTCAAAATCTCATACGTCTAACACATCTCATAAGAATTTACGCCAGCCGTTGATTCACTGCAAGTGTCAGGACCCTCTGACAAGCCCGAGAACTAGGTCCCACTGACAGCTGCCATCATGTTAATACATGGACCAACTAGATTTTCATTTGTGCATATGTGCCATTGGACCCACCTGTCTGAGAAGCTCTGTCATAAAGGAGAATCAACGGATCTCTTAAGTTCGCAAGCCTCTAACACATCTCATGAGAAGATACGCCCACCGTTGGATGGAGATGGTGTTAGAGCTAGGCCCAGGGAAAATAAAGGCTACCGAAACATAGGAAAAATTAAAGCTCAGGACTTAGGAAAATTATTTCGGTAGGGAACTAGGAACTTAGGAAAGATTAAAGCGTAGGGACATAGGAAAAAATTAAAGGGGACCCCGCCGACACAAAAACCTAACCATGCGACATGAAAAGAAGACTTTTAAAAGGCACATGCGGATATAAGGTTTTAACTCACCCTGAAAAGTAATATGAAATTAGAATAGGGCCAGGGTATAACAAAGGGTATTTTTCACCAATGGCTATTTTTTTGAAAATTTGCAAGGGTTTCAAGGCCAAAGACACAAAAATGACTGCAGAGACCCAAATAAAAAGGGGAGAACCATGAAAAATTTACAGAGTGCTAACAAAAGACTTGGACAATTTTGAAGAATCTTTTGTTAGTACACAAGAAGCAAAAATTATATGCATTCATATTTCACCTACGCACCAAGAGGAAGTATTGATAGAAGACATAACAGGTCAAGAAGAAGAGGAGGAGAAAGAAAATGAAAAAGAGAAAGAAGGAGAAAAGGAGGTAAAAAAAGAAACATTAGATGAACCCTCGATTGGAACACTATCAAAGGCTAAGATAGAAGTGATGGACATCACCCTATCACTCCCATGCCATCAGCATCATTGTTGTCAAGATTGACCCCTAATACTACAAGCTTGGACTCTTGGGGAGAAGAAGACCTGATCAAGATCAGTGTCCTTGCTATGGAGAAGGCCAAGGAAAAACAAGTAATGAGAAATTGCCTATTTGTTAAGTCAATAGACATCGTGAATAACCCACTACCAGCAGAGACCAAGGTACAAAAGGTACACTCAGTAGAGGATGTCAGCAACATCATAACAAGCTTCAAGGCAAACTTCTCCTACCTATAATAATCAATGGCTAAGATAGCAGAAAAGAAGTATCTTAAGAAAAGATTGGATGAGCTATCTGCAAACTTTGCACTTGACCTCAACTCCTTAAAAAAATTTCAAGCTTCACTAAAAGAATTTTCAGCCAAAGGAAGAAAACTCATAGTAGACTGCATGAACCAAGAAAAGCTGACAGGAGATCTTTATAAGAAAATTTAGGAGGCAGAGGCCATGATAGATCAAGTCAAAAAATTAGTAGAAGATCTTAGTACAGATATCAACATGTGTAAAAATGTATACCATGGACAAGTGGACAAGATAGAAAAGACAGAAAAAGAAATGTCCAAAATAAGGGCAAGGCAAACACAACTGAGAAATGCTCTTGCACCTTCACTAGATCTCTTGAATTAGAATATCAAGGAGATTGATGGCACTATGGTGACATATGATCAAGGTTCATGTATAGAACTGGAGAAGATGGAAAATTTAACATGTGCTTTGTGCACCCATCTCTAGACAGTAGACACACTGAAGAAATTTAAGTAGAATGAGATTGCTAAGCTGAAGTTAGCATATCCAGATGTTTTCACTTTGTAAGTACTTTTGAATACTTTTTTGAGCACCTTTGTCATTAATGTCAAAGGGGGACTATTGTATGCAAAATATGGAGTATCATATATGATGTATAGAAGAAGTATAGTACATAGTATAAGGGAGAAATAAGTTAAAGTATATACTAAAGAATTTTGTATAAGGGTATAGTTAGAAACTTTTCCATATTCCTTTGTTGCCATTAATGAAAAAGGTAGAGATTGTTGGAAATTTGACTATACTAAAGTATATGACTATATTTAGTGTTTTCATTATGTCAACAAAGTCATATAGATTTTTTGAGTTAGCGCACTTTATCACAAGGTCAGAATATGGATACACATAGAAAATTGGACAATTAGAAGAGCACCAGAAGATCAAAGCATCAGTGCACATGCGTATGACTAAGTTATAGTATGTGCCCTTGAAATTAAGATGGTAAGTGTTTATTCATATGAAGTGTAAGAGTGGATGATCAGATGAGATAGTATGACAATGATATAGACAGTTGAAGTGGTACAGACATTGAATGCTAGAACAAAATAGAGTATGTAGCCGACTGTTTCTATTTTGATTAGTAGTTATAATAATATTTTGTAAAGGCTATGTGCCTATTATTATTAGGTTGTAGACATGTAATCATATTTTTTTGTAAACACACTTGAGCCAATTCACTTGGAAGTGTTGTATGTAATAGGTTAAAGGGCCGACCTACTTAATTGTTATGTAAGTGCATATAAATATGACATGCACCTTGGTAATTAAGTAATGATAAGAACTTAGAGAAAGAAGAGCAGAGAAGAAGTATGCAAAGAGAAGTCAGTATGTTGTAGAACTTCACAAGAGGTTGGAGCATTAGCACATCAAAGGAAGTGATCTGACAAGTAGTGTCACAACACCAGTTCATCCAGTAGATATAGTGTGTATCTGAGATCAGAAGGTTGTAGCCTTCACCACTTGAGCAGCGAGCTCTAAGACAGTGTGTCCCCACCCCTAATAGGTTTATTGTAAAAGATTCCTAATAGTGTTCGACCATTGACCAGGTCACTATATTAAACTAATTGTAAAGAAAAACTCCTAATAGGTTGCAGATCTTCTAACAAGGATCATAAGACACTAGTGCAGTTCTTAGTGGGTGTCAATTCCCACCGGGGTTTTTACCTATTTTGGTTTCCCCATAATCATATTGGTGTTATGTGTTGTGATTATCTATCTTGTTTACATTGATGTTTATTTTAGTACTTAAGCAATAAAGTTAAGTTTCAAGAGTAAAGTAAAAAGATTAAAATATAGTGAACATTGATTCACCCCCCCCCCCCTCTTAGTGTTCCCATTTCTAATAGAATGAATCTAGCTAGATCATATGTTTGACCAGAACTAATTTTTATTTAAAAATATTAAAATTTAGTTGTGCTAATCATTTAGCCTAGAAGGTGACACCTGATTGTGCTTTCACCCACTTCCATTCTTCACAAAATAAATATTATGTTGACATCACTGACAAAATCTATCATGAATGAAACAAAAAATCATCGTAACATGTTTCCAACACCACTAGGATACTCTCCCATAGGAACACCATCAATATACATTCTAACAAGTTTTTAGATTGATTACATGATGCTCTGTAGACTCCACTCCATTGCTAGAGAATTATGGAATTGTAGTCCTTATGTAATGAAAAATTGGATTAGGATAACCTCCTATCCCTATGAAATCAAATTTTTATCAAGTCTCTATAATCATGGGCTTCCTTATGATTTGGTTCCTTTCTCATGGATTTTTTCCTCTAGGGTTTGAATTATGGTATTTTTCTCCTCTTAGTTGCATTCCTCCTTAGGGTAGACAACCATTCAAGATATTTCCCATGTTCATACCTCCTTGAAATGGTCTTCCATTTTGTGGACTATCCCTATCTTGGTGCCTTGGATTTTCATTATGTTGATTTTCACCAAAGTGCCTCAAATTTTCTTCCCTCTAATCATGTCTTCCAATCATCTCTCCCATGGAATTAAACAATGGGTTCATGTGACCAGTGGGAAAAGATGGGTCTGCATTCTTCTTATTTGGTTGATTGTACTTGGGAGTCTTTTCTCCTTCTTCCTGATCATATTTTCTTCTTTCCCATTTTTTTTCCTTCACCATTTGTCTTTTCTTGTGAGGAAACAATCTTCCCTCTTGCTATCTAAATTTTCTAAAGAATGTGATCGGGATGGCTCCAAATTATTTTCACCATTTTTTCTTCTTGATGTGATATTATAAGCCATCTTTTACAAAATTGCATCCCATTGTTCAAGTTCATCCTCATCTTCAATCTTCTCTTGTGTCATCACACATTGAGGATCTTATTCGGGTACTTGTAGAAATTGATTGAGTATTTTCCTCTTCCTTTTGAGCGATATGATGATTTGTTGTGTTTACCTATTAAAAATTGACTTGACTCGTTACTCTCTCAAGGAAATCCCTATGACTTGTGAATATCATATCTTATTCTTCACATTTTTGCTTCCTTGGATTCCTTTTGACGCTCAATTAGGTGAAATTATTATGTCCTTTGTTCAATGAACTCCTTCCAAAAATTCACAAAAGATGCCTGGTGCAATCATTCTTTTGAAAAAAATCAAGGTCTTCTTCGAAGATAGTAAAGTTACCATCTCCTCTTGGAGGAAATGGATTATTTTCCAAAGGTCTGAGTTGTTCACTCCCATAGAGAACACCTTAAATCAGATTTTAAAAAAGAAATCTAGAACTTATGCATGCAACTTCACAAAGGATCAAAATATCCAAAGAGAACTAATGTACTTTAAGGAATGTCAAAATTTCTCAAAATTAGAAAATAAAAAATATCAAAATAATTTAACAATAATAGAAATCAACTTTCTCTTCACTATTTCGGAATCAGAAACTCCTAGGGATTATCTGTAATTTTTTCCCAATAGATTTTCCAATCTATTGGTTGAATCAGATGGGGAAAACTTGAACCTTCAATCTTATACAAGTTATCACAAGAGATTCTAAGTATTCTTTAACAATGTTTTTATAAACAACTCCCCAGTAGAGTCACCAATTTTTTGGTTCCCAAATTGAATGGCTAGAAATCCTATGAGATTATCTACTCAATGTTGGGATATTCCAACTTAATTTGTCTTACTCATGGGAATAGTCTTAAAATATTTGATTCCCCTACACTTTTCTCTCTGGAAGACCAAGGCTAGTGTACCTATTCCTAAGACAAATCCTTTGATCTTAGGCCTTTCATAGCTGATAATATAATAATAAATTTAAGAAAAGACTCTTCCAAATGAAAAGAAATCAAGAATACATTTAGAATGCACAACTTGACAAATATGTACGAGTTCTTGAAAATAATAATTTCTTGAATATATAATGTTTGAAAATAAGAATGGTTGAAATAATTAAATGTTTATATAGAATATTTCAATAATCAAACTGATTCTTGCAATAAAAAAATATAGAAAAGAGTCACTAAATTCAACTATGAATCCAATGATTACCTTTCAATAATATCAAAGATCATTTCTTTTTTCATTTGGGCAATAGATTCTACTACAAAGAAGATCCTTATGTACAACTTTATGGGACAATATACATTCAAGTATTATCAATTTTTTCTTATGCTCTAAATGCAGAAGACCAATCATATATATGCAATTCAATGTTAGCCTAATAGTATTTTAACTTATTTCAAAATGCCAACAATGCTTGTAGTATAGATGGAAAATCTAGGAGTAAAGAGGGACACAACAATAACCTCTCAAGATACACCATCATCTAGAGTGTAGGGAGCAAGGGATGATATGTAGAAATTTATCAACAATATTACACATGCCAACATAAGTGATATAGAAATAATGTTAGTATATTCTTAGGACAAGAAAAGGTAGTGGCGATGTATGTAAAGGAGAAGTGTACCATGAGATCAATGGGCACTAGGATACATGGATTCTTTCTATTGGACATAATCCTAGAGGATACAAAGCAATGATGGAGTGTAGAGACCAAGGGGACCACCTAGCCTTGGGTAGACAGGAAAATAGATAGTAGTCGCCTCATTTTTTGGGTAGCATGGAGACTATGATAATCAAAGATGCAAAGGTTCAGATGAGACTCCCTCATGGAGGTATTTTTGGTAAACATATTTGATAGATGTTGTAGTGTATAAAGACAACTTGATTTTCATACTCTAATAATATGGTGATATATACACACACAAATATATATATATATATATATGTGTGTGTGTGTGTGTGTGTCTATATGTATGTATATATATGTATACATATATATACATATATACATAAATATGTACATACATATATACACACATAGAGACAAATATATGTATATATATATATATATATATTTGTCTTTATGTGTGTATATATGTATGTACATATGTATGTATATATGTATATATATGTATACATATATATACATACATACACACACACACACACACACACACACACACATATATATATAGACACACACACACACACACACACACATACATACATACATAGACTTGCCAATCTATTGGTTGAATCAGATGGGAAAACTTGAACCTTCAATCTTATACAAGTTATCACTAGAGATTCTAAGTATTCTTTAACAATGTTTCTATAAAGAACTCCCCAGTAGAGTCACCAATTTTTTGGTTCCCAAATTGAATGGCTAGAAATCCTATGAGATTATCTACTCAATGTTGGGATATTCCAACTTAATTTGTCTTACTCATGGGAATAGTCTTAAAATATCTGATTCCCCTACACTTTTCTCTCTGCAAGACCAAGGCTAGTGTACCTATTCCTAAGACAAATCCTTTGATCTTAGGCCTTTCATAGCTGATAATATAATAATAAATGCAAGAAAAGACTCTTCCAAATGAAAAGAAATCAAGAATACATTTAGAATGCACAACTTGACAAATATGTACGAGTTCTTGAAAATAATAATTTCTTGAATATATAATGTTTGAAAATAAGAATGGTTGAAATAATTAAATGTTTATATAGAATATTTCAATAATCAAATTGATTCTTGAAATAAAAAAATATAGAAAAGAGTCACTAAATTCAACTATGAATCCAATGATTACCTTTCAATAATATCAAAGATCATTTCCTTTTTCATTTGGGCAATAGATTCTACTACAAAGAAGATCCTTATGTACAACTTTATGGGACAATATACATTCAAGTATTATCAATTTTTCTTGTGCTCTAAATGCAGAAGACCAATCATATATATGCAATTCAATGTTAGCCTAATAGGATTTTAATTTATTTCAAAATGCCAACAATGCTTGTAGTATAGATGGAAAATCTAGGAGTAAAGAGGGACACAACAATAACCTCTCAAGATACACCATCATCTAGAGTGTAGGGAGCAAGGGATGATATGTAGAAATTTATCAACAATATTACACATGCCAACATAAGTGATATATAAATAATGTTAGTAATTCTTAGGACAAGAAAAGGTAGTGGCGATGTATGTAAAGGAGAAGTGTACCATGAGATCAATGGGCACTAGGATACATGGATTCTTTCTATTGGACATAATCCTAGAGGATACAAAGCAATGATGGAGTGTAGAGACCAAGGGGACCACCTAGCCTTGGGTAGACAAGAAAATAGATAGCAGGCACCTCATTTTTTGGGTAGGATGGAGACTATGATAAATCAAAAGATGCAAAGGTTCAGATGAGACTCCCTCATGGAGGTATTTTTGGTAAACATATTTGATAGATGTTGTAGTGTATAAAGACAACTTGATTTTCATACTCTAATAATATGGTGATATATACACACACAAATATATATATATATATATATATCTGTGTGTGTGTGTGTGTGTGTGTCTATATGTATGTATCTATATATATATATATATATATATATATACATACATACATACATACATATGTACATACATATATACACATAGAGACAAATATATATATACATAGATTTGTCTCTGTGTGTGTATATATGTATGTACATATGTATGTATATATGTATATATATGTACACACACACACACACACACACACACACACACATATATATATATATATACACACACACATGTATGTATGTATGTATGTATGTATGTATGTAGTGTGTGTGTGTGTGTATATCTATGTGTGTTTATATGTATGTATATATATGTATACATATATATACATATATACATACATATGTACATACATATACACACACATAGAGACAAATATATATATATATATATATATATATATATATATATATATATATATATATATATATATATATATATATCTTTGTGTATATTTATATATGTCTAGGTATATATATATATATATATATATATATATATATATATATATACATATGTGTGTGTGTGTGTGTATATATATATATATATATATATATGTATATATAATATATATGTATGATATATATATATGTATGTATATATATATATATATATATATATATGTATATATGTGTATATATATATATATGTATATGTATATATATATATATATATGTGTGTGGTGTGTGTGTGTGTGTGTATATATATGTATATATCTATATACATATATGTATATATATATATATATATATATACATATATGTATATATATACATACATACATATATACACACATATATATCTACATATATGTGTGTGTGTGTGTGTGTATTTATATATATGTATATATATACATATGATGCAGGGCCTTCCGTAGGTCATAATCTCATAGATAAACTTTCGGAGGTCATAAATTTTGACTCAAGTTTGGGTTTTTGCTAAAATTTTTCAGGTGTGTGCCTCAAGTGGTGGCACTTGTTTTTCCAATGGATCTCAAATCAATTGGGGTTCATTTTAGCACACTTTCAGGAGTTGAAAGTTTCATCTAGGGCTCTGAAATCAGCTTTTAGTATTTTTTCTCTAGTTTTTAGAATGTTATGTTTTGTAATAAATCTGGAGATGTGTTTTTAATCTTGGACATTAGTTGACAATTCATTCTAACTTAGTCGATGGCATGTTTAGGCAAAAACTCATCTTTTTAGGTGTTGTTTAGAAAATTACCAAAAATGGCAAAAAACACCTATGGGAAAAAATTGCCAAAAAAGGGTAATTTTCAGATTTCTTTTTTTCTAGTTTTTGGTTACGTAAGAGTTTGCAACGAATTGTAGAGGCAGTCAATGATGAATGAACAATATTGAAGATTTCAAATCTATGTTTTTATTTGGTAATTGAATTTTATTTTTAATAGAGGACTGTGTGCTACATCATTTGGTATCAGAGCAAGAAGATGGCTGGGAGAGGAAGAGGAAGAGGAAGAGGAGGTGTCACACCAATGAAAAGATTAATGATCGATATGCAGAGGTAGATTGAATGAATCAGTGAGCGAATTAATAATCAAGGATACAAGGAGGGAATGAATTTGATGAAGAGGAAAATCGAAGAGGTGCTGACCAAAATGAAGAAAATACAGAAGAAAGGTTGGAAGAAATGAGCTATGAAGATAGAGTTCTTAGGGCTTTGGAAGGAAGGAGTGAAGCAATCAAGATTGATGTTTCAGACTATACTGGTAGTCTTAAGCCAAAAGAATTAATAGACTGTTCGAATGAGATGGGGAAATTTTTTGAATGAAAGCCTATGACAGAAGAGAAGAAGATGAAGTTTGCATGCACAAAATTAAAGGGACATGCAATGATATGGTGGGATCATCTCCAAAAGAATGAACTAGAAAGTGAAAAGAAAAGATTAAAACATGGAGCAAGATGGAGAAAAAGCTCAAGGAAATTTTTTTATCCATGGATTATTCACAAAACCCTCTTTCCGCAAGTTCCAAAATTTGAAGAAAAACTTGTCTTCAGTGCAAGACTATACAAATGAATTCTACAAGCTATCCATGTGCATAGAGAATCAAGAAAATAATGAGCAGATGGTTGCTAGATATATGAATGGCCTAAAATTCTCCATCTAGGATGAATTGAGCATGCATCATGTTAACAGTATGGAGGAAGCCTACCAACTAGCCCTAAAGGTTGAAGAAAAGAAGAATAGACAATATATCCAAAGGAATAGAGGTGGTCGAAGGGGTACCTCAACTCCATTTTGGGGAGGTTCTAATAATGGTCAGGGAGATTCTTTTCAAGGGTTTGAAAAAAATATAGACACCAGGCAAGATCCTCCAAATCAAGAAAAAGGAAGGGGGTTTCAGAGAGGATGAGGCTACGGAGGTGGAAGAGGCTAGGAAAACCAGAGAAGGCCTTTCACTTCTTTTAGGTGTGGAGAAGAAGGACATAGAGCCTTTGAATGCTCAAATTATAACGTGCCAGAAAGAAATCAAGGAGGACAACCTATAGTGAACTTGGTTCAGCTAGAATTCATAGAAGCAAGAACATAACAAGAAGTCCTACCAGATGTGTGAGAAACTCTCATGTTGAGGAGATCAATGATCATTTTGGAGAAGGAAGAAGTCCCTGTAAAGACCTTTGATGATTCGTGGCTTCAAACCAACATCTTCAAAACTAGATACACTTCTGGCGGAAAGGTATGCCAAGTTATTATTGATGGGGGTAGTTGTGAGAATATGGTAGCTAAGGAAATGATAGAGAAATTAAATCTACAATGTGAGAAGCATCCTCATCCTTACCATATTGCATGGTTTAAGAAAGGAAATAAGGTTACTATTGATAAAAGATGTCTGGTTAGGTTTACTATAGGAAAAATCTATAAGGATGAGATATGGTGTGATGTTATTCCTATGGATGCTTGTCATATTTTGTTGGGAAGGCCATGGTAGTATGATAGGAAGATCATGCATGATGGAGAGAAAAATACATATACCTTCTGGAAAGATGGCTCTAAAGTGACTCTCTTACCACTTAAGGATGAAAGGAAGAATGAGACCATGTTGTCTGCAAAGGATGTTGTCAAAGAAATGAAGGTGATAGGTTGCTGCTATGCATTGGTTGTAAAAAGAGGAGAAGAACCAGCAGACATAATACCACATGATTTTTTAAAGATAATAGAAAAATTTTCTGATGTTATTCCAAATGAGCTACCTGAGTCTCCCACCAAAAAGAGATATACAACACCACATTGATCTAATTTATGGAGAACTCTTCCTAATCAAGAAGCTTATCAAATGAAGCCAACACAACATACAAATCTCAATAAACAAGTAACAGAACTAGTTGAGAAAGGGCCTGGTTAGAGAAAGCATGAGCCCATGTGTTGTGCCTAAATTGTTAACTCAGAAAAAAGATGGAACATGGAGGATGTATACTGACAGTAGAGAAATCAATAAGATTACTATCAAGTATCAGTTTCCTATTCCTAGTATAGAGGATATGACAAATGAATTAGCAAGGGCCAAATACTTCACCAAGATTGATCTACGAAGTGGATACCACCAGATTCAAATTTTTGAAGGAGATGAGTGGAAGATAGCTTTTAAGACGAGGGATGGTTTGTATGAATGGATGGTTATGCCATTTGGGCTTTCTAATGCACCAAGTACATTTATGAGATTGATGAATATTGTCTTATAACCCTACATTGGTAAGTTTTTTGTTGTTTATTTTGATGACAATCCTAATTTATAGAAAAAATAGAGGAGATCACCTGCAACATTTGAGGCTCATCCTAAGTGTACTAAGGAAAGAGAAGCTCTGTGAAAATTTAAAGAAGTGCAAATTCATAAAAAAAAGTTTGACTTTTCTGGGCTTTGTCATTTTTGAAGATGGTGTTTAGATGGACCCAGACAAGGTCAAGGTAATCCTAGACTGGCCTAGTCCATCCAGCATAATAGGGTAAGGATTTTTCATGGCTTGGCAACCTTCTATAGAAAGTTTATTTCAAAATTTTAGTAGTATTGTAGCACCCATAACAAATTGTACGAAAGGAAGGGAATTCACATGGACAACCAAATGCTTAACAAAGTTTCAAATTCTTGAAGAAAAAGGTAACTGAAGCTCCTATATTGGCACTTCCAAATTTTGATAAAGTATTTGAAGTAGAGTGTGATGCTTCCCATGTTGGAATAGGTGTTGTTCTTAGCCAGATAGGTAAACCAATAGAATTTTTGAGTGAAAAGTTGAATGATGTGAGGAAGAACTATTATACCTATGATTTAGAATTTTATGCTATTGTTCAAGCCTTAAGGCATTGGAAGCATTATTTGGTCCCACAAGAATTTGTATTGTTTACAGATCACTTGGCCTTGAAATATGTGAACACACAAAAGAAATTGAACATTAGGCATGCTAAATGGGTGTCTTTCTTGCAAGGGTATAATTTTGTTTTGAAGAATAAGTCTAGAAAGCAGAATTAGGTTGTTGATTCCCTAAGTCGGCGTGTTACACTAATCACTACAATGGAAATAGAGGTCATTGGTTTTGATTCTATTAAAGTTTTTGTATGAGGCTGATGTTGATTTTTGGGAAAGTATAGAGCAGATTAAAGAGCCAACTAGTCTTTCAGATCACATGAGAGGAGAATACTTTATGCAGTATGGTTACCTCTTTAGAGGAAAACAAATTTGTATACTAGCTAGTTCCATGAGGGACAATATTATCTGAAAATTTCATAGTGGTGGTTTAGCTGGTCACTTTGGGAGGACAAGACAATAGCCTTGGTTAAAGATAAATACTACTAGCCAAAACTAAAAAGGGACATTACTAAGTATATGGCAAGGTGCAGAATCTGTCAAGTGGCTAAGGGTCACTCCCAAAAACATAGGTTTGTATACACCTATACCTGTACCCATCGAGCCATGGATAGATGTGAGTATGGATTTTGTATTGGGTCTTCCCCACACCTAGAGAGGTACAAATTCTATCTTTGTAGTTGTTGATAGATTCTCTAAGATGGCTCATTTTATTGCTTGCAAAAAAAATAATGATGCCACTAAGATAGAAAATTTATTAATTTTAGAATTTGTTAGACTCCATGGCATTCCAAAGACTATCACATCTGACAGGGATACTAAATTTTTGATTCATTTCTGGAGGACCTTTTGGAAAAAGATGGTAACCACAGTTGTAGTTTAGCAGTGCCTATCATCCCCAAAACTGATGGAAAAATTGAGGTAGTCAATCAGAGTTTGGGAAACCTATTACGGTGCATTGTTGGTGATAAGCCCAAGCAGTGGGACCTAGCATTTCCTCAAGAAGATTTTTCTTACAATAGTTCTATTAATAAATCAACTGGAAAATCTCCTTTTCAGATTGTATATGGGAAGAATCCTTGGGGTGTTTTGGACCTTGTACAACTCCCTATGCAAGACTAAATTAGCGATGATGGGGAAGCATTTACTAAACACCTTCAATAACTTCAACAAGATGTGAGGAGTAAATTACAGGATAGCAATGATCGATATAAGGTTGCTGCAAATGTCAGTAGATGGAGACAGATATTTAATGCAGGTGATTTGGAGATGGTGTACTTGAGGTGTGAGAGATTTCCCACTAGCACATATCATAAGATGAAATACAAAAAGATAGGTCCTTGCCAAATCTTGAAGAAGATCAATGATAATGCTTATGAGGTTTGTCTACCAAATGATTTGGATATTTCTCATGTCTTTAATGTTTCTGATTTATATGCATTTCATGGAGAACTATCTGAGCCAACCAATACAAATGAGGTGGATTGGCATCACCACCTTCCAATAAAAAAGATGGAAAAGATTGCCCACATTCTGGAAAAGCAAACTATAGGCACCCGGAATGGTCATTACAATAGGTACCTAATTTAGTGGGAGGGATTACCAGCAATAGATAGCACCTAGATCTCAGAATGGGAAGTGATGAAATTAGACCCCACAAAGTTGCAGTAGTTCACAGACAACCACTTGCAGGATCTGCATTCATTTAAAGAAGGGGAGAATGATGCAGGGCCTTCCGTAGGTCATAATCTCATACAAAAACTTTCAGAGGTCATAACTTTTGACTCAGGTCTGGGTTTTTGCTGAAATTTTTTGAGTGCATACCTCGGGTGGTGGCATTTGTTTTGCCAATGATCTTAGATCAATTGGGGTTTGTTTTTAGCATGTTTACCGGGAGCTGAAAGTTTCGTCTAGGGCTCTGAAATCAGCTTTTAAGTGTTTTTTCTCTAGTTTTTAGAAAGTTATGTTTTGTAATAAATCTGGAGATATGTTTCTAATCTCAGATATTAGTTGGAA
>BSBK01007097.1:0-205124 GCA_027943335.1 Chamaecyparis obtusa | reverse complement strand
ATGTGATTAATTAGAAAAGTGTTAGAAGGTAAAGTAGTGTGAAGGAGGAGGTTTGGAAAGTTATGGAAGGATGCTGTTGAAAATCAGGACAGTGAGGAGTCCCTCAAACCCTTGAAACCCTCTAAATTGCCAAAACCACTGTACGGCCAAATGGGCACCTAAGACCTCAAAAATCCTTGAGAGTGAGGAATTTATAGTGGAATTCCTTTAGGATAGGAATTTTCATTCTATACAGAGGAAGATTTATAGGCCCTACAAATCCAGAAGGAGGCCTAATTGGCACTTCCTTGTAGCCCTAAAATCCAAAGCAAGTCCTAAATCGGGTAAAGACCCAACTAAGCCAATGTCATGAGTAGGTGTCTAATGCCTTGAAACATCTTGGAACCTATGAAATTCACTATTGGAGTGTGGGATAGAATTGAAAGCCAAAACGACCCTATTGAGCCTATGTAAGGGATAGTATCTAGGAGCTAAGATTGATATGTTGATAGATGAGCTAGTTTGACTTGGTGGGTAGGTTAGGTAGGTTAGGGGTCCTTGGAGAGATAAGGAAGCCTATAGACCATCAGGGGTGTTAGAAGAACACCTGGATCCTAGAGTGGATCAGAGGCATAGACTAAGCTAGTCTATCCTAGCCTCCCCATCAAATTGGTATTAGAGCCTCTTAAGGCTTGGGAAGTGAAAGGTGGATGTTTCAACCACCAGAAGAATCAATTGGATCATCTCAAAAGAAGAAAATGGTGACCAATGCTGAGCTTGCTAAGAAGGTGGAAGATCAAGAGGAAGCTAATAGACTCCTGCAGGAAAGATTGATACAAATGGAGCAACTCTTGGATGATGTCCAAGAAAAAGCAGATAAGGTGAAAGATAGAATGGAGGAGCAGGATGCGAAAGAAAAAGAGAAGACCATTGATGATGATGTACCTACACCTGATCCTCTAACTCAAGATGAGCAATTTATTAAATCTTTGAAGGCTATTACAGGCAAGGCACTTGAAGGTGTCCCATTACTGACTGGCAGGATGGATACAGCGTTGTGATACAATGGATTGAAGGCATGGAGAATCACTTCGAATGTGAAGAGATCTCAGAGGCACAAAAGGTCAAAGTGGCCAAATCTAGGTTGAGAGGACAAGCTTTAACTTGGTGGAACTACTTGCAAGATGAAAGGGAGAAAGAGGGAAAGAACCCAATCTCTAATTGGAAAGTAATGGCTAATAAAGTTAGAGAAGCATACCTACCAGCTGATTATGAAATCCAGCAGCATAGGAAGAGATTGAACCTCAGATAGAAGGAGATGGATGTAGCCACCTACACTGAAGAGTTCCACAAGCTGAGCTTGAGATCCAAGATCAAAGAAGAAGAAAGTGTCAAAGTGGCAAGGTACCTAAGTGGTCTGAAATGGAGCATAGCGAGGAGATGAGTTTGTTCACTCCCACTACAGTACTTGGATGTCAGCATATGGCACAAAAAATTGAAGATAAACAAAGAAGAAAGCAAGAACCTAACTCCAAGAATAGGGGAAGAGGTAGAGACTCTAGAGGGGGTCAAAGAGGAGGTTCTATTAGAGGTGGTGATCAAGAAACCAAGGGGAGAGCAGACTCTTGGATAAAAGTTTAGAAATTAGTACAAGAGGATCTTATGGCAGAGGAAGAGGTTCTCAAGGAATAGAGGTAGAGGAGCAGGAAGGAGCAGCTCCTACTTTGCCACCATGAAGTGCTATCAATGTGGACAGCTTGGACACCCTACCTATAGGTGTCCTAATAAACCACTAGCCTCAAATAATGAGAAGAGGTAGCCTATACCCAAGAAGACAGTAGCAGCTCATGCACTAATGAAGTCAGCAAGTTAGAATCAGAAATGGGTGAGAACCTAATGTTCAGGAGGGTACTTAGAAGGCAGCCTAATCAAGGTGAACCCAAGCAAAGAAGGGCTCTTTTTAGAGTTAGGTGCAAGATACAAGGAAAAGTATACAAGGTTATAGTAGATTCAGGGTCTACTAATAACATCATTGCAGAGGAGCAGCCAAGAAGCTTAAGCTCACAAAGGTTCCACATGCAAATCTATACAAGGTGACTTGGTTGAACCAGGAGCAAAGTGTGCTAGTTAATGAGCAGACATGGGTGGAGTTTTCAATTGGAGGCTATAAAGACAAAGTGCTTTGTGATGTCTTGCCATGGATGCATGCCATCTTCTATTAGGAAGACCATGGCAATTTGATAGGAAGGTGATCTATGATGGAGAAGAGAACTCCATTTCTTTTAAGAAAGATGGAAGAACATTGAAAATTCAATCCATAACTAAGAATGAAGAAGGTACTTCTAGACACCTAGTGTGTTGCTAGCAGTGGTAAAGAGTTCCTACAAGCCTTGCATGATGAGGAGACCAT
Organism: Chamaecyparis obtusa; assembly: GCA_027943335.1. Classification (NCBI taxonomy): domain Eukaryota; kingdom Viridiplantae; phylum Streptophyta; class Pinopsida; order Cupressales; family Cupressaceae; genus Chamaecyparis; species Chamaecyparis obtusa. The sequence goes on along the minus strand of BSBK01007097.1, from coordinate 202,735 downwards.
AGGATGTGCTATCGTGGTGAAGCCAAAGGAGGAAGACAAGAAGTTGAAAGTTGAAACACCATTGGAAGTGCAGAAAATGCTGGAAGAATTCAGAGATATAGTAAGTGATGGAACCCCTGCCACCTTACCTCCAAGAAGAGCTATAAGTCATCAAATTGACTTTGTACCCAGTGCATCTCTGCCTAATAAAGAAGCCTACAAGCTTACCCTGAACCAGAATAAGGAAGTGGCAAGACAAGTGCAAGAGTTATTGGATCAAGGTTGATCAAGAAGAGTATTAGTCCATGTGCAATCCCAGTGGTTTTAGCATCCAAGAAAGGTGGAAAATGGAGACTTTACATAGATTCAAGAGCTATCAACAAGATCACTATCAGGCATAGGTTCCCAATTCCAAGAATAGAAGATTTGATGGATTTCTTAGGAGGTGCAATGTATTTCACTAAGCTGGATTTGAAGAGTGGTTATCACCAAATCAGAATTAAGGAAGGTGATGAGTGGAAGACCACTTTTAAGACCACAAATGGTTTGTATGAATGGCTTGTAATGCCATTTGGGCTTACCAATGCCCCAAGCACCTTCATGAGGTTAATGAATGAGGTCTTGAAGGACTTCACAGGAAGATTTGTGGTGGTATATCTAGTTGATATACTCATCTATAGCAAAACTAAAGCAGAGCATCTGAGCACTTAAGGTTGGTTATGAAGAAGCTACATGAAGAGCAATTAGCCATCAAACTGGAAAAGTGTGAGTTCATGCAGCAAGAGCTAGTTTATTTGGGCTTTGTAGTGTCCAAGGGTAATTTGAAAATGGACCCAAGCAAGATAGAGGCAATCTTGAATTGACCTGCCCCTAAAACAGGGACTGAAGTTAGAAGTTTCATGGCTTGCACAATTTTATAGAAATTTTGTGAGGAACTTCAGTGGGATATGTGCACCAATGCTAGACACCATCAAAGGAGGACTGAAAACTAAGTTCAAATGGACTGAGGCAGCTGAGAAAGCATTCCAAACATTGAAGCAAGAGGTACGTACACAACCTATCCTACTCTACCCACTTTTGACAATTGTTTACCATTGAATGTGATGCAAGCGGTATAGCAGTAGGGGGTGTATTAAGTCAAGAAGGAAGGTCTATGGTATTCTTCAGTGAGAAACTCAATGAGGCAAAGAAGAAGTATTCAGCTTATGACTTGGAGTTGTATGCATTGGTACAATCTCTCAAGAAGTGGAGGCATTACCTTTTTCCAAAAGAATTTGTTGTCTTTACTGATAATCAAGATTTAAGCTATATCAATACTCAAGAGAAGCTTAGTAATAGGCACTTGAAGTGGATGGAGTATCTCCAATCCTTTACCTTCACAATCAAGCACAAGAAAGAGTAGCTCAACAAGGTAGCAGATGCCTTGAGTAGGAAGTTATTGACTGTCTAAGAGGTACAGCTACAAAGCATTGGAATAGCAGGTTTTAAAGACTTATATGAGGAGGATGAAGACTTCTCACAAGCCTACAAGGTGTGCCTAGAGTTTGAGAACCATTTTCATGGTGAGTTTGCAGATTACACCCTTCAAAATGGATTTTTGTTCAAAGGTAGTCAGCTTTGTGTACCTAGAGGATCCATGAGGGAAAATTTGATCCAAGAGAAGCATAATGGCAGCCTAAGTGGACATTTTGGCATAAACAAGACATTGGAGTTAGTACAAAGATACTACTTTTGGCCTAAGTTAGCAAGGGATGTGAGGAGGTATGTAGAGCAATGTGGAGTATGTCAAAGAGCTAAAGGAGGTTCAAGCAATGCAGGACTCTATCAACCTCTACCAATTCCAAATAGGCCTTGGGAGTGTGTAAGTAGGGACTTTGTGATTGGACTCCCTAAAAACAAAATAGGTATGGATAGCATCTATGTTGTAGATAGGTTTTCTAAAATGAGTCATTTCATTCCACGTAAAACTACTCATGATGCAAGTTATGTAGCACATCTTCTTCAAAGAGATAGTTAGGATTCATGGACTCCCTTTGAGTATTGTGTCAGATAGGGATAGCAAGTTCATGGGCCATTTTTGGCAAACTTATGGAAAAGGTTGGGAACTAATCTCTCTTTCAATTCAGCATACCATCCTCAAACTGATGGTCAAACTAAGCTCATCAACAGGGTGCTTGGCAACTTGCTAAGGTGTTTGACAAAGGAGTATGGGCAGACTTGGGATCTTGTGATATCTCAGGCTGAATATGCATATAATGATAGTGTCAACAGGACCACAGGAAGAAGTCCTTTTGAGATAGTGTATGGAAGACACCCTAGAGGAGTGTGTGAGTTGAGAGATTTAGGTTCCATGGAGTTGAAGAGTGGAAAAGCTGAGGTTTTCACTCAAACTATCAAGGAGGTTCAAGAGCAAGTGAAGAAAACTATTTTGGAATCCACTCATAAAATCAAAGCTAAAGTGGATGAAAAGAGGAAAGAAGTACAGTTTCAGATTGGGGACTATGTCATGGTCCATCATAACAAAGCAAGGATGTAGAAGGGCATGCCCACTAAGCTACAGATGAGGAGAGTAGGCCCATGCAAGATTCTAGCTAAATATGGAGAGAATGCCTACAAAGTGGACTTGCCATCAGACTTGGCCATCTCACCGGTGTTCAATGTTGCAGACCTGATCAGATTTAAAGGTGATATCAGTCAACAAGGTACAACTCCACCAAAGGTACTACAAGATATTGACACCAATGCAATGCCTAAGAAGGAACTAGCCAAAGCAGAGAAGATCTTAGAATCCAAGGTGAAGAAATCAACTAGACATCAAGTCTACATGAGCATCTAGTCAAGTGGACAGGTTAGCCTGAATCTGAAGCCATGTGGATAGAGGAAGGACAGTTCAAAAATTTTGGAGTTGATCTAGCTCTTCTAGATCCCAAAGTGCCTTAGCTTGTGCTGAGGGGGAGTATGGTGCAGGAGCACCTCTATGAGGGCCCTCACCATCACATTTTTGGTGTGTTTATCTTCAGAGATAAAGCTATGTAATTAAAATAAGAGTCAATAAGGAGTTTGGCTCATTTTTGTTGTGTCTAGGCATTGTTTAAGTCTTAGAAGTTCATTGGTCTTTCTAATTGGTATGGAACATTGACTCAAGGAATGTTGTCATCTTGAGATCTTTGTTTTACTATGAGTTAGAGGTCTAGGAGTTAGTGTTTGGCTATGATATGAGCACATGTGTGCTTTAGGAGGCCTAGCAATGGTCTTTTGGAATGAGTGAGAAAAGGCTGCTCAAGCAACTAAAAGTTGCTCAAAAGTTGCTAAGCAACTTTTCCCTTTGTATTGCCTAACTATGCTAAGAGGCTCAAAATCCCTAAAACCAAAACATTCACTCTGAGGACAAGTTATTTAAGACCTGTCTAACCCTAATTTTGAGGTTGGATTGCATTGTGTATGTCACAGTACGGGAGGACCAGTCTGTTGGTATTTTGAGTGCAACAGTCACTCTTGAGGGACTGAATATCTGTGAATACAATCAAATTTGTGTGAATACCTATTGTGTATACTATTTTGAGTGTTTAGATTTTCATTTTTGTGTGTGTGTTTTCATTTCAGTTTGAGTGTTAGTAGTCTTTGTTTATTTCCTTTGGTTTAGACCATTCTTTACTAGTTTGGAGAGGCATGGGTTTATAGGTCTGTAGCTTTCATGTCCACCATGGGAATGCCATGGAACCTTAGATATTGAAGGTACAGACCCCACTTTTTTTGTATATAAATGCAGGGCCCTTGAAAAGAAGTGCAAACATTTGTTTGTAGAAGCCCTAGGCGAGCTATGAGCAGTCCAGCTAGGGATGTGCAGCAGTGAAAGAACTCTCCAAGACAGTGAAGGGAGTTCCAAGTCAAATCCCTTTGGGGAAGTGAAGAAAAGTGTTAGAAGTTGAATTAGTGTGAAGGGGGAGGTTTGGAAAGTTATGGAAGGGTGCTGTTGAAAACCAGGACAGTGAGGAGTCCCTCAAACCCTTGAAACCCTCTAAATTGCCAAAACCACTGTACGGCCAAATGGGCACCCAAGACCTCAAAAATCCTTGAGAGTGAGGCATTTATAGTGGAATTCCTTTAGGATAGGAATTTTCATTCTGTACAGAGGAAGAGTTATAGGCCCTACAAATCCGGAAGGAGGCCTAATTAGCACTTCCTTATAGCCCTAAAATCCAAAGCAAGTCCTAAATCGGGTAAAGACCCAACTAAGCCAATGTCATGAGCAGGTGTCTAATGCCTTGAAAACATCTTGGAACCTAAGAAATTCACTATTGGAGTGTGGGATAGAATTGAAATCCAAAAAGACCCTTATTGAGTCTATGTAAGGGATAGTATCTAGGAGCTAAGCTTGATATGTTGATAGATGAGCTAGTTTGACTTGGTGGGTAGGTTAGGTAGGTCAGGGGTTCCTTGGAGAGATAAGGAAGCCTATAGACCATCAGGGGTGTTAGAAGAACACCTGGATCCTAGAGTGGATCAGAGGCATAGACTAAGCTAGTCTATCCTAGCCTCCCCATCAAATAAAACTTCTTATCTCTTCAAGGGAAAATATAATTTTCCCATCTAAAAAAACTCTTTAATGCTCCTATATTTTAAACACCAATGTGATTTTTGGAGTGAAAAGTCTCTATTCTCAACTCTCAACTCTCAACTATGCACCTAGCATTACTTTGTATTTCCACCACTAAATGAAAGCCTATCACACTCTTTAATACTTAGGCATTTAATTGGACCACATTTAAAAGAAATTACATTCAATTATACCATTTCTACTCTCTTTTTCTCATACTAGGTTATTATAATTTAATTTATACACATTTAATCCAGACAAAAAGCTTCAAGTAAAAAATATCTTTTGCCCATGTAAAGAAATCCTTCAAACTAAAAACACTTGCATTAGCTTAATGCTCCTACATCTTGAATAGCAATGTGATTTAATTAAAAGACATACAATCAATCCACATGTCAAAGTTCTTAGATTAAATGACATCTATACTACTATCCCTTGGTCTTTGTCAAAAAATTTATATTTAGTGGTAATCAAAGTATACAAATTTTATTTTTCTCCTTGGTCTTTCAACTGACAACAAATAGAAACACATATAACTAGATTTTTAAACAATTTTAAAAATGCACAAATTTATAAAATATAGGACATAAATATGTTAGTATTATTAGGTCCAATATTATTAAGAGGGGGGTGGGGGGTAAATCAATAATCTAACAAATTAAGCTTTTCATAAACCATTCAACAACTTACATCAATTAACATCTATTGCATGAATAAACAAGCCAATGAAGATAAACATCCATAATCATGTAACATAATAACACCAATATTTTTCTCATGGAAACCCAACTAGGAAAACCCATGTTTGGGGATAACACCCACAAATAAATTTGCACTCTTTTGAAGTATGCCTAGTTAAGAGCTTAGCCATGTTAGCAGCTTACAAATGCCTGGTTCAGAGCAAGACCCTATTAGGAGCCACCCAGTTAATGGATTTAACTATAGCCCTATTAGGAGCTTTACCTATTAGGAGTAACCTTGTCAAGGGATTTCAAACCCTAATTAAAGAGTCACCTGGTTAATGGATTTACAAGTTATACTTGTTAGGGTCTACCTGGTTAAGGTATTTTATCTTGATGAAACTGTTAGGAATCAACAAGTGTAAGTGATCTAACAAAATAACACTCCTCTGCTAGTACAGATCTAGTTCAAGCTCAATCTCTACTTTACATGTAGACCATCCAAACCCTACAATTTCACAATTGCATTCATGACCTTTCTCTTCCACACATACTTCTCATAATACATCAAAATGATATATAAAATATTTTACAACTTAAGACAACAAAACAACCTTAATTACACTTGAATTTCATCTCAAATCTACCAAAATGTGTTACCAAAACCAAATCCATTGATAAGAAGATATGTTCGATCAATTCAAACCACACATCAATTTGACAAAGAAACAAATCACATCACACTTTCCAATGTTCTTGCACAACTTCAAGAAATTCAATCATAAAAATCACGAAAATGCTAACTCTTCACTCCATGTCCATATTCCATGTCACTACGATCCCTAGAACACATAACAACTTACCACAACATGATACAACATCATCAGTTGGGGATCTGACTGATTTTTCTAAGAACTTCTTTTACTTTTCACTTAGTGATCTTTTGTCCATTGAAACTTTCTCTTCTAGTCACCAATCATGATATGGTAGCAAAAACAACCCCATAACATAGTCAAGATAATAAATCGGTTGGGGATCTGACTAATTGTTCTAAGAACTTCTTTTACTTTTCACTTAGTGATCTTTTGTCCATTGAAACTTTGTCTTCTAGTCACCAATCATGATATGGTAGCAAAAACAACCCCATAACATAGTCAAGATAACAAATATTGAACCACAACACCTGAATCCAAACCTATTGGACATAATCATCAAATCATTCCTCCTTGGCTACATCATGTTCTACTTGTTGATCTATCAACCTGTGATCGATCATAAGTCACATCATACATATGATAAACCTATGTGGTCATATATACAACATTTAGAGACATCACTTAGTCTTCTATTACGATTACACACTCCAACTCTTACCACAACTTGGGATCCAACCTTTTGAATATACATCAACATAACAGGCACACTGTCAACCAACAAACGCTAAGTTGACATCAATAGCAACATCATAATTGATCACCTAACATTATATTTGCATCAAATACATACCGTAACATACTCAAATTATCTCTACATCAGTTAAGCCAACAATCTCCCCCTTTGACATTGATGGCAACACCAACAATACCAAGAAAATAAATACTCTTCCTTATCTGATATATATTTGTAGTTCTCTATTCTTTTTTTCTGGTTCTTATCCTCCTTTGTCTATCATAGTTGCTCTCTCCCTTTACTGATTCTTCTCCCCCTTTGACAACAATGCCAAAGGCACAATATACCCAATTCTTCATCTGTTGCAATTGTCTTCATCTCTTTCTGACTACTCCCCCTAAGGAGTAGTCCCTTAAACATCATTCCACAATGAAATATATGGTAATAAGTCCATTGGATTGATGCATCAAAAACATCTTATTTATGTTCAGGTAGGGACACAACCCCTAGCTTACCTCTAAGGTACTCAAAAATATCCTTAGGTAGTGGCTTTGTGAAGATATTTTCTATCTTCTTTGTTGTTGGTACATATTCCAAGCTCACCTCCTTCTCCTACACTTTCTCTCTTAGAAAGTGATACTTAATTGCAATGTGCTTAGTCTTGGAATGCATTACTAGATTCTTGGAAATATTTATTACTTTTATTATCACCAAAAATACTTACCAGTTCAGTCACATTTTCTTTGATACCTTCAAGAATCTTCTTCATCCATGTAATTTGTGTACAATTTACAAATGCTTTTACGTACTCTTCTTTTGCAGTAGATTGTGAGATACAATTTCACTTCTTTCTTGTCCAAGATACAAACCTTTTACCTAGAAGTAATGCACCACCACTTGTGCTTTTTCTATCATCAAAATTTCCTTCCCAATCTACATCAGTAAACACACTCAAAGAGAAAACACCATCATGATCATACCACAGACCATAGACAACTATCCCTTTCAAATACCCGAATATCCTCTTAACTGCAACCATATGAGATTCCTTGGGATTTTCTTGAAATCTAGCCACTATTTCAATTGCTTGAGCAATATATGGTCTGCTATGAACAACATATTACAACTTTTCAATCATAGACCTATACAAGGTAGCATCCACTGCATCAGATTCATCATCCTTAAACAATTTACATCTTGTTATCATGGGGGTTACAACCGGTTTGGAGTCATCCATACCAAAATTCTTGAGTACTTGTTTCACATATTTGGATTAATTGATATATATACCATTCTTTAGTTGTGAAACCTATAATCCAATAAAAATTTTGATCTCCCCAATCATTGACATTTCATACTCCTTCTTCATCTCTTCAGTAAATGTCAAACTCATCTCATCATTTCCTCCAAAGATTATATCATCAACAAACACTTCAACTATCAATAACTCATCTCTTCAATTTTTAGGTACACATTCCTATCATCACTTTTTCTATTAAAACCAATATGAATAAGATAAGAATGTAACCTTTCATACCATGCCCTTGGTGCTTGTTTCAGTCCATATACTTCCTTTTGTAGCTTGCATGCCATGTCCTTTTCCTTTGTTAATGCAAAACCATTGGGTTGTTCTATATAGACCTCTTCTTCAAAAATTCCATTCAAGAAAGCTAACTTGACATCCATTTGAAAAACTTTGAACCTTTTATAAGTAGCATAAACAAGTAGAATCATTACCCCTTCCAATATTTCCACTAGAGAAAAATTCTCTCCATAGTCTAGTCCTTCTTCTTGTGCATAGCCCTTACATACAAGCCTTTCCTTATTTATGATCGCATCTCCATCTTCATTCAATTTTTTCTTGAAAAAACCATTTGGTAACAATCACATTTTTATCTTTAGGTCTGGGAATAAGTGTCCATGTATCATTCTTCTCAATTTGATCAAGTTCTTTCTCCATAGCTTTTACCCAACCTTCATCCTTGATTGCTTTCTTCATTGTCTTAGGCTCATACTTAGAAATCAAACAAGTACTTTATTTGAGATTTCATCTGGTTAGAACACATGCATTCTTATCACCTATAATTTTATTAGTAGAGTGATTCATATCCACATACCTAGGTATCACTGGTTCAGGTCTAGGAGCTTCTTCTTTTTCTGGTTGAATCACTTATATTCTACATTGTTTTGTTCTACTAGTTCAATATACACAATCTCTCGATTATCCTCTACTACTTTCTTGTTTGAATCACCAAATTTCTCAAGCAATTCATCCACCTTTACATTTTCACTCTCAATAATTTTGTTAGTTCTCTTATTGAAACACTTATATGCTTTACTTTTAGTATAATAACCCAAAAAATACCTTCATGACTTTTTGGATCAAACTTGCCTGTGTAATCATCCCTCTTAATATAAAATCTACTACCAAAGAGTTTGAAATATTTAACACTAGATGAGTGACCATACCATAGCTCATAACATGTCTTATTGGTTCCTTTCTTTACTTGCACCCGGTTTAGTGTGTAGACAATAGTAATAATTGGTTCTCTCCAGTACATTTTTGGTACATCACCTTGAATCAACATTTTCCTTGTAGCATCCACTATAATTATGTTCTTCCTCTTTGCAACACCATTTTTTGTGGAGTCCTTGGTGCAAACATTTGTCTCTTGATTCCATTATCTTTACAATACTTAAAAAATTCTATAGAAGTAAACTCACCTCCTCTATTAGATCTTAAACACTTCAAATTCTTACCTGATTCCTTCTCAACTAGTGACTTGAATGCTTTGAATTTTTAGAATGCATCAAACTTCTCCTTCAAGAAGGTTACCCACATCATTCTAGAATATTCATTGGTAAACAATATGAAATATTTATCACCTTGATAAATTCTATGTCTCATAGGCCCACAAAGATCAGTATGCACCAAATCAAGTATGCCCTTAGATGAAAAAGACTTTCTTTTGAAAGTGGAACTAGTTAACTTACCCAATTAACATTCTTTACACATCATGTTGTCTATCTTGACTAATTATGGCAATCCCCTAACTAGTGCATTTGTCTTACTCTCTTTGATTAAACTATCAAAATTTACATGGAATAACCTTCTATGACATAGCCAACTATCTCAACCTTTGCAACCAAACAATTTTTCATAGTATTATACAAATGGAATAAATTACCTCTAGTTTTCCTAAAGGTAGCAATCTCATTACCCAAGCTTCCAATTATTATGCACATACCTCCTTTGAATATCAATTTTTAATCTTTATCATTTAGTTGACCCACACTCAAAATATTATATGTTAGACCATCTACAAGATAAACAACATCTATAATACTCTTTCCATTCAAATAAATATCACATTTTCCTTTAACCAAACAAGGTGTATTGTTGCCAAACCTTACCACACCACCATCAAAATCATCAAGCTTAATGAACTTACTCTTGTCACTAGTAATGTAATGTGAGCACGCATTGTCTATAATCCATTTATAATTGTGTCCCATGTGAGAAACCAATGCATTTTCCCATTTAGATGGATCTTCTTTGACTACAACAAATACAATCTCCTCTTCCCCATTATCCTATGATTCTTCATTAGTAACTCCTTCATCAACTGTAACTTAACATTGTTTCTTCCCTTTTTCCTTAAAATTTTTGAACTTATCCTTTTGTTCACCATTAGGACATATAGTTGCAATATGTCCAATCTTATTACATGAAAATAAATTTAGTGGTATCTTGTCTTTGTACTTACCAATCCCTCTAGGCAATCTCTTTGCTAGTAGTGCTTCAATCTCTCCTTGTTTCCTTTCATCTTCCAAGATAGCTTCAAGTTTCCTAGTGTAACTTGACATGAAATCAGAATCATGACTTAATTCTTTACCTTTCCTTATCAACACATTAGGCATCGATGCCTTGAAAGTTGGCTCAACTCTAAGAATATTCTTATCAAAGTTGTTTAACTCAAATGCAGTAAGCTTACTGATCAGTCCATATACAATAACATTGTCAAAAGTTCGTAGCTTATTTATAGTAGACATTCTAATGGCATAAGCACTAGGTAGTAAAGTTCTCAACATTTTAATTACCACCACATCTTCCTCAATAGCTCCACTAGCACCTCTGATAGAACCAACATCTTATTTTATTCTTTGACCATATTATCCAATTTTCTCTCCTTCTACCATCTTCATGTCATCATACTTACCTCTCAGACTATATTCATTATCTTTTTGCACATGAATATCTCCACCATAGATTAGTTTAAAATTTTCCCAAACATCATAGGCAATATTAAGTATACAAACATCAACATATTCAATATCAGATAAGGTACTTACACTAGCTTATTGTGCTTGAGTATTCTCATGTTGTTCCTTCAGTTGATCTTCATTGAGATTTCCAGTAGGAGTGGTATACTTGTGTATGACATGTATCTAGTATTGTGATCACATACCTTTTAGATATAACTTTATTCTGTCACTCCATACCACATAGTTTTCTTTAGTGAACTTGGGAGGTTCCTTCCTCATCATTGAATTGTTTCCTCAAGCTGTTAGGCTTACCACAAAGAGGACCAAATCTCTAATACCAATTTTTAGTATTAGGTCCAAGATTATAGAGAGGGGGAGGGGGTGGGGGGGGGGGGGTGAATCAGTAATCTAACAAATTAAACATTTTATAAACCATTCAATAACTTGCATCAATTAACATTCATTGCATGAATTAAAAAAACAATGAAGATAAACATCCACAACCATACATCACAATAACACTAATATTTTTCTTTTGGAAACCTAGCTAGGAAACCAAATGTGGGGATGGAACCCACAAATAAATATGCACTATTTTGAAGTACACTCAGTTAAGAGCTTGGCCCTTTTAGGAGCTTACAAATGCCCGGTTAAGAGAAAGACCATGTTAAGAACCATCTGGTTAAGGGATTTACCTCTATCCCTATTAGGAGATTTACCCTATTAGGAGTAACCATGTTAAGGGATTTCAAACCCTAATTAAAGAGTCACTTGGTTAAAGGATTTACAAATCAGATCTGTTAGGGTCTACCCGGTTAAGGGATTTTATCTTGATGAAACTATTAGGAATCAACAAGTGAAAGTGATTTGAGAAAATAGCATTCCTCCTCTGCTAGTACAAATATAGTTCAAGCTCAATCTTTTCTTTACATGTAGACCATCCAAACCCTATAATCACACAATTACATTCATAATCTTTCTCTTCCACACACTTTTCATAATATATTAAAATGATAGATAAGACATTTTACAACTTAAGTCAACAAATAAACCTTAATTACATTTGAATTTCATCTCAAATATACTAAACCATGTTACCAAAACCAAATCCATCGATAACAAGATCTGTCGAATCACCAATTCAAACCACACATCAATTTGACAAAGAAAAGTCAAACCACATCACACTTTCCAATGTTCTTGCACAACTTCAAGAAATTTGATCATAACGATCATGAAAATGAAAACTCATTACTCTACATCCATTTTCCACATCACTACAATCCATGGAACACATAACTACTTATCACAACATGATACAACATCATCGGTTGAGGATTTGACTGATTGTTCTAAGAACTTCTTTTTACTTTTCACTCAGTGATCTTTTTTCCATTGAAACTTTTTCTTCCACTTACCAGTCATGATTCAGTCACAAAAAAAACCTCATAACATAGTCAAAATAACATATTCTAAAGAACAACACCTAAATCCAAACGTATTAGACACAATCATCAAATCATCCCTCCTTGACTACATCATGTTCTTCTTATTGACCTGTCAACCTTCAATCAATCGTAAGTCACATCATACATATGATAAACCTGTAAAGACATAGATACATCATCTAGAGACATCACTTAGTCTTCCATTATGATTTCACACTCCATCTCTTTCCACGACTTTGGATCCAACCTTTTGAACATACATCAGCATAACATGCACACTATCAACCAACAAACACTAAGTTGACATCAATGAAAACATCATAACTGATCAACCTAACATCATATCTTCACCAAAAACATACCATAACATACTCAACTTATATATGCATTAGTTATGCCAAAAACATATATGTTTGATAATTTCTCAAGCACTATTGGTCAAATTAAATGGGAAATTGAATCTAATGGATGATCTTTGTCCAAGTCTATCATGTATTGCATGTGGTATTGGACTCATCACTAAATATAAGAATCACATTACAATTTTTAGAGACAATGTGACTTGTATAATTAGTAATGAGTACAACATCATATGCATTCAGAGTGGATTGAAAGAGACAAATGAAACATAAACCAATTTAGAAAATATAGCAGAAAACTTGAATGGTCAACTAGCTTTACAAAGAAAAAATTTCAGATTGGGAAATTAAAAGTAAATGGAGAAGAAATTGAAATAATTTTCTCTATATATCTACTTATCCAAGATTTTTTCCATTTCTTTTGATCTTTGTTTCTTTTCCTTTTAATTTTCTAGTTTCAAGTGATATATAATAATAAAAATTTCTATTGAATATAATTTGAGCAACTTTTACAAGATATCATACTACTATTTGCATGAAGTAAAATACTTATTACATTAGTCTCTTGAACACGAGGATAGCTAACAAGAAGTTTTTCCTAATTATATGCTATACATTGTATATTGGATATAATTTATTTTTTAAAGGTATTTTTGCCTATAACATAAAACTTCATTGTTGTTCCTTCTCACCCATGTTGTCCAACATGTAGATCCTTCCATCCATTTCAATATCTTGTTATCTTTCATAAAGATCCTATATGGGTGATCATTGTCAGCATTAGCCTAAGGTTGTGGCATGACACTAGGAGGAATAATTGCTAATAGGACTACAACAACTGGGTTATCTCTATCATTCTGCTCCTTTTCTCTCAGCTCATTCAAACCTTCCATAAATTTATTCAGTGCTTTTTCAAAAGGAGTTTTTTCTACCATGGATTTGGACAATGTGTATTTGTGTGAAATTTCTAACCTAAACATCCTCACTGCACCTCCTTGTAGCAAGTCATGAAACTTTTGTTCATCTATCTTCATGACCATTTTAATCTACACATCAATGTTATGAAAAATGAGTCTTTGCAAAGACTCAGTAAGGTGCGTAGCTCTACCATCAAATACATCATCATTGTGTAACTTCCAAGTATAACATAGAATTTCAATCGATAATATAGACCAAAATAAATTACAGTTTTTATTAAGGCTCAAGAAATTTTCATACAAAATATTCAGAGTATTGAAGTAGTTATGCAAACTTAGGCCAAAATGACACTAGATTTCTTTAAAAAAATGAAAAAAAAACATGATGAATGGATTCACAACATTTGCAAAATGAATAAATATTAGGCTCCCCATTAGCTTTTTTAACTAGAAGTCTGTGTAGGAGGAATCTCCACATGAAAAAAATCCTTCTTGGGCTCAATATGTCTACTCCACAATCAATTCAAGTATTTAATCCAATCTAGGGTATTCAAATTAGTGTTCCAACATGAGTTAAGATGTTCATAGATCACATGGTTATCGATGAGAATTCTATAAAGATATTTGGCTTTAGTCTTGGGCAAGAGGGTATCATCTGGCCACTTGAGCTGGGATATCTTATCCTCTATGAGTTCACAACATCTGGGAAGAGACAACCTACTACAGGTTTCCCTTAGAATGGAATATGTCCTCCATTGGGATTGGGGGATATCATATTTATGCCACACCTCTTGCCAACTCAAAAGTTTCCCATCATGTATGACTGCAAAACACTTAATACCTTTTGTTTCCCAACTCCGAGAAAAGAATCCTTGCAGTAATCCTAGGATTTTTTCACCATGTATTTAGCTCTACCACATAGACCTCTCCCCATAAATCAAGTTATCCTCATCAATGCATTTTTTATTCATTACAATCTATCTGACATTTTCCCAACCTTTCCATATTGCCTTAAAGACATTGGAGCTTGCTACCTTGGATGAAAAGTTACCAGATAAAATGTCACTAATATGCAAATCCTTCCATATAGATCATTTAAGAGGGAAAAACCTTGCAATATTATTTCTTACTAAAATATTCCAAGGTTCCTCTCCTTGAGTATCCTTGGCTATCCATTTGATAGCAAGAGTTATCACTTGGATTATCAAATCCTTCAGACCCAACCCCCTACCTCCTTGCTCATAGTGCACCACTTCCAATTAATAGCATGTTTGTTTCTATTTCCTATTCCATTTGACCATCAGAGCTCTCTTATTTATTTGTGTACATAGTTAAACTAAGCTTGATTAAATATCCAAGTAGAGGTATAATAAATTGTGTAAGAGAACAAAATATTTTGGCATACTTGGAACCTCCTAGCTAAAGATAGATAATGAGTGTTCCTCTTACTAATTTTTTTAATCAATTTTTCCTTTAATCTACTCCCACATCTCCTTCAAATCTAGATTTGTAGAGAAAGGAATGCACAAGTACCTGAATTGATGGTTAGGTCCTCCCCAAGCAAGTGAGAACTATGAAACCACTTTGGGGGTGTTCATCCCAACCCAACATAATAGGCTTGGGGATAGAAACTTTACTCCCTAAAGTTGCACAAAATAGGTCTATCTTATTCATCAGGTTGGCTACATTGGACTCTTCTAGTTTAATAATAATAATTGTATCATCAAAAAACTAAATGTTGGAAAGATCTTACCCATTGGGTAACCCTATTCCTTTCAATCTAGGAGAGAGTGAATTAAATCTCATAAGATAAAAAAAACAACATCAATAATGATTATAAAGAGTAAAGAGGAAAGTGGGCTGCCTTGCCTAATAGATTTGGAGAGGTCAAAGAGTTTTGAACTAGATCCATTGACCTCCACCCATGTCCTAGCTTAATTCATCAAGGTTTGGATCATCTGACAAAAAAAATTAGCAAATCCCAAACTTTCAAACATCATAAAAATAAAATTTCATTCTATTTTATCGTAGGCTTTCTCATAATCCAACAACAACATACATACCTATTGATTAGACTCTGGCCTAGTCCATGGCCTCCCAATAGGTAAGTAAATTCTCCAAGATCTATCAACCCTTGGAAAAGCTAGTCTAAGTTGGGTTAATCACATGGGGTAGAATTTCTTCATGTCTAAGAGTAAGGATTTTGGCCAAAATCTTATATGATACATTGATAAGTGTGATAGGTCTCCAAATTTTAATTAGAGTCTTGTCACCTTCTTTTGGGATGATTTTAATGATCCCACTATTAATCTCCCTCCCTAGTGATCTTCTCTCAATAGCTTAAGTATATACATGGTGTAGATCTTCCCTAATCCAACCATTATTTTCTTTGTAAAATTCAACTAGGAGCTCATCTGGCCCTAGTATCCTATCATTACTTAAACCCAAGATGGCCTTATTGATCTTTGTCACAGTGATCAATTTGTCCAAAAGTTTAGCCTCTTCATCAAAGACTTTCTTTAGTGTGATACTACTAATCTTCTCTCTAGCCCTCTCCATGTCACACCCAACATCCTCAGAGGTAAATAATTTTCTATAAATGGAGGAGAAGGCTTGGAGAATATCCTCTTACTTTAGAGTTCCCTTCCTTCTTCCCAAATATATTCAATTCTGACTTTAGATTCCTTATAAATTAGGATCTGGAAAAAATATTTAGATCCTCTATCCCCATGACTAACCCAATTGATCCTAGCTCTTGTCGTATCTCCCTATATTTTCACATTTTTTAACTTCCAAAGAGATTCTATAGCTTGAGAAAAGGTCTCCTTGGCATCAATACAAACATGATATTTTTGTAAACTATCTTTAGCAAGGATTAGATTTTTGTGTAGCTTAGTTTCTAGTCTTTTTTTTATCCTTTTCCCTCTTCCCAACCACTACTTGTAATGTAGTCAAGCTCGGTGGATCCAATTAAGGACTGACCGACCTTGCAACCAAACCAATATGTAGCAAAAATACACCATACAAACAACAAATCTAAAATAAACATAAGTATTTATTCATGAAAACAACAATTACATGCAATGTGTCAGGTTGTAAGGCCTTCTCGGTTACGGCAAATTACAATGCAAGTAATAGTCTACAAGATCTCATAGGATCCAAATCTTTTCCCCAACATCAGCATCTAGCTAGTCCAAGTCTGCAATAGGCAACACACTAGTAGGCACCCAGGAAAGATCTAAACTTGTACTCAAACTTCCAAGCAATCTTCCTGCTCCTAAGCTCGTAGGCTACTAACCTTCCTTCCCACAATCTCATGCCTAAAAAAATACCTAAGCATCCTATAAATACTGATTCCCAGCCACAAGTCAGCTGATGAAATAATTAACCCCTACAAACAAATATTAAATGCTAAAACATCATTCGCCTCTCACATAGCCTTACAAAATAAATAAACTCTCAAAGATGGCCCCAATGGTCATTAGATCTACATAGGAGAACACAACACACCAAATCTAGGTCCCCACACATCCAATGGTCAATCCATAACATGAGGAGCATGACCCAAATTAAATGCACCAGTCGGCCAAGTTGATCTAACAAAATAATCTAGTTGGTAAGCAAGAACACTGAATAACATAGGAAATAACTGAGCACCAATCGACCAACCATGCCAAGCATGATCGAGGAACACAATTATCACTGAGTGCCACTGAACTGATGCCTTCAGTCACCGAGCATTCTTTAGAGACCGAGCACCCTGGTAACCATAGAAATTGAGCAACCAACCTCCTAAACCGAGCAAGAACTCTCCAAACCAAGATCAAAACTAACAATCTACCTTCAAAGACAAAGATATTTTTGGTTGATATAGGATTGCCAAGAATCCTAGGATGCTCCTGCATTAGACACCCTAGGTAAGAAAAATTTTCTTATAAGGAAATCAGGAATGTCTCAAGGGAATCATAACAAGTATGCCAAATCTATTCTTAACCCATATCTCTTCTTGTCCTTCTTCCCAAGTAGTCTTCACTTCATTCACTGTCTCATGCAGAAAGTATTTCTGTCTTCCAATTTGTTCATCCCTTTGGTCGGCAATAGATAACAACTAACTTTGACCACTACCGACCACCTTAGTGCCTCGGTAAGGTTCATCCTCTCCAGACTCCTTAACCAACTCAGTATCATCTGCATCTCTCTGTATCATAAATGTCACCATCTACTAAACCATCTTTTCCAACAAGATCATCTATCTCTTAATCTCAACAAACTCTTCAGATATCTCTTTCTCCTTCTCATTCAAACTAGATTTGACAGGAATAGGTTCATCAACCCTTTTCTCCTAAGATTTGTCTTAAGGAAAACACCTGATAACTCCACATCCCTTAACCCCAGTCTCCTGTAAAGGTATCAACTTATGCTGAGATCCTTCATGCCTGACCACATAGGTATTAGCATGACCATCAAACAACACATTTCTATCAAACTGCCAAGGTCTACTGAGAAACAAATGACAAGCATCCATAGGAAATACATCACACAATATCTCGTCATGGTAAGATCCAATCTGAAACTTAACCAAGCATTGTTCTTCAATTCTAAGCTTAGAAACATCTTGTATCCAACTAATCTGATAAGGATTAGGATGCTTCCTTCTTTCCAAATTCAATTTACTAACCATTTCATCTGAAACAAAGTTTTCAGAACTACCACCATCAACTATGACATTACAAACCTTATTCTTGCACTTACATATGGTTCTAAACAAATTCCTTCTTTACACCGGTTCAGGAACACATGTAGCTAATCTCCTAGTGACAAGACATTCACCTTTCTCTAGAACATTCTCAATGTCTTCTTCAGTAGCTAATGCAACTCTTTTCTTAGGACACTGCCAACTTCTATTACCAGCTTCACCATAGTTATAACAAGTGCCAGTGAACTCATTCTTCCACTTTCCTCTCTGTCCAGCACTCTTAGTAACCTGAGCATTGCTAGATCCAACACCAAGCTTAGGATTCTCTGTCACACTACTCTCAGCAACTGTCTCACCAGTTTTACCACCTCGGTTCCTACTATTTCATTTTCCTTCATACTTCCTATTCAGATTCTCTTCAATCTTTAATGCCATTTGATAAGCATCACCAATTGTTGTCATCCGCATAGTGAGTAACTCTTCCTAAATATTAGGTCCCAAACCATAGACATACCTAGCAAACTTTTCTTTATCAGTTTCTGAATGACCAGTCCTAATTAGGATTCTATAAAAATCCTCGGTATACTCCTATACCAATTTCTTAGTCTGCTTCAAAGCTTGCACCTTCTTAAACATGTCCAATTCATAATCCACCAGAATGAATTGCTTCTTCAAATTGTCAACCATTTGGTTCCATTTAGTGATATTTTCTTTTCCTCTTCTACCTCTTTCCAACTAAACTTCTCTCCACCAGATATTTGCATGACCCTTCAACTTGGTCTTTGCAAATCTAACCCTATCAAGATCTTCTATTTCTTCATACTCAAAGTATTCATCAATCTCATTGATCCAATCAATCAATTCTTCTAGCCTAAGGCTTCCAGCAAATGTAGAAACTTCAATCTTAGGTCTCTTCCCAATCTTAGACATAGCCTTCAGAATTTGATTCTCCTCAGAATCTCTAGCTTCTTCTACAACTTCTTCAAAATGGTCTTCCTCAGATTCATAATCACTATCCTCTTTCAAGGTAGGCTTATTATTTCTCAATTCCTCTGTAGATCTTGCACTTGTTTCTGGAAAGCCCTAAAATCATCAATACTAAATTCTCCAGTAGCTTCCTCTTCTTCAGAAATCTCATGATTTCTCCTCGGAGGCATCTTCAAATCAAGATCTAGATACACAAGATCCAGTCGGCTCCAACAGGAACATACTTTTCTCAAACAGGAACAAACTTTGCTCTAATACCACCTAATGCAATCAAGCTTGGTGGATACAATTAAGGATTGTCCAACCTTGTAGCCAAACCAATATGCAGCAGAAATACACCATGCAAACAACAGATCTAAAATGAAACATAAGTCTTTATTCATGAAAACACTGATTACATGCAATGTGCCGGGCTGTAAGGCCTTCCCAGTTACAGCCAATTACAATGCAAGTAACAGTCTACAAGATCTCGTAGGATCCAAATCTTTTCCCCAACATCAGCATCCAGCTAGTCCAGGTCTGCAATAGGCAGTACACTGGTAGGTACCCAGGAAAGATCTAAACTTGTACTCAAACTTCCAAGCAATCTTCCTGCTCCTAAGCTCGCAAGCTACTAACCTTCCTTCCCATAATCTCATGCTTAAACAACTACCTAAGCATCCTATAAATACTGATTCCCAGCCACAAGTCGGCTGATGAAACAATTAACCCCTACAAATAAATATTAAATACTAAAACATTAGTCGGCTCTCACATAGCCTTACAAAATAAATAAACTCTCAAAGATGGCCCCAACGGTCATTAGATCTGCATAGGAGAACACAACACACCAGATCTAGGTCCCCACATGTCCAACGGTCAATCCATAACATGAGGAGCACGACCCAAATTAAATGCACCAGTCGGCCAAGCCGATCTAACAAAATAACCCAGTCAGTAAGCAAGAACACCAAGCAACAAAGGAAATAACTGAGCACCTGCCGACCGACCATGCCAAGCATGACCGAGGAACATAGTTATCATCAAGCGCCACTGAGCCGATGCCTTCAGTCATCGAGCGTTCTTTAGAGACCGAGCACCCCGGTAACCATAGAAACCAAGCAACCAGCCTCCCAAACCAAGAAAGAATTCTCCAAAATGAGATCAAAACTAACAATCTACCTTCAAAGAAAAACATATTTTTGGTTAATAAAAGATTTCCAAGAATCCTAGGATGCTCCTACATTAACTTGGAATAGAGCCTTCCAATTGTTGACATTCTAAACCCATGTCTCAACAACACTGTCATGTTTAACCATCTATTTATTGTAGAGTCTAATAATACTAATAAAACTTCTAACATCCTCATCTTTCAAGAGATTGATATTTAGTGTAAAGGTTTCATTTCCATTCTTAGGGCTTGAGGGCTTACCAATGTGGTAGACGTTCCCAACAATGGGGTGATGAGATAATGTTTAGGGAATAGATTTAACCCCTGATTCATTGTTTTTTCTTTTAAATCTAAAAATATCTTTATTTACATAAAATTTGTCCAGTCTACTAAAAATCCTCTTATCTCCTTGTTGGAAATTAGACCGAGTATACCAGATGCCTTTTGAGCTGCCTTGTTACCTGATAATGGGTCAAATAATCTATGCTTGTTCAACATTCTATACTAATATAATTGTTCACAACCTTTCCATTCAAATTTTCACCCATCTATTTTACCCTAGGGTCCTTCCACCATATTGAAATCCCCACCGAGAATCTGGGGTATGTCATCCATCTGAAACATCTAGTTCTATAGCTCAATCCTCTCTATGTAATCATTGGCTGCATACATAGAGCATACACCAAATTCTTATCCATCAAGATTAATAGTTACCCAAACCAATATTTGACAGGGAGAACATCCCCATCTTAACACAAGTTTACTCCATTGGGGCCCTACAAGAATAGTAGCCCCTCCCTTACCCCTTTGATGATTAGTAGTGAAATACTTTGCATCCTTCCAAATACACTTCATATTAATATCAATATTGAAACCAAAAATTATAATTTCTTGTAGGAAGATATCCATGTCTCTATTTATCAATAAAAACCTCTTTATAACATATTTTCTATCTAGGAACTCAAGTACCTTGACACTCCAAGAAGCACATTTGATGTCCATAAGAGACCTCAAGGGCTAGTGTCCATGGGAGCTTTAAATCTCTTATACCGGCTAGAAAGCTACTTTATGGGATGTTTAGAATCTCTCTTAGAAAAGGTTGAGCTAATCATCCTACCCCTTTTCCTATTGGTCGTAGAGTCTATGGTTTGGGCAGTTTCAACAGCTTGAATCATTACTTCATTCTCTAAACAAACTTTCTTGGTTTTCAATTTCCTCCTTTTTTGTGAGCACCAAAAATGAACATTTTAGGCTCCTCTTGATTATCTTTATATGGCACAATTGTCATATCCTTAATCTCTCCATCTTCCACCTCATCTCTAATAGGATTCATCACAAAATCCCCATAATCTCCTCTCTTATGAATGGGAATGCTAACCTAAAATATAGGGTCAAGAAGACTCGCAGAGCCTTGGCAGGGCCTGAGGGGGGAGGTGGGGAAGAAGGGATAACCACCAAGGAGAAATTGGATAGGTTATCATTAGAATCATAGGTGGCTCATAGAAGGATCAATTGAATTTGCATAATTTTCAACCTTACCTCCTGACTCCAACAATTGGTCAATCTTTGACTCTCCACCTTTTAGACCACCATTCCCATCCACAAGGGTGGAGGGGATGGGGGGACCTCTTTTTTAATATGATCATCATTATACTAGGGAGAATTATTAGCAATCCCACTCTTGGAGTTGCAATTGCCTCTAAATTTGGGGTTGGATAACCTCCTTATCTTCTCTAAAGCAATCTATTGAACATCTTGAGTCCTATGCTTAGGACGAGGAACTGGTTTGTTAGGCCAAAAATCTAAGGTGTTAATATCTAGAAGGTCCTTGACCTCAAAAAGGGCATCATTTTTGTTGGGACCAGACATAGAGGAATTTTGTTTAATAAAATCATTTAGTGAATCCAAGGGTTTAACCAAGGGGGAAATATCAACACGGGTTCAAACTTTGGCCCTATTTAGGGTTTCATCATTAGGGATTTTAACATATGATATTCTATCTAAAATGTTATGGTTAGAATAGGTCGCAAAAGGTTTGTTGGAAGGTTTAGGGAGAGACTCGAGCTTTTTTAAAAGCATAGGAAAACTTTGTCTCATATGTCCTTCCCTCCTACATAGAAAGAAAACATTGATAAAACCTAAAAATGTGTCAGGGCATGACACAATTTGGTCGTCCAATCAAACTTAATCTTACTAAGAAGTTCAAGCCTAGGATTGATAGAAATTAAAACTCTAGTGTCTGTGTGTGGAATAATAGTATCCATTTTATCCATTCTAATCACATTTCCAATTAGTTCTAAAGCTTGAGGGATCAAATTCCAGAGAAATAGAGAAATACTCCCAATAGTTAACCATCTAGGGAAAGAGAGTGCAAGAATCTCATCTTGAATGGCTTCAAGGGTTCAAGAAATGGCTCTAAAACAACAAGCCCCAATATTCTAGAATTGCCTCTTGATTATTTCTTTCTAGCTATTAGGGTTCAAGAAAAAAATTACGAAAATTCAATTTTGCAACATGCAACGTTATGAAAAATGGAACCGTAATCTTTTACCCCATACATTATGCATCTATTCATTTAAAAAATTATGGGAAGGAGTTTTAGAAATGTTTTGAGTTGCTAAGAAAATTACACAATTCTTAAGACTATATTTCTCTATGTCGACTTCCATAGTGTCATGCCCGAAAATTCGAGCAAAACACAACTAAATTTTTTTTCTAAAACCTATTGTTCAACTATACGTACACATACATACGCATCTATGTTTGTTAAAGTTTACGATCTTGATAATATAATTACGTTTAATTTATAATCATAAAGTTAATTTAATATTTTGTGTTATAATTTCCTATTTAAATAAGTTTAATAAAATAGTTGCTAGCTAATTTAATTAAACTATTAAATCAATTAAGTCTTACAAATTATTTCCAATCTCTAAATTTTAAATTGTCGATCTAAAATTTAATAATTCAACTATAAATCTTAGTCTAAATTTGAATCTATATAAAATTATATCACATCTACTTCAATTTAAAACTACTTAATTAGATTTGAAAATACTTATCAAAGATTGAATAAACTAAGTT
This sequence comes from Chamaecyparis obtusa, assembly GCA_027943335.1. Taxonomy (NCBI): domain Eukaryota; kingdom Viridiplantae; phylum Streptophyta; class Pinopsida; order Cupressales; family Cupressaceae; genus Chamaecyparis; species Chamaecyparis obtusa. The sequence continues at coordinate 179,183 of BSBK01007097.1, read as the reverse complement.
AATTTTCTTAGTAAAATATTTAATTATCCTATAATTAACAAATTCAAACAAATCGAATAATCACTCAAGTAATATCCAACTTGATAATTAAACACATTTTAGATTTCTAACTCAAATTCTAGAATCTTCCTAAAGGAGAAATATCTCCTAGATATTTAACCATATAGTCAACAAAACAGACTATGATTATTAATTAAGCAATTTTGAAATCTATTGATTAAAATAAACATATAATTTTATCCAACTTACTACTATAAATATCTCTCAATTGTGAAGTATAAATTTGGGTTGATAACCCATTGGACTTCATATTTTATTGTTTAGATTAAAATTAATTCTTAATTTAGTTAAATGCTAACCCCTTTCAAATTGTTTTACATTTGAATTTAAAATTATATTTATAAAAGTTAACACTCTGTTTAATTTTAATTTTCGAACCCATTATTAAAAAATTATTTTCTTAATGATAATTACTATGCATTCCATAATACATAGAACAAAAATATATAAATATTTTTTTGGAAAATGAATTAACCCTGTTTAGTTTTGTAGGGGCGGAATGGCCGCACCTGCGCGCATGCGAGCAGGAACTGGGTGGCCGCAGGAGGCGGTGCCACCGCGAGGGCACGATCGGCGGAGGAGAAGCCACGGGGGCCACGGGTCTGTGTGTCTCCGCACAGTGGAGGCACGACTTGTCGTGACCTCCCTGTGCCTCGCACAGTGCAGCTGCCTTTGTGCGGTGGCCATGGAGGGGAGGGGAGATGGGGTTAGGGCACGACCCGCCCCATTCGGCTCTCTTAATAAAAAAAATTAAAGTTTTTTTTAAAATATATTTTTTAAAAAATTTTAAATCTCATTTTTAAATTAACACAAACAACATAAATATATATAAGGTAAATTAATAATAAGATATCTACACAAATATTATTAATATTATTAATATATATATATGAATGAATATGAAAGTATATATATATATATATATATATATATATATATATATATATATATATATATATATATATATATATATATATATATATATATATATATATTTCTATTCTAAATAAGCATTAGAATTTTTAAAGAAATGGGTTAAAATGTATAATTTTCATATAAACCCAATTTGTCTTCCTCTTTTGTTTTAATTTAAATGTTTAATAGTTTAATGACCGTAGAAAACTAAGTTTATTGAATTATTATTTATAACTTAAACATCACTAAAGATGTAGTTTAAAGCTTATTTAATGTACTCCTCTATACAATTATTAACTCTTTAGAGAATTATCAAATTAAATTCTACATCTACAAAGTTTAAAACTTAATTTAATGATTTGATTATCAAGGAATAATCAAATAACAATTAAGAGATATTCCCTTTAAATCTCTGTTTAGGAATTTAATTATTATGCAAAGAAAATCTTAAATAAATACTCTCATTTAGAACTTTACTGTCTGTATAAGGTACAATATCAACAAGATCTATTTTCCAAGAGACTTGAATATAACTTAACTATTTAACTTTATTAAGAAAACACTTTCAAAATTACAACTTTGAAATACAAATTTCCCCTTCCTCGTCATAGGAAGATTACAACATTAATACATCTAAAAATTGCATATTTTTCCTTCCTCAATATATTGAGATTTTACAATTTTGAACGAAATGCAATTTCTCCTTTTCCATCATAAAAAAGAATTACAACATTAATACAACTTTATAAACCATAGAATTCAATGAGATACAACTTTCTCCTTAAAGGAATTTTCAAGATAAAATGATGAAAATAAACTTTTTGATTCAAATCCTCCTAAACATACTTGATCCTTCCAAGAGCTTCATAATCCTACATTTAAAATCCTGTAGGTTGACCATGGAGGCTCATCTCCCAACCTAGGCCTTTTAGGCCACCCCCGAGCTAGGGGTTACGAAACACTAATAGGTACAAACATAATCAAAATGACAACATGGAGACACATACAAAACAAACTCCCAACCAACGTTGTACACATAAGCCTCTGAAAGACTTTTTAAACATGGGGTGAAAGTGGACCAAGAACCCATAGCAGACAACCAAATTATAAGTAAGGAATTATGTGCCACACATGGACAAAAAAATTCCTTTTCAATTTCACTTTATCCCCCCTTGTCCTTAGGCAAAACTTGACCACATGGAGCCCATAACATCCATGCTAATACTTCCCACACATGGAGAAGCTCTACTCTAAAAGGGCTACCTGATAACCTTTCACCCCTCAAGGTTACCCATCCTTCCCACATATGAGTACACTTTGAAAACTCCCATAAGAAAGTATGCAATATGAAATAAACACAACACTTTGCACACCTCCATGACCTCCATGGAAACCCATGGAGTTGAAAACATTAACAAACAAAAAAAACCATTAATCTACCTTAAGCTTTGACATGCATGACTAATAAGATATGCTACAAGTTCTAGAGGAAACCAAACCTTAAGTCCTAAGATGAATGATGAAATTGAGAAGCTTTCCCCTCTTTCAGCCTATCCTTCCTTCTTCATTTCTAGTGGTCTCTAAGAGTAGAGAGTGGATGAACAACCTTCTTTCCTCTCCTCATCTCCCTAAATAGGCTCTAGCCAAGAAATATCAGGTCTAGACACTATTAGGAAACCTCTAGAGTCTTTCTCCCTTATCCTTCCAACTCATGTCCCTCATAATGGAATCTAACTCACCATGTAAGATAAGATACCTATGCTAAAATTCTCAAACTCTTCCATTTTCGCCACTTTGAAGATGAGATATTTTTGAGGTGTCATAAGGAGTATTCTAGGCTCTTAGTGGGTTGAAAATGACCCCTGACCCTTAAGGTAACAAGTGGGGTGGTAAAAAATAACCCCAACTACCTTCTAGAAGCCTATTTGGCCCTCCTAATCTCCACTTGAAGTTTTCATCCGAAAATCAACTAATGAATAGGTCTTCCTAGATACATTTACTAGTCATGCCAACACATAAGGACATAGGTGTCAAGTGACACACATAAATTATATTAGGCATGACTTATTTAACATTTCACAAAACTAATTTAAATACAACCATACAATTTACTTTCATGAATTAAACACATTACAACGAGGTCTATGTCTCTTCATAGACATGACCTTAGCATCACGAAGGATATACATAGGTTAGTGTTTGAAACCCCGAATTTATTACCACGGTCAACTACCTGTACACTCAATGCACACATCAGTAGGTCCAATAAAATCCACATATAAATGTAATATAATATATAATATAAAACACACACCACTTACTATTTCATTCATTTACACATTGGTAAAACAATATCTACATTTTGATATATCCTAACTTGTATATCTCACACAATGCATCATAAACTAAACCATAAAGATTAACTACATAATTATCCATAGGATATTACCTAAATAGGTTCACATCAACATAATGCTAAATAACATGGTACAAAATCTTACAGATCTACAAAAATAACTTATGTTTCAAAGTATTTAAGAGACTCAAATAGTAACAACGAAAAACATAAATAGTAAACAACTGTGCTAAGCTATGATGGGCTGGGGTAGGCCCTACACATAGCCATTTGTAGGTTAGGCTTATTGATAATGGGGGTAGAATGACCCTTACCTCCATTTCTAATTTCCATTAAGCAAGAAGCCTCTTTCTTTTCTTTTAGGATGAATCTCTCTCCATTTGGAATCGTTGACTCCTCTGCTAAGGCTTGCTTGAATATTCTAGCCCTAGTTTCATTCACTAGGGCATCACAAATTGATTTTCCATTATATCCAAGTCTCAGGGTCCAGGTACCCATAAAGCAACAGATTTGAACATGAGAAAGTATGGCTTGGTTAGTGTTGAAGGAGAGGATTGATGTAGGAGCATCCTTGGGTAGTTGGTAATCTTGCATTGCCCAAAAATATTTTCCTTTCAATTGGTTTACTATTCTAGTTGGGCAATTCTTGTGTTTTTAGTTTCAGTCAATCTAGTTGGCATGTCATCTTATGTGGTCGTTAAAATGTGTTCTATACATCATAATGATATCATGTCTATGACTACATCAGGATCTATTGTTTCTAGATAAATATATCCTACGATTGGTCTGGTCCTATATTTATTTCCTATTCTTGATAGACATGGTAGCGAGATCTAGTTTGTGGTGAAGAGTCACAATTTGTGGTTTCTCATTTCACATTGTTTGATGTTATTAAATTCATGGTTAACCTCCTTGAACAATTTCATGTCATTTTATATCTGTTTTGGGGGTGTTCTTATGGATTTAGGTCATGTCCTATTTGATGTAATATGTTTTCTTTATCTCTGAGTTTGTTGATCGAATAAGCCAACTTATAGTTGGAAACCTTGTATATAAGTAGGGTAGTAGTTATTTTTTATGCATCAAAGAGAAGGTGGAGAGGAAGAAGGAAACTGATGTATTAAGGAAGAAAACCAAGATAGTTGGTAGAGAAGGCAAGTCGTAAAGAAGAAATTGTAGGAAGTCTAGTTTTAGTGTTATGAGCTTGTAGATGCAAAGCTTACTTGGTGATGTAGTTGTCTCTGTGGAATGTATGTAATTTCAAGGAATGATCAACTGCATATAAGGGCTTGAAATTGAGAGAAATGAATATGATTGCTTACTGTTGTATATTGACAATGATGAATTTGAAAAGTTGCATGTTGCAAGTTAGTTGAATGTAATTCTTGTTCCGGTTGATAATATCATTTTGTTTCTTGCTATCTATTGGTAATATTTTTTTAGTATTGTCATTTTCCTCTGTGTAATCTCTTTCGGCAAGGTTGGACATCTCCATGGAGGATTTATCCTCCCTTGACTACATCAAGTAGTATTAGAGTTGGTTTCAAATCTTGGCTTGCAAAGAGCCAGGTTACTGCTCTTGCAAGGCTTCATGCTTGTTGTTTGTGGAGTGGTAGAACCGTGGATATGATCTACATCAACCGATGGTTTTTTCAAGGTGGTCAATAATAGCTTGTAGTTGACTGGCATAGCAAAGGGTTGGTTGAGTGATTGTGAAGTGAGGATTCATAGTTTATAGTTAAATTTCTTGGTTTACCCATTGACCTAATAGCTTGAGGTAGGTTTTTGGTGTTGATAGATTTCTGGATTTGTTGGAGCTAAAAAATCCAGGGTATATTTTGAGTCCATATTTTCAAAATCTTCCTAAGTGTAAGTTTGTGATTTTGAAAAATCTTTGAAAGAGGTCAAGTTTGAATGCACGGATAAAGAGGTCTGTTGATTTTTGTGAAAAATTACTTGGGTAAGGTATCCATCACCTTTCATTTGACATAAGTAATGGGTCCCAGATCTTAAATTTCAGTTTTGATATGATTCAAAAGTGGGCATTTGGAGGTGGCTCCCCCAAATCTGCATTTTGTGTGTTCCCATAATTTTATAAAGTGTCCCAATTCTGAGATTCTCCTTTTTTGACCAGTTGATATCCATAGCATGGGGGTTGTTGCACTGAGTTCTAGGCATGAGAGAGAATATCCATGTCCATTTTTAGGCCCCCTTGAGCCCATTTGATGACTTTTCCAATGCCATTCCATTCACAGTTTGCTAAGTTTCATCAAGTGTGCATGGTCCAAATTTTTGATTGGCCTACTTTGGGGTCTTGTAGTTTGCACCCGGTTCAAGGTCAAATCAAATTGAGAGTTGTTATATATTGTAGACCTAGGAGTGACTTACCCTAAAGATTTATGGACCATGACTAATCAGTTTGGTCACTTTCCTAGGCCAATTCCAAACCTAGTTTCTACATTTTCCACTGTTTCAAGTCCAGAATGTTTCTAACATGCTGACTTTTGTGTTCAATTATAATCGGCCTTTTGATCTTCTAATCAAGCTAGTTGTAGATTCATTTTCCTTATGGGGAGGTGAATGAGTGCCCATGTGTCTAGTTCATGAAGGTTTCAGTTGGCGAGTTTTCAAAGTCAGTTTTGAAGGAGACTTGTGCAGATTTGGAATTGTAGACATAATCAATGTTTTCAGAGGGCCATGTTTGGTCATTAATAACTTTTAGATCAAATATTTTCATGCGGTTTCCTCTAGCGAGTGTACCTACATGTTGGGATTAAATGTTTTTTTTCTGATGACGTGCTCCAGTAAGGTCCTTTGGTCATTTTTTGAGGCTAATTCTGGAGGTGAGTTAGTATTATTGGTCAGTTTTGCAGAGATGTAAAAAATGAGTGGTGGTCAAATTTTTACGATGCACTGAGGTTTGTTCTCATCAAGGGATTGATTTTTGGATAAGCAAAGGTAAATATGAATTTTTAAAGTTCTTATCCTCTTAAAGGTCCTTCCCGGTTGATGTTCTCATCAAGTGTGAAAGCGTGCACTCTTTTGTTCAACATAATGAGTGTGTTATATTCCACTAGGTGTTATGCATACTATGTTAAACATATTGAAAGTACCATATTTTTATCAAATGCTGAAGGTGCTATGTTTTCAGAATTTTGAACTTACCTTGTAAAAACATTGTGCTGGCATGCCTTTTTGTTTTGATGTACTGCACATGCCAAAAAAGAATATTTCTGCAAGTGAAGAGTGTCTGCCAACACATGCATCAAACATTACCAAACATCAAACAAAGAAAGGGGTGTGTGCCATATTCTCCATGGCTTCCAATAAGAGGGAAAACATGCTGGAAAAGGAAGATAAAACCAAAAGGTGCACACCAATAAACTAGAATGCAAGGTTGCTTCTTGGAGTGCTCAAACACTCACTGAAAAGAACGTGTGGATTGGTGCGTAAGCAAATGCAATTGTCAAGTGTCTAACCATACCAGTTTACCTTTTCTAGTGTCATTAGAGCCTATTCAAAAATAGGAGTTCTTGAACAAGGTGGACATCCATAAAAGCACAGTTGATGGAGGCACATTTCACAGTTTAAAAGGGTATGCGCACACCAAAAAGGAAATGGAGTGGATTTGAGGTTGGTGCGTTCCAATACCAGCACATAAAACAAAACCAAAAGATGTGCGTACATGCTTGTAAAGGACTGTGAGTACTTAGAAAATGGGGTGCACACTGGTCTTATTGTTGGTGTGCATGTCTTTGTGAGCTGCCATCACATATTTAGAGATTGCTAAGGGGTGCATATGTGGTTAAAGGCAACATGTTGAAGTTTGTAGGGTGCACATTCCTTAGCATGCGTAAGAGTTTGAGGAGGCTACCATAGCAAAAAGAGGTAGTGCGCAGGCATGAGAAGGCTGGTGCACAAGCAGTTTGAGGGCATGTGCACACCTTAATGTTTATTTGGAGAGGATGTACGCACATTGAAGCCAAACCAGAGCATGAAGTTAAAAATGGAATGCGTAAGAGATTGTAGATGAAGCTGCCTGCAAGTTTGGGGGCACATTTTGGAATGAAGGAAGAACCAACACATGAAGTAGAGGGGACTAACACGTGAGCATGAGCAGGCTACCAACAAACAAAGGAGGATGTGTAGGTCTCCAAACTGGCACAGACTCAGTATAATGAGCCTGCCAGTCATTGCTGGAGATTTGCATGAGTTTTGGGAGAGGACTCATGCACTAATGAAAGGGTGCATGACTGAAAGAAAGTGCATGGAGTTCAAAGCCAAGGTATGGGCCGAGGCCAAAATGAAATTAAATGAAAGAATGCGTGAGGCTAGCCAAGGAGGAAGAAAATTTACAGAGGGTGTGCATGTGGGTTTATCCCACATGCACCCCATTTTGGTTCTTGGAGTTGTTTGAAAATAAAGGGGCTCAAGGTAATGGTAAAGAGAAAGAAAAGAGGTAGTGGTTGGCCTCTTGGCTTGTGGGCCCACCTAGATTTGCATGCCAGCTAGGCGCACTATGCAAATTTTTAATGGAACATTTAAAAACTCTCAAGGATTTAGTCCCATATTGGGCCAGAATTTCGTGGTGTTTAAAGAGTAAAGCGCTCATATTGTGTTTTGAAGAAGGAGCTGGAGGCTATGCATGCGTGCACTCTAGATATGCATTGGGAAGCATGCTAGCGCACCGATGACCACATAATTTTGTAGACAGGTGGAGGTGAAAAGATAGTGTGAATGACACGTGGTGGCTTGTCATTGAATAACACAATGAATCGACGGTTAGGCCAAACATCAAGTGACTCAGTGGGCGGTCAGTCACCCAATCGTCGAATCCTGGCAGTTAGAGAGAAAACATCAAGCAACTCAGCGGGCGGGCAGTCGCCCAATCGCTGAATTTTGGCGGTTAGAGAGAAAACATCTAATGATTGAGCGATTGCTTAGTCACATGATCACATAATGAAATGGCAGTTAAGGCTAACATCAGGCAACCAGATGGGTGGTTAGTTGCCAGATCGCCAGATCCTGGCAGTTAAGGCCTATACATCAAGTGATCTAGAGATAGTGCAGTCACATGATCACTGAATTCTTGGCTATTAGTGAAGAAAATCATGCGAACAGGAGAATGGCTCAGACACTAGGTCGCTAGATTGCTAGCATTTAGTAGATAAAATTTAGAGAATAGGAGAATGAAGCTAGTCGCGTGATCACCAAATTATAATTGTGGTTAGAGAATGCATTCGAAGATTCAGAGAACAAAAGATTTGCCCATTCTCTAGATGTGACCAGGGTTAAGGACTGCATTCAAAGATCTAGAGAACAATGCATTCACCAAATCTCCAAATAGGTGGTTAACCCTGGGTTAAGTTTGAACAACTAATCAGCTTGTGACACATGGCAAAATATGGTGCATTCTAGGAATAAAGAGCAGGAGTAAGAGCATAAAGTTTAGATTTCAACGTTAAAATATTGATTTAAAATGATTGTAACGTTTCTCAATAGTTTGAAAGTATTTTTTTTTCAAAATGGACATGAATATTCATGAAGTATTCTCAGTTTGAGCAAAATCAGATCTTTTGTGAGAGACAAAGTTTCAATTTTGGAGGGAAACGTGATTGTAAAGATGGAGGCAGTTGTAGAAAGAAATGAATTTGGGAGAAATGGAAGATATTTTATGAAAACTGGCAGTTGCCAGTAGTTTGTAACTGGCTTTGTTTTTCCTTTATCTCTTCTTCTTTTCCATTGTTGCAAAGGGGGAGTTCCAGTTCTGGTTCAAATTTTGTAGTCTAAATTCTCTATGATCTTTTCTGGATTGGTTTCGTTGGTGTTTCCTTCTATAATACTTCCCTCTTCTTCTCATATAGGGTGTTCTTGTATCCTCTCTGGTTATTCAGACAAATATATGTGTAATAGTTTATCTTGTGAATAAGATTGCAGCACTATTTTTACTACTATCAAATTGTCTCCATTTGCTTCCTGAAATTTATTGGTTAAAGCATCAAGGGTGTTTTAGTTTTTCTATTGTATGTTTGCAATAGAGTTGTTTCAAGGAAATGACTGAATTTAGGGTTGGTTTTCAAATGTGTATGAGTTGAGGTATCAAGGATATCTCGTACTTGTCTTTTAGTGGATGCTGATCAATGTTTTTCTTATTTCTAGGTTTCTTCCAAGGGGAGGGTTAAAGTCCTTTGAATAGGTGATTGCATATATGAGAACACAGGTGGATTTCTAAGAAGAGTTTGATCAATGGTGCATGATTGGTGTAAGGCATCATGATGTTAGACTGTGTTATTTTCTTATTGCATAAGCTATCTGTTGCATGTTTCATTTGAATCGATTGCCCATTGGATAAGGCACTGGTCTATGAGGGATTTGGGGTATTTCAGAGATCCACTCTGCCCCAAAAACATAAATGATAACATTTTTCCTTTAATGTTGATAGGTGGAGTTAGGAAGTATTTTTAGTTTTCAGATTCATTGTATGCAAGTGAGATTCTGCATGAGATCTGGTGAATACTAAGGTATTTGTTACCTGAAAGTCTGAAAACTATTCCACAAAGTGATATAACTGTAGGCCTATTGTCTACAATAAGGAATTATGTGTGTGCAGATGAGGTGTACTCGCCTGAGTGAGTGGAACTTGAAGTGTAGAAGGTTTATAGGCCTTGTCAACATTAGCATTTTCTTGTCCTTCAATTTGTAGGAAGAAGTAGATCTATGTCAATCAAATAAATATCCCATGTCTGGTTATCATTTTCTCTTTTAGAATCAGAGGGTACAAGAAACAATACTAACAAAATTGGTGACTCTATTAGGGATCCTTTATATAGAGTTAAGTTTTTAAAATTGTTATATCTTCTCACCAAGTGTGAGTGGCGACTCTGATGTCTCTATTTGATCAGTGTGTTCTTAGCATAAGAATATGATGTATAGGTATTCTTGACAAACAATGTTACCCTATGGAGATTGTGTTTTGTTTGCTAGTTTTAAAGAAGGTTAGAGTTGGGAAAAGTTTTCTCAACTGATTCAAAATTTTTCCTCTACAAAGAGGTGGTGACTCTACTGATGTTTGAAAGGTGATTTGGAGCAGACTTCAAATCAGATTTTTCTAGCTACCACATCTCCAGGTATTCTAATTTTCATATCCAAGTTCTTCATGAAAATCATGTGTATAAAAGTTGTTTCCCTATCTAGTGATTGCTAGCACTAAGTAAGAGGGAAGAAGTTAGTAAGCTTTGAATACCAGTCTTTTGAAATAGATTCAACTATTGTTATTTAATGGTGTATGAAAATTATTTTAAAAGGGATATGTCAATTCAATTATGGATAAAATTTGCATGAGAGATGTTTGCTTGAGTTTTCATAGGCAAGGTTGGGTTACTTGTGGAAGAAAGTTGACATGTATTCATAATTTTCCCAGGCTTGTGTATCTTCAAATGTAATCATGTCCCATAAATTATCCCAGCTAGGAGATAGAAGAGCTTTTAAATGTTATTCACCTCTATATTTTGAGGGTATTCCTGGCTACCCAAATGTAATACCCCCAGAAATCAAAAAATTCTTGCCCAAATTTAGTGGGCGAAAAGAAGAATTGGCTAAAAACATTTAAGTGCATTCATTAACCTGATTAAAGATTTTGATGTCAACCATGAAGATGTAATTATGAGATTGTTTGTGCAATCACTAGTGGGAAATGTTAGGGAGTGGTTTTCAATTATGTCCCACCATTCTATCTATTCATGGAAGAATTTTGAATCAGCATTTATTGAAACTTATGGAGAATTCATTTGTGAGTATAGTTTATTAGTTGATTTTGTAGGCATTCACATAGGAAAAGATGAGTTAGTTAGTGCTTTTAATCTCAGATTTGGGAAAGTACTAAAGAAAATTCCTGAGAGTTGTAGACCTCTTGATGCATTGTCTTTGGTTATCTATTGGGTTGCCTTTGACAATAAGATGGGTTACTTTTTGAGAGACAAGCAACCACAAAACATATATCATGCATTTTAGATGGCGTTAGATATAGAAAGGATGAAGAAGTTTGAATTGCCAAAACTTCATGGTGCTAAAAATACAAAACTTCATGAGGTAGCTTTCCCAAATGCTGGTACTAACTCAGTGATTCTAGTAAGTGGTGAAAATCACTGTGAATGTTATGATCCAGCTGATGTAATGTCAACTAATGAAAATCAGGTCGAACCTCTAAAATTGTTTCAAATTTCTGAGCCTGATGTTGTTTGCAATGAGTGTAGTTAGTCCAAAGTTCAAGATAATGATAAGTCAAATTATTTGGGGGAAAATGAATTCTCAGCAATGAAAGTTCAAGAGCAACAGTATAATGAAGTTGCTGCAAGAAACAATGATAACATCAGAGATCTTGCTAGTAATCTTTGTGATTACCTGATTGGAAAATGTATTGATGCCTATGAACCTAGAGTGATGCCTTCTCTTTTTGATTTGCAGCGTGATGTTTGTCATTTAAATGATTTTCATGATTCAAAATTTGAGACATTTAATGTGTGTGAAAGTGTTGATGTCACATTAGAGGTGCATTCAGATTGTGATAATGAGTTAGTGTCAGTATTTCCAAATTATTCTATTGATTTGGAGAATTTTGAATTTGAAAGTGAAAATTGTTTAAGTGACAATTTCATTGAAAATGTTGCAGTGGATTTGCTTTTAAATTTGTATAAACCAGTTTATGAAAGTTTTCATGAAAGCATTTCTTATGACTATAAGATTGACATTGATTATGACTCATCACTGGAAATGGAAGTCAGCTTATTTGATGTAGACATTGATAGTTGTGATATTATTAATGGTATTGAGACAATGTCTTGTCAAACAGAGATTAGCAATGCTGACAGTGTTCCCTATGATAGTGATTTGTGTCTGGGAAACATGTGCCAAAATGAGGACTTATGCAATGGACTGCCAGCTGATTTGTTTATGCCACATCTTGAAATATTTGATGAAGAGCTGAAAAAAGTTTCAGGTTTTTTAACTGATTATTAGTTTTAGCCTGAGGTATGTGTGTTTCTTCAAGAATTTGATGAAATGAATGCTGATGTTTTGTTTTTAAAAGAGGCTAAAAAGAATTAGGAAGAATGTATAAGCTATTAGTCAGAATTTGAGTCTTTCATCTTCCCAGTCCAACATTTTGTTGTTTTTCAGGGTGATTTGAATTTGAAGCCACAAGTTGTGGTTCAAAGTGATTTGCTTGAACATTTATACAGTATACATGGAATTGAGTTTCAAAATTTTTATTTTGATGTTCAAGCATTTTTTCAAGAGAGCCAGCATATTTCCAACTTTGTGGTTAAATCAAAATGTTTTCCTCCTCAACTGGTGAAAAGTTTCGAAAAGTGTGACATTTTCATGTTGCAAAATGATCAAGATTTTTAGAATTTTAATGGTTTCAAAATGTTTCATGATGGTGAAAGTGTTGGTTATTTTCTTTATAATGTGCTTGATAAAATTGACAGTGTGATTGATCTTGTCAGTGAAAATGATATTTTTAGATTACCTTGGATTCATGGAAATGAGAACTATATCTTTGATAGAGGTAAAGGTTGACTCACATTGTCAGAGTTTGAAGTTTTTGTAAATAAGGTGAACCTTGTATATTTTCTTTCCATTCGGTTGTGTGTTTTTTCTTTCAATAAAGGGTTCCAAGTTTTGAGAAGAGAGAGGAAAAGTCAAGTTGGTTTTCTTCTTTGGTTGGTCTATTGTACCGAGAGATTTTGGTTTCTCTACATGCCCGCATGGGGAACGCGTCCCCAGTTAGAGCCATTGTTGGAGCTCAAAAATCCAAGGTATATTTTGAGTCCATATTTTCAAAATATTCCTAAGTGTAAGTTTGTGCTTTTGAAAAATCTTTGAAAGAGGCCGAGTTTGAATGCATGGATAAAGAGGTTTGTTGATTTTTGTGAAAAATCACTTGGGTAAGGTGTCCATCACCTTTCATTTGACATAAGTAATGGGTCTGAGCTCTTAAATTTCAGTTTTGATATGATTTGGAAGTTGCCATTTGGAGGTGGCTCCCCCAAATTTGCATTGTGTTCCTAGAATTTTATAAAGTGTCCCACTTCTGAGATTTTCCTTTTTTGACCAGTTGATATACATACCATGGGGGTTGTTGCACTAAGTTCTAGGCATGAGAGAGAATATCCATGTCCATTTTTAGCCCCCCATGAGCCCATTTGATCACTTTTCTAGTGCCATTCTATTTGCAGTTTGCTAAGTTTCATCAAGTGTGCATGGTCCAAATTTTTGATTGGCCTACTTTGGGGTCTTGTAGTTTGCACCCGGTTCAAGGTCAAGTCAAATTTAGAGTTGTTCTATATTATAGACCTAGGAGTGACTTACCTTGAAGATTTATGGACCATGACTAATCCATCCGGTCACTTTCCTAGGCCAATTCCAAACCTAGTTTCTGCATTTTCCACTATTTCAAGTCCAGAATATTTCTAACATGCTGACTTTTGTGTTCAATTGTAATCGGCCTTTTGATATTCTAATCGAGCTAGTTGTGGATTCATTTTCCTTATGGGGAGGTGAATGAGTTCCCAAGTGTCTAGTTCATGAAGGTTTTAGTTGGCGAGTTTTCAAAGTCAATTCTGAAGGAGACTTGTGCAGAGTTGGAATTGTAGACATAATCAATGTTTTTAGAGGGCCATGTTTGGTCATTAATAAATTTTAGCTCAAATATTTTCATGTGGTTTCCTCAAGTGAGTGTACTTACATGTTGGGATTGAATGATTTTTTCTGATGAAGTGCTCTAGTAAGGTCCTTTGGTCATTTTTTGAGGCCAATTCTAGAGGCCACTTAGTATTATTGGTCAATTTTGTAGAGATGTGAAAAATGAGTGGTGTGGTCAAATTTTTTTGATGCATTGAGGTTTGTTCTCATCAAGTGTGAAAGCATGCACTCTTTTGTTCAGCATGATGAGTGTGCTATATTCTGTGAGGTGTTATGCATACTATTTTAAACATATTGAAAGTACCATATTTTCATCAAATGCTAAAGGTACTATGTTTTCAGAATTTTGAACTTACCTTGTAAAAACATTGTGCTAGCATGCCTTTTTATTTTCATGTACTACACATGCCAAAAAAGAATATTTCTGCAAGTGAAGAGTGCATGCTAGCACATGCATCAAACATTACCGAACATCAAACAAAGAAAGGAGTGCGTGCCATATTCTCCATGGATTCCAGTAAGAGGGAAAACACACTAGAAAGGGAAGATAAAACCAAAAGGTGTGCACCAATAAACTATAATGCAAGGCTGCTTCTTGGAGCATTCAAACACTCATTGAAAAGAACGTGTGGACTAGTGTGTAAGAAAATGCAATTATCAAGTGTCTAACCAGATTAGTTTACCTTTACCAGCGTCATTAGAGCCTGTTCAAAAATAGGAGTTCTTGAACAAGGTGGACATCCATAAAAGTGCAGTTGATGGAGGCACATTTTGGTAGTTTAAAAGGGTATGCGAACTATTAGGGATTTTTCTTGTGGGTCAAACTTGGCAAGGATATTGGCTTGATTCTCAGTTTAAAGATCTCCAAGTTTGCAAGAAAATCCTAATTGATGAGGATTGGATAAGATCCTCCTTCTACTTTGAGCTCCATAAGACTCAGGCGGGTATTGCCTACAAATAGGTTACTATCTTTCAAGTAAACTATGGATTGGTGGATTAAGTCTTCATTGTCATGCTATTGAGTTTATTAGATGTACTTTTATGGAAGATAATTCTAAAGACAGCTGAGAACAACCTGTTGTAGAATATGGCTAATGAAGCTCCTAGTATGATAACATGAACAATGGCATAAGGGTGATGAGTCCTTCTTTTTATGAGTAAAACTCAAGGAAGGCTAACCTTTGATTCACTCTTCAAGGAATCAACAACTATGGACTGTAAAACATTAGGGACAATCCTATTTTAGGTGCATGAAATTGAAATGAAATGGTATTGGTAATGATGAATTTTGTGTTTGATGACTGAAAGGTGTTTGAATGACAAAGATCAGATCAGTGCCTAATCCTTTGGGCAAAGAGTCTAACATAAATAAATAGGGGGATTTCTAAGAAATACAATGGGATGCCTTACAAACCACATACAATTTAGATAGAATGTCTTACAAACTATCTTCTCAATCTAGGTTTGCTACCATCAAGATCTTCCACAGATGTATTTATTCCCTAAAATTGTACATAAGAATTTAATTCTTTCGTTGAAAGAAACTCATGCAACAATTAGATAGCTGCCTTACAACTAGTATGTTCTAGATGCCTTACAAATAGAGACATACAAGACTAAACATGAAGCAAAGAGACAATAACAGAACCAAGGTAGAAATTGTATTGTATTTCATGGAAATGTATCAATACATACAAGTAAACTCTTTACTCAAAATCATAGGATCAATAATCTGCTCTGCAAAGTTTGTATTATCAGCATTCAACCATCAAGAATACGGAACCAAAGAATAGAATCCCTTGGATTGCCAAAGACTGGAACCAGGAACCAAAAGATTGGAAAATCACAAAGCTAGGAAAACCAAAAAATCTTGGAACCCTTACAAAATTAAAAGTTTTACCATTTATACCACTAGCTATCTTGGAATCCTAAAAGAATTTAGGATGCAACAAGCTTCGAATAGCTAGGGTTAGGGTTTCACCCACTAAACCAACCAATATCAATCAATAATTAATTCTAGGGGAGAAAACCAAGCAACATGGACAAACAGATCCAAAATTGATCTTCATAAATGAAAATCTCTCGATTTATATTGAAGATCATGCAAACACCATGCCAATCAGTCAAATTGTACACCTACAACATGCCTCGAGCAACACTTGTGTTCATTTCTTGATGGTACAGGTGTCTGCAATCAATCATCAAACCCTTTGGATCATCCTACAACAATTGGCACAACAACTTCATCAAATCCTGCCACTAAAATAATCAATTTTCAGTCCTTCTATCGCTAGAAACCATTTAAAAATTCAAATTCCTAGTGGCAATGGTCAGTCAGCAAATTTTAAAACGTGACCATTGATTATATCTCTTCCCGGCAAATCAGGCGGTTCACAAAATTCCTTCAACAGTTGATAAAACCCTTTAAAAATCACTTTCCACATCACTAAACCTTCGAACCAATCAAAACAGAGCATGTCAGTCCTGAATCAGCATACTGGACCCACCCTTCATAAGGTTTTAATCGAACGGTTGGTGCATAATCTCATAGCCCTGACAGACTCCATGAGATCATATGCCATCCATTAGATCTTCCACACTGGCATCCCTTTGGATCTCTCGGGCCCACTAACGTGTCCACATTTCCTTCCAGCTCAGCTAATCAGAGCACAAAACATCAGCAATGAGTCACCAGATGGTCCCACCTACCCTCGGCTAAACCTTAACCCTTTGCACATTCGGAAAATATGTGACTACAGGAAATTCCAAGTCACTTAATACTTTATCTTAACCTCAGTCTAGTCAAGCGATTCAGCGAACAAAGCTTTTCACTAAATCTCTGAGTTTTTATTTAACCCTGGGTTACTTTCCACGAATACAAAAAACCTTTATTTTCCAGTTTGAAAGATCTTCTTCTTAACCCACCTCAGGAAACATTTGGCGAATCAACGACCAAAGACAATCACATGTTCGCTTAATACATTAGGGCTTCACTAATTTATCTGGAGATTTAGTGAATAGACCATTCATGTATTCGCTAAAAGGACGTAGAACCCTGCCAAACACCTAGCGAATGAGCGAACACATAGAAAAATATCGGTGCCGCTAAAATTTTGTCTGAGCCGCCAAAAACTTTGATACCCCTGGGCCCACCTACAAACTACCACATGTCATCATACCATTTTCTACCTCTACCCAGTCACCTCTGACAAGACCCACTTGCTTAGAAATAAGATCAATGACTGTCGTAAGTTCACATAGAGCTAAAAGATTCTATGCGAACATCAGACAACTGTTAGATCAACCCTTTGATTCCACTCTGTAGATTCTCTGACACAGGACTCTTTGAAAAATGCTGACTCAGTACCTCGTGGACCAATGAAAAGATGCCAACTATGCACATCTAGCAGTGGACCCGCTTGAAATGAAAGGTTACGTCATAAAGCAAAATGGACGACCGTCGTAAGTTCGCAAGCATCTGACACATTCGATAAGAACTTACGCCCACCGTCGATTCTTTGCAGATGTCAGGACCCACTAACAAGCCGAATACCAGGACCCACTGACAACCTGTCTAGCCATAACACATGCCAAGCAATAAAAGACCACCAACTGCACTGACTTTTTGGAAGGTCCCACCTTTTTTGAAATGTTGCATCATAGGAAAGATCAATGACCAGCATAAGATTGCAAGCCTCTGACACATCTCTTGCGAGCTTACGCCAACCGTTAGATCTAAATGCTATCAGAAGATTGGGCCCAGGAAATACTTAAGCCGAAACATTAGAAAATATTAAAGCTAGACTTAGGAAATATTAAAGCCGACTAACTTAGAGAAATATTTCTCTAGGTGCATGAAAACTTAGGAAAAATTAAAGCCCGCCCAGGAAAAGAAACTTAGGAAAAATTAAAGCTGAAACCTTCGTGGGGAAATAAAATATTTAAGCACATGCATTTATCTATCTTTAAGTGGTCCAAAAAGTAACATGAAATTAGAACCAGACTAGGGCACACTTAGGGTTTTTCACTACAACAGCTAGATTATGAATTTTTTACCTAGGGTTTAGCTAGAAACTAGGAAAATGATTACAGAGACCAAAAGAAAATTGGTAAAGCCATGAAATTTTTTGCAGGTGCCAATAGTGGCTCTATCTGAGGATGTTGAAATGCAAGTTTTAACAAGAACCATAGGACTCTGGGACGCAGACCAAAAACCGCTCCAACCTAAAACAGGGAAAGAAACACACAACCTGAAGGGAAACAAACCTGTACAAGATTTACAAAATATTTACACATGCATGAGAATCAAAAACTCAACTGAAGAAGGGTTTCAAGAATTTCCCATGCACTAGAAATTCAAAAACTTCACCATCCATGCTCTTCAACCAGTAGGAATCTTTCCCAAAACTATCATGAATCACAAAAGGACCAAGCCACAGTGATTCAAATTTATTATGCTTCCCTTTATCTTCTACTCTTACATTCCATTGAAGTACCAGATCATCAACCTTGAATTTCTTGGTAGTTGCTCTTTTGTCAAATAAGTACTTCATCTTCTGTTGCAACTTGATATTATTCTTTTGACTTTCTTTTCTCTGTTCATCCAATTCTGTCAGCTGCATAATTCTATTTTGCATAGGCTCTGTGACATCCAATTCTTCATCCTAAATAAACTGATAAACTGGAATTAGATTATTTATAGGTAGTCTTGATTGCAAACCATATACAAGCTCAAAGGGGGACTTCCCAGTGGCTCTTTTCACTGTAATCCTATCTGCCCATAAAGCCAATCTCAACTTGGAATGCCAAGCTCTCTTATTCTTTTCAAGTGTCTTCTTCAGGATTGTCAAGATGCTTTTATTGCTAGATTTAGCTTGTCCATTTGCTTGAGGATGATAAGGAGATGAATAGGAAGTCATGATTCCATTGTCTTTGCAAAACTCCTTGAACTCATCTGATCTGAAACACATTGCATTATCTATAATCAACTTCACAGGAACACCAAATCTAGTCAAAATATTGTCAAGTAAGAAATCAATCACCACTTTACTTGTTGCCCTCTTTATAGGAATAGCCTCTACCCACTTTGTAAAATAGTTAGTTGCAACAAGTATATAATTATGTCCTACACTAGACTTCTCAACAAACTCACCTATAAAATCCATGTCCCACATAGCAAATGGTGCTTCAGCAGCTATTGGGTTCAATGACAGTGCTCCTGAGTACTTTAATTTTGAAGCAAACCTCTGACAAGATTCACATTTCCTAACATATTGGAATGAATCCTTAAACAATGTAGGCCAAAAATAGCCAGCCCTTAAGATCTTGTGGGAAGTAGTCTTTGTTGAATAATGACCTCCACAAACACCAGCATGCATTTCATTTAAAACCTTCTCTGCCTGATATCTATCAAGACAAAACAACAAGACTCCATCTCTATTTTTCCAATACAAGTCTCCTTGTATCAATGTATATTTCTGAGCTTGCAATTTCAAGTATCTCTTTTGGTTATCTATCATATAGTCTGGGCATCTAGCATTCTTTATGAAATATACAACATCAACATATTCTGGTTGTAATTCAATACTTGTAATTGTCATATCTGGAATCCCTTCATTATTTACTTGGACTAAGTCCATGTTTTCTTCAGTCATCAGTTTTGCCAAAACTTGTCCTCTCACAAGCTTAGTGATATGGATTTCCAAATTGAATTCTTGAATTCTAGTAATCCACTTGCATCTCTTTCCAGTGACTTTAGATTGAGTAAGAACATCCTTAATTGCTGCATGTGGGACATATGCAAGTACCTTTGCACAAACCAGATAAGGTCTGAAGGATTTGACTACTTTTACCAATGCATATGCCTACTTCTCCATCATCTCATAATTTAATTCAGCAGCCTGCAAGGATTTTGATGCAGGAGCATCCTGGGTGTAAGAGCAATCTTGCATCACCCAAAAATATTTCTATTTTTGTATTCAATAAGGGCTATCTTGTGCAGAGTTGCTATTTATGGAAACTTGCTATTTTTAGTAAGTTGGTCTTATGATCTCGGAATGTTCTAATTTTACATATGGAGGTTCATCTCAGTCATATCAGCCTGCCAACAAAGTTTCATGGCTAGATCAGGTCTAGTTTTGAAGATATTAAAGATTTTTGGTATCGGCAGCAGGGTACAAAAACTTTGAACTCAGTTTTGAAGGCTTTAGAGGCCCCGGATGAGGTTGAAAATTTGGGTGACGCACGCTTTGCACAGGTCAAGCCTGTAGAGCGCTTCGTGGCATTTCCAAAATGGGGTTATAATAGCCAATCGAGTCAATGGGTGATGACTTATGGTCTTCGAAAGTTGGGTCACCTGAAATGGCGGAAAATAATTTTTCTTCAAAATTTCTGTTTGAGTTTCAAAACTCATTTTGAGCCGACTTTGATGTAATAAATTGTAAAATACAATAATTCTAAGTTTGGTCGGCCCTAAGGGCTAAATTTCTAAAACCTTCTCAGGGGGTGGAAATTGCCTATATAAAGAAGGCCCGTAGTGTTGTCTAGGGCAATTCTGGGTATTGATTTGAGGCTTTGTCCTACAAAATATTGTAAGGGAATGCCCATGTGGCTTTGCATATTGTAATTCTAAAAATTTGTAATTTCACATTTGTGGAGATAATAAGAAGCCAATTTTCTGTTCTTGCATATTATTGTTGTTGTTTCTCTATTTCTGTTATGTGTTTGTGGTATTAAGGGGAGCACCCTTCATCAGATTTACTAAAAAATGTAATTGGATGTTCAAAACCCTCATTGTCCTTTTGCAATAAAACAACATCAATGGTGTGAAATGATGCAAAAGAAAACAATGAAAAAGGCTTGGTATAATCAGGGGACCTAAGCACAGGTGCTTGTTGGACCACATCTTTAATCTTTTCAAATGCATCTTGGGCTTCTACAGTCCATTGAAACTTCACATCCTTTTTCAACAACTTTACTATGGGTTTGACAATTTCTGCAAAATTTGCAATGAATCTTCTAACAAAATTAATCTTTCCTAAAAATGACTGCACACCCTTGAGATTTTTTGGTGCAAACACTTTCCTGATAGCTTCAACTCTCTCCGGATTAATTCTTATTCCATCTTTTGATATAATGTGTCCTAGCTGCTTTCCTTCTTTGACTGCAAAATTACACTTTTTTGGATTTAGGGACACACCATACTCCAGAGCTTTGACAAAAATCTTTTCTAAGTGTGAACAATGGTCGTGAGCCGATTTGGAATAAGTAGTTAAGTCATCTTGATATACAACCATAAACAAGTCTATGTACTCTTTGAAAGCAACATCCATGGCTCTTTGGAGAGTTGCTCCTGCATTTCTGAGACCAAATGACATTCTGACATACACATAAGTTCCCCAAGGTGTTGTGAATGCAGTTTTGAATTGTTCAAATTCTTTCACCAACACTTGGTTATATCTAGAGAAGCCATCCATCATAGACAATAACTCACAACTAGTGACCTTGTGCAACATTACCTCCATGTTAGGCAGTGAATGATTGTCCTTCAATGATGCAACATTCAAATTCCTAAAGTCCACACACAACCTAATGTCACCATTCTTCTTTCTAACTGGGACCAAATTAGATACCCAAGTTGAATGCCTTATAAGTTGAATTATTCCTGCATCACTCAACTTGATTAGCTCCTGCTGCATCTTAGGAGCCAATAATGGATTAATGGGCCTCTGCTTCTACCTGAATGGTTTGACATCTTGCCTTAATGGGATCTCATGTTGGAAAAGGTCTTCTCTGTAGGCTTTTAGATCATCATAGGACCATGCAAACACATGCTTGTACCTTCTCAATAATTTCACCAAATTATCTCTCAGTTGAGGGGTTAATCCTTTTCCAATATAGACCATTTGAGGAGCATTATGTGATCCCAAATTCACTTCCTCCAGATCTTCTACATTGGCATTACTTATTTTTTACAAATGATCATTTTAGCTACTATACAATGCTTTTAACTCAGTTAAGCCTTTAGGAATACTATTTGAATTTAGCTGAATCACCTCACTTCCCATGTCCTTACCTTTGATTTCCTCAACCAATTTGTTGCAGTCTATAGGCTGATCCTCATATATATCAAGACAATGAATAAATCTGAGGATGTCATGATCATCCTCAAAGACCTACCAATTGTAAATGTTGTCTGGAACAAATGGCCTACTTTTTACTTCAAGAATAGATACTCCAAACAAAGTTGAATCATCTCCTTTTAAAGAAACATTTGCTAAAAAGTCTGCCATAATGTTTTTAGATCTTTCTACCCAGCATATATTGAAAGCATCAAACATTTCAATCTGATCCCAAATTACATGCTTATAAAATTTTAATCTATCATTCTTTACTGCATATTTGGACCTTACTTGGGCAACCACAAGTTCAGAATCACCATAAACACTTAAGCATTTTATCCCATGTTTGATAGCAATATTCAATCCCAAAGACAATGCTTCATATTCAACAATATTATTTGTGCATTGAAAAGTCAATGAGAATGAATACTTAAAAGTAGTACCTGATGGAGATATGAATAAGACTCCAGCTCCTCAGCCTTCTTTTGAGCATGCTCCATCAAAGTACATCTACCACAGTCCATCTTGCTATTTCTTTAATTCTGCAACCAATGGATCTACCTCTTCCACTGGTGGGACGATTTCTTCTAATTTGAAATTCTCCATGTCAACATCCACACAACAATTTAAATGATCATCATTTATTTCAATCATATGTGGAGTTCTACCTTCTCTAGATACTGTAGACACCGAAAAATCCTTCAGAAAATAAATTATTTTTGTTTTCTGAAAATCCTTGATGACATCATCATTTATTAATTAATTAATTATTTAATTAATTAATTTATTTTTATGGCATTAAATCCCTCTCTCTTAATTAAAAATCTTTAATTAAGGAATCTAGCCTAAAAATGTCATTTGGACATTATCCCTAATTTATTAATTATTTAATTAATAAATTGACCAAAAACCTTCAAAAATAAATTAATTTATTTTTTATCCCAAACTTGGCCAATTTCCTCTAGACCACTAACCTCTTCCAAAATCTTCTAATCCCTTCTTAATTTCGATTAAAAGGCTAATCCCATCTTTTCTAACCCTAATCCCAAGGTTAAATATTTAATTAAGGTTAAATATTTAATTTCTATATTTATTGAAAATACTTTAATAAATATTCCTAAAACTTAAGCTTTTGGAATGAATAACTTTTATTCCATGAAACCTAGGAGAAATCTAGACTCTTCTAGAATCTTCTCAAATCCACCCTCTTCACCCATCCTAATCCTTTTCTTTGTCCTAATCTAATCCTAATCCTACCCTTAAACCTTTGTGCAATCCTAACCAGGCTTAAGACTTTCTTAAACCAAGGCAAAGTCTTTCCTTCCAAATATCTCAACCACAAAGCATTTATTGCTTCCCCAAAGTCTTCAAAGCCTCTTAAAGCCCATTCATTGCTCTTACAAGCATTTATTTGGAGAGTTATGAGCTTGGAGCCCCCTTTGTTGACTCCTTTTTGCCCTTCCCTTCATCCACTCACCTTGTGACATGTGTCACCTCCTGATTGGCTGAGAACTAGCACAATCCATGTGCTTCCCTTTGAGTGAATCTTGGCCTCTCTTAAGGATTTCAATCCTGGCCATTCATTCCTCCTACCCCAAGCCTTTAGAAATCCTATAAATACCCTCACTTCCTAAGGCAAATCATCTCTCAACTTTCAAACTCAATAGCAAAGTTATAATGTCATTTTCATTCTAGCATAAGCATAAACTCTTCATTTTAGATCATTTTCAAGCTTAAATCATATCTAAATTAGCTTAAATGGATTAACATAGATTCATTTCTTGTATCAATCTTAGTTCAATCATTTAGCTTTGCATATTTGTGTGTTCTTGAGGCCTTTGAGGCAAAATAGGTTCCTCATACCTATTTTGTGTCATTTTGGGTCTTCATCAACCTCAAATCATCTTATTTTGCATGCTCCAAGTGCTTGAGTTTGCACACCCACATCCCTCTATATCTAAGCATATCTAATGGTGCATGGGCGCATCCGTTTTAAGCTTAAACTGAGGTGGCTTTGATTTTAGTTTGCTTACCTTTGAATTTGATTTGATTATATGCCATGACGTTTGTTTGTCTTTGGCCTTCAAAACAGGTTTAGGTGCACTCTCAAATCCTAGTCTACAGATACTTTCAAATTGTCACCATCAATATTGAAAGTTGCAAAGGACAGATCACACTGGATACTACCTCCCATCTGAGCACTCCACTTCCTTGACAACAACATCCCATAATGAGGGGGAATATCTACCACTAGAACACTCATTGTTAGCAACTTGTCAGGGAAATCCATCAACCTATAAGGAAGTGCTTTTATAGTACCAATAACAGGGACCTCCCTTGAATCCATAGCCTAACATCTTCCATGAGGTGTATCTACTTTCAGCCCCAAGGATCTCATTATTTCTGCAGACATAATAGCATTAGAGGCTCCTAAATCAATCATACAATTTCTTAACAACTTCCCATTTACTATTAGGGACAAAAAGAAAGGATCAACAATTCCTGAAACAACATTAGCAGCATTAGTGTCCAAATAAATCTGAGGGATCTCAGAGATGATCTCCCCACATTGGTTCTCAATTGAATCATTTGCTACAGTAGCCATTCCATTAGTCTTGGTGGAACTTTGGGTATCAAAAAGAAAATCTCATTTCACCCAACTCAAAGCCTTAAATTTATGCTCCTCTATCCTTATCATTTCTAACAAGGGGACCTTGACAGTGATTTGTGACAACAATTTTCTCATGTCAGTGGGAACATACTTGGGGTCAACTACATCTTGCCCAATGGCAGTGACCTCTTTATCTTCTTCATGTGTAACCATATTGGGACTATCTTTGCTCTGACCCTTTTCTTTCTCTTGCAAAGGAGAAACAATATCCTCAAGAGGTTTAGCTTTTACCTTGTAAGCCACAATTGGCTTTATGAAGCTGACATTTTTCTTTACTTTGGTTTTGTCAGTAGTTTCTGCAACCTTTTGCTTACTTTGGGCTTGCTTTTCATCTTTTTCTGTCTTCTTGATGAAAATTCCTACAGGCCTACCACTTGGACTACCTACCACCCTATTTCTCAATTTGTAACTACTTTTAACTTGAGACACCATGTCCGCTATAATTTGTGCAATTTCTTCATCAGAAGGTCTCCTCAACACTACTGATTCATCATGTCTTAAAGTGTTGCACTGGATTTTGTCCATGTGATCACCTTCCTCATCAGAAAACACTTGTTGATGATAAATCTCATTACTGACTTGGGAACTGCCAGCACCTTGGTTTTCATCTTCATCTGCAGAGTCCAACTCATCATACATGTATGAAGAAGTCATGCCACATCCTTGATCATCATAAGTATCATCATTGGTGTTGCCTTGATCTTCATCTGCAGAAACACTTTGAGAAATATCATAATAATAGGGATCATGAAGTGATTGGAAAACAACACACCATGGAACATCATCATTCATATTCACTGTATTTCTATGCAAGGGGTCAGGGGTCTTGTCATTTGGTTTATCCTTTCTTTCAAGAAGCATTGGCTTTCCATCTTTCCACTGAGTATTCTAGGGATAGTTCTGCATCCTTGGTAACTTATTAAAGTTATTGAAAGATGGCCTATCATTTCCTTGCACTCTACTATTTCTTGCATCACCAGGCTTTAAATCTTTTATTGCTTTCAAGATTTGCCTCAAACTATCATCATCTTTTGGCTTTGCATCAGGTTTCCCTGGCTCCCTTCTATTTGAGACTGATGGATGACAATATTCTCTCCTTCCCAACTTCCCTGATATCCTTCTATTTCTCTCTATATTAATAGCCAATTTATAAGCCTCTGCAAGATTCCTAGGGTTCTTATCTCACAAAAGATATCCCATTTTTGAATCAAAAGCATTCAAGTATGTGACAAGACATACTCTGTCATCCAATCTGATAACCTGCAACAACTTATGCATAGCTTTCTAAAATCTAACATTGAACTCAACAACACCCTCATTTGATTTTTTCTTAATGTTGTTGAACTCATTAAGCATGAATCCTTCATTGGTTTTATCACCATACTGTTCCTTGAAAGAATGCCTGAACTGATTGTATGAACATATGCTGGCATGAGGTAAATTTCTAAACCAATCTCTAGCATCTTTAGTCAGAGACTGAATAAAAAGCTTCATGATGACATCATCAGGTTCAATATTGTAGTCATCTATTACATCAATAAAACTTTTCAAATGTTCTTCACAAGTAACTGCATTGCTTCCAGTGAATTTTGGAAGCTTCTTCCTAATTTCATCAGGGATGGGATTTGGATAACCAGGAATCCCCATAAACACCAATTGTTTATGCCTCTCATGAATGGGACCTACTTGAGATGGGTCACCACCTAAAGATGCAGATGTTTGAGTATTAGAAATATTAGAAATCTTAGGCATACCTAAAGTTGTAGCAGTATTCAACACATTTGCTCCTTGTTCTTGAGAAGTGGAAAGGGTATTGGCATATCCATAAGATTGCTTTAGGAAATCAATCTTCCTCTTAATTTCAATAGCAATGGCCTCCAGCTCTGCCTTTTCTAACTCTTTTGCCAACAATTCTTGTTTTCTTTTTGCTTCTTCCACATTAGCATCTAACCTTGCTGCTTGATCCATGGACCTCTTTGCATGATTTGGTTCATTTATTGAAAATCCTACAACCTTTTGTTTACCTTTGTCCCTAGGATTTCTCACTTCATAAACTTGCTGGACAATAGGCTGATCTTCTACTTGTTTTGTCACATGATCCTGATTCATGGCCTCAAAATCCAACAATTGCTTCTTCAATTGCTCAGCTCTAATCATAGCATGTCTAATCTTTTCCTCTTTCTCCTTGTCTCTTTTCTGTCTCAAATGAATCTATTCTTGGACTCTCCTCTCCAACTCATAGACCTCTTCAAAAATTTCTTCTGATTTAGGGAGAGTAGTCTCAGATTTAGCATCTCCTACTTGAACCTCATCCTCATATTGGTTCAAACCCAAATCAACAGCCTCCTCATATTCAAAGGTATTTCCTTCTTGATTCATTTGAATAGGCTGGATTTGTTCCTCTTGTCTTGTATTCTCTCTATGTTTCTGAGTATGACACATACTCCTATTCTTTCTTCCTCTCTTTGTCTGACCAGGCCTAGAAGTACTTGAAAGACCTTCTCCCAATCTGTCCTCAGGAAGCTTATTTCTCTAAGACCTAGTACCTCTGTAACTCATCTTGTGAATGATTTTGTAACCAGTACTACTACAATGATTTTTAGAGTCACCACCCAAAAATTTGGGAATTTTTCTTTAAAATATAGACACCAATGGTAACCAGCTAGTTCGTATAGGGTAGGAGCCCTGGCTCAACTAAACCCTCTAACTTAGCAAAATATTTCTTACAACTCCCTAGTAGAGTCGCCAGTCTGTTAGGGATTTTTCTTGTGGGTCAAACTTGGCAAGGATATTGGCTTGATTCTCAGTTTAAAGATCTCCAAGTTTGCAAGAAAAGCCTAATTGATGAGGATTGGATAAGATCCTCCTTCTACTTTGAGCTCCACAGGACTCAGAAGGGTATTGCCTACAAACATGTTACTATCTTTCAAGTAAACCATGGATTGGTGGATTAAGTCTTCATTGTCATGCTATTGAGTTTA
Organism: Chamaecyparis obtusa; assembly: GCA_027943335.1. Classification (NCBI taxonomy): domain Eukaryota; kingdom Viridiplantae; phylum Streptophyta; class Pinopsida; order Cupressales; family Cupressaceae; genus Chamaecyparis; species Chamaecyparis obtusa. The sequence continues at coordinate 151,379 of BSBK01007097.1, read as the reverse complement.
TTAGATGTACTTTTATGGAAGATAATTCTGAAGACAGCTGAGAACAACCTGTTGCAAAATATGGCTAATGAAGCTCCTAGTATGATAACATGAACAATGGCATAAGGGTGATGAGTCCTTTTTATGAGTAAAAATCAAGGAAGGATAACCTTTGATTCACTCTTCAAGGAATCAACAACTATAGACTGTAAAACATTAGGGACAGTCCTATTTCAGGTGCATGAACATGAAATGAAATGGTATTGGTAATGATGAATTTTGTGTTTGATGACTGAAAGGTGTTTGAATGACAGAGATCAGATCAGTGCCTAATCCTTTGGGCAAAGAGTCTAACATAAATCAATAGGGGGATTTCTAAGAAATACAATGGGATGCCTTACAAACCACATACAATTCAGATAGAATGCCTTACAAACTATCTTCTCAATCTAGGTTTGCTACCATCAAGATCTTCCACAGATGTATTCATTCCCTGAAATTGTACATAAGGATTTAATTCTTTCCTTGAAAGAAACTCATGCAACAATTAGATAGCTTCCTTACAACTAGTATGTTATAGATGCCTTACAAATAGAGACATATAAAAATAAACAGGAAGCAAAGAGACAATAATAGAACCAAGGTAGAAATTGTATTGTATTTCATGGAAATGTATCAATACATACAAGTAAACTCTTTACTCAAAATCATAGGATCAATAATCTGCTCTGCAAAGTTTGTATTATCAGCATTCAACCATCAAGAATATGGAACTAGAGAATAGAATCCCTTGGATTGCCAAAGACTGGAACCAGGAACCAAAAGATTGGAAAATCACAAAGCTAGGAAAACCAAAAAATCTTGGAACCCTTACAAAATTAAAAGTTTTACCATTTATACCACTAGCTATCTTGGAATCCTAAAATAATTCAAGATGCAACAAGCTTCGGATAGCTAGGGTTACAGTTTCACCCACTAAACCAACCAATATCAATCAACAATTAATTCCAGGGGAGAAAACCAAGCAACCTGGACAAACAGATCCAAAATTGATCTTCATCAATGAAAATCTCCTAATTTATATTGAAGATCACACAAACACCATGCCAATCAGTCAAATTGTACACCTGCAACACGCCTCAAGCAACACTTGTGTTCATTTCTTGATGGTACAGGCATCTGCAATCAATCATCAAACCCTCTGGATCATCCTGCAATAGTCATCACAACAACTTCATCAAATCCTGTCGCTAAAATAATCAATTTTCAGTCCTTCTGTCACTGGAAACCATTTAAAAATTCAAATTCCTGGTGGCAACGGTCAGTTAGCAAATTTTAAAATGTGACTGTTGATTATATCTCTTCCTGGTAGATCGGGCAGTTCACCAAATTCCTTCAACAGTCGACAGAACCCTTTAAAAATCACTTTCCACATCACTAAACCTTCGAACCAATCAAAACAAATCACGTCAGTGCTGAATTGGCATACTGGACCCACCCTTCATAAGGTTTTAATCGAACAGTTGGTGCATAATCTCATAGCCCTGACAGAATCCATGAGATCATACTTCGTTCGTTAGATCTTCCACACTGGCATCCCTTTGGATCTCTCGGGCCCACTGACATGTCCACATTTCCTTCCAGCTTGGCTAATCAGAGCACAACACATTAGCAATGATTCACCAGATGGTCCCACCTACCCTCGGCTAAACCTTAACCCTTTGCACATTTGGCGAATACGCGACTGTAAGAAATTTCAAGTCACTTAATACTTTGTCTTAACCTCGGTCTGGTCAAGCGATTCAGTGAACAAAGCTTTTCGTTGAATCGCTAAGTTTTTATTTAACCCTGGGTTACTTTCTGTGAATACAAAAAACCTTTATTTTCCAGTTTGCAAGATCTTCTTCTTAACCCACCTCAGGAAACATTTGGCGAATCAGCGACCAAAGACAATCGCATGTTCACTTAATACATTAGGGCTTCACTAATTTATCTGGAGATTCAGCGAATAGACCATTCACATATTCGCTTAAAGGAATTAGAACCCCGCCAAACACCTAGCGAATGAGAGAACACACAGAAAAATATCGGTGCCGCTAAACTTTTGTCTGAGCCGCCAAAAACTTTGATACCCCTAGGCCCACTTGCAAACTGCCACATGTCATCATACCATTTGCTACCTCCACCTAGTCACCTTTGACAAGACCCACCTGCTTAGAAATAAGATCAATGACTGTCATAAGTTTGCATAGAGCTAAAAGATTCTATGCGAACATCAGACAATCGTTAGATCAACCCTTTGATTCTGCTCTGCAGATTCTCTGACACAGGACCCTCTGACAAATGCTGACTCAGTACCTCGTGGACCAATGAAAAGATGCCAACTGCGCACACCTGGCAGTGGACCCACTTGAAATAAAAGGTTACATCATAAAGAAGAATGGACGGCCGTCGTAAGTTCACAAGCATCTGACACATTCAATAAGAACTTACGCCCACCGTCAGTTCTCTACAGATGTTAGGACTCACTAACAAGCCGGATACTAGGACCCACTAACAACCTGTCCAGTCATAACACATGTCAACCAATAAAAGACCGCCAACTGTGCTGACTTATCGGAAGGTCCCACCTTTTTTGAAACGCTGTGTCATAGGAAAGATCAATGACCAGCATAAGATTGCAAGCCTCTGACACATCTCTTGCGAGCTTACGACAACCGTTAGATCTAAATGCTATGAAAAGACCGGGCCCAGGAAAGACTTAAGCTGAAACATTAGAAAATATTAAAGCTAGACTTAGGAAATATTAAAGCCGACTGACTTAGGGAAATATTTCGCTAGGCGCATGAAAACATAGGAAAAATTAAAGCCCACCCAGGAAAAGAAACTTAGGAAAAATTAAAGCTGAAACCTCCGCAGGGAAATAAAATATTTAAGCACATGCGTTTATCAGTCTTTAAGTGGCCCAAAAAGTAACATGAAATTAGAACTAGGCTAGGGCACACTTAGGGTTTTTCACTAGAACGACAAGATTATGAATTTTTGCCTAGGGTTTAGCTAGAAACTAGGAAAATGATTGCAGAGACCGGAAGAAAACTGGTAAAGCCATGAAATTTTTTGCAGGTGCCAACATGCACACCAAAAAGGAAATGGATTGGATTTGAGGTTGGTGCATTCCAGCTTTAGCACATAAAACAAAACCAGAAGATGTGCATACATGCTTGTAAAGGACTATGAGTACTTAGCAAATGGGGTGCACACTAGTCTTATTGTCGGTGCCCATGTCTTTGTGAGCCACAAACACATATTTGGATATTTCTAAGGGGTGCGTATGTGGTTAAAGGTAGCATGTTGAAGTTTGTAGGGTGCACATTCCTTAGTGTGCGTAAGAGTTTGAGGAGGCTACCTTAGCATAATGAGGCAGTGCACAAGCATGAGAAGGCTGGTGCGCAAGTAGTTTAAAGGCATGTAAACACCTTAATGTTTATTTAGAGAGGTTGTACGCACATTGAAGCCAAACCAGTGCATGAAGTTTAAAACGGAATGCGTAAGAGATTACAGAGGAAGCTGCCTGCAAGTTTGGGGACATGTTTTGGAATGAAGGAAGAACCAGAGTATGAAGTAGAGGGGACTAATGCATGAGCATGAGCAAGCTGCGAGAAAACAAAGGAGGATGTGTAGGTCTCCAAATTGGAACACACTCAGTATAATGAGGCTGCTAGTCATTGCTAGAGATTTGCATGAGTTTTGGGAGAGGAATCATGCACCAATGAAAGGGTGTGTGACAGAAAGAAAGTGTGTGGATTTGGAAGCCATGGTATGGGCTGAGGCCAAAATGAAAGTAAATGAAAGTAAATGAAAGAACACGTGAGGCTAGCCAAGGAGGAAGAAAATCTATAGAGGGTGTGCATGTGGGTTTATCCCACATGCACCCCATTTTGGTTCTTGGAGTTGTTTAAAAACAAAGGGGCTCAAGGTACTGGTAAAGAGAAAGAAAAGAGGGAGTGGTTGGCCTCTTGGCTTGTGGACCCACCTAGATTTGCATGCTAGCTGGGCATACTATGCAAATTTTTAATGGAACATTTAAAAACTCTTAGGGATTAGTCCCACATTGGGCCAGATTAGGAATTTTGTGGTGTTTAAAAGGTAAAGCGCTCATATTGTGATTTGAAGGAGATGGAGGCTATGCACATGCATGATCCAGATGTGCATTGGGAAGCATGCCAATGGACCAATTTTCACACAATTTTGCAGACAAGTGGCAGTGACAGGACGGTGTGAATGACACGTGGCGGCTTGTCGCTAAATCATGTAATGAACAAGTGGTTAGGCCAAACATCAAGTGACTCAGTGGGTGGTCAGTTTCCCAATCATCGAATCTTGGCAGTTAGAGAGCAAATATCAAGCAACTCAGTGGGCGATCAGTCACCCAATCGCCATATCCTGGCAGTTAGAGAAAAAACATCTGGCGATTGAGTGATTGCTTAGTCGTGTGATCACGTAATGAAATGGTAGTTAAGGCTAACATCAGGCAACCCAGTAGGCGGTAAGTCACTAGATCCTGGCGGTTAAGGCCTATACATCAAGTGATTTAGAGATAGTACAGTCGTATGATCTCTAAATTCTTAGCGGGTAGTGAAGAACATCATACGAACAGGAGAATGGCTCAGTCACTAGGTCGCTAGATTGCTGGCAGTTAGTAGATAGCATTTGGAGAATAGGAGAATGAGGCTAGTCATGTTATCACCAGATTCTAACTGTGGTTAGAGAATGCATTCGGAGATTCAGAGAAAAAAGGATTCACCCATTCTCCAGATGTGACCGGGGTTAAGGATTGCATTCAGAGATCTAGAAAACAATGCATTCACAAAATCTATAGATAGGTGGTTAACCCTAGGTTGAGTTTGAACAACTAATCAGCCTGTGACAAATGGTGAAATCTAGTGTATTATGGGAATAAAGAGCACGAGTAAGAGCATAAAGTAAAAATTTAAATGTTAAAATGTTGATTTAAAATGATTGTAATGTTTCTCAATAGTTTGAAAGTATTTTTTTTTTCAAAATGGACATGAATATTCATGAAGCATTCTCAGTTTGAGAAAAATTAGATCTTTTTTGAGAGGCAAAGTTTCAATTTTGGAGGGAGAAGTAATTGTAAAGATGGAGGCAGTTGCAAAACGAAATGAATTTGGGAGAAATGGAAGATATTTTATGAAAATTGGCAGTTGTCAGTAGTTTGTAACTGGCTTTGTTTTTCCTTTATCTCTTCTTCTTTTCCATTGTTGCAAAGGGGGAGTTCCAGTTCTGATTCAAATTTTGCTATAATTCTCTGTGATCTTTTCTAGACTGGTTCCATTGGTGTTTCCTTCTGTAATACTGCCCTCTTCTTCTCATATAGGGTGTTCTTGTATCCTCTCTGGTTATTCAGACAAATATATGTGTAAATAGTTTATCTTGTGAATAAGATTGTAGCACTATTTTTACTACTATCAGATTGTCTCCATTTGCTTCCTGAAATTTATTGGTTAAATTATCAAGGGTGTTTTAGCTTTTCTATTGTATGTCTGCAATAGAGTTGTTTCAAGTAAATGACTAAATTTAGGATTGGTTTTCAGATGTTTATGAGTTGAGGTATCAAGGATATCTCGTACTTGTCTTTTAATGGATGTTGATCAATGTATTGCTTATTTCTAGGTTTCTTCCAAGGGGAGGGTTAAAGTCCTTTGAATAGGTGATTGCATATCTGAGAACACAGGTGGATTTATAAGAAGAGGTTGATCAATGGTGCATGATTGGTGCAAGGTATCATCATGTTAGACTATGTTATTTTCTTATTTCATAAGTTTTCTGTTGCATGTTTCATTTGACTCTATTGCCCATTGGATAAGGCACTAGTCTATGAGGGATTTGGGGTATTTCAGAGATGCACTCCCCCTAAAAAACATAAATGATAACATTTTCCCGTTCATGTTGATAGGAGGAGTTAGGAAGTATTTCTAGTTTTCAGATTCATTGTATGCAAGTGGGATTTTGCATGAGATCTAGTGAACACTAAGGTATTTGTTACCTGAAAGTCTGAAAACTATTCCACAAATTTATATACTTGTAGGCCTATTGTTTGGAATAAGGAATTATGTGTGTGTAAACTAGGTGTACCCACCTAAGTGAGTGGAGCTCAAAGTGTAGAAGGTTTGTAGGCCTTGTCAACATTAGCCTTTTCTTGTACTTCAGTTTGTAGGAAGAAGTAGATCTATGCCAATCAGATAAATATCCCATGTCTAGTTATCAGTTTCTCTTTTACAATCAAAGGGTACAAGAAATAGTACTAACCATATCTATTTAGGCAATCAACACTAGTGATTAGATCATTGAACCTTAGGAGATTGGAATCTTTGTGAACATGCCACCTAGAAGAATGAACCCTAGAAGGCTAGAGAAAATGATGGAGGAATTTAGAAATGAGATAAGAACAAACATCTAAAATGCTTTGGCAAGAATTAGGAGGAATCCTAAGACTGAAGATTAATATAAGGAAGTTGTTGAAGATCTTGAAACAATAGAAATTGAGATCCTTGCAGATGAAGAAATATTGTTGAGAGGTATGGCACAAATGGGTAAGAGTCATAGAATATATGTTTCTTATTTTTCTAGTTCATTGCATCCTAAAGAATTGATAGATTGGATTAATGAATTAGAAGATTACTCCAAACTTGAAAATGTTGAAGACCCACAAAGGGTTAGGTTAGCACAAACTAAGTTGAAGGGCCATGCTTCCTTATTGTGGAAGAAATTAAAAAAAGATAGAGAAGAAAATGGAGAGCCTAAGATCACTAGGTGGAGAGTTATGGTTTCTAGACTTAAGGCCAAGTTCATACCAGAAGATTATGAACTAGAATTGTTCAATAAGTTTCAGAATCTAAAGCAAAAATATTTGACTATGAAAGATTACAGTGAATAAGTCACAAGATGTGTATCAAATCTAGGCACAAAAGGTCGTCAAAGGAAAAGGTAGCCAGGTATTTCAATGGCTTGAGACTTAATATTCAAGATGAGTTAAGTATGTTAAGGGTTGGTACAATTGAAGATGATTATCAATATGCCCTGAAGGAAGAAGATGAGTTAAAAAGAAGACAAATTACCCCTAGGGTTAAGGATAAAATGGTGGATGACAAGGGTAAGGTAAATTGGTAATTGAATAAGAACCTGATCAAAATATTCATGTCAAGGGCAGAGGCAATAAGGAGTTCAAAGGTACTTATTTCAAGTGTGGAAATGTTGGACATAGAGATTTCCAATGCCCAGGTAGTTCTAGTAAGGGAAAGAAAAACTTAGTGGCACATGAGGAACTAGTAGAAGGTGAACTTTTTGGTAATAAAGTTGCACCTGAGATGGGAGAATCTTTGTTATTCTGGAGAGATATGTTAGGAAACAAGGACCTAGAGCCTGAACAAAGGAGGCAATTGTTCAAGATAATCTACAAATCAAGGGTAAATGTTATAAAGTGATTATGGATAGTGGTAGCACAAAAAACCTTGCATCAGAGGAGATCGTACAAAATTTGGGTTTAAGGAGACTCAAACACCCTTATCCCCCTATCCTTATGGGATAATTTGGTTTCAAGATGATCACTTGGTGAAAGTCAAAAAAAATATTGGGTCAAATTCAATATTGGTCCATATGAGGATAAAGTGTTGTGTAATGTATTGGATATGAGTATTTTTCATGTCTTGTTAGGTAGACCTTGGTAGTATTATGTTGGAGATATTCATTATTTATGAAGGAATGTGTTGTCTATAATGAGGGATGTAAAAAAGTTTACTTTACTTGCTTTGAAGGAGGAAGGAAGAAAGGCTAAGAACCTAAGTGTGATTAAGACTTACACCTTGGGAGATCAGACTGTTTCAGATTATAAGGTTTTGGATTTTCCAGTAGGTGGCTAAATAGGTTGTTGGGGTTTTATAGATGCTTGAGAGCTTTATTAGATCTAAACCAATGGTATGCAGAGATGGTAAAAAATGGTTGAATAGGGAGCAAACATTTGTAGCTGATTGCAAGAGTAACAAAGGCAGAAGCAATTGTAGAATGAAGGATCGTGATAGATGTGAAAATAGAGAACTATCTACACTGAAGGAGGGTGGATACACTAATAGAATCCTAGATTTGAATAGTAGCATAGCCATTTGCAGATTTTGATGGTTGCGGGCCAAGTAGATTTGTGGGTTTGAAATGAGCATGGGATTTATGTCCTAAATCCCATAATATATTCACAAAATCTTTTTATGCAACATATTTTATTCACCTAGGGTAGTTGGAAATCTTGCATCACCCAAAAATATTTTCCTTTCAATTTTTTTGTTTATTGTTCCAGTTGGGCAGTTTATGTGTTTTTAGTTGCGGTTGATCCAGTTGGCACGTCATCTTATGCGGTCATTACAGTGTGTTCTAGACATCATGATTATATCATGTTTATAACCGCATCAGGATCTATTATTTTCTAGATAAAGATATCCTATGGTTGGTCTGGTTCTATATTTATTTCCTATTCTTAATGGCCAGGGTAGCAAGATTTGGCTTGTGGTGAAGATTCATAGTTTACGGTTTCTTGTGGCACATTGTTCAATGTTCTTAAATTCATTTCCAACCTCCTTGAATGATCGCATACCATGTTATATCTATTTTTGGGGTGTTTTTATAGATTTACGTCCTATCCTATTTAATGTAATATGTTTCCTTTATCTTGGAGTTTGTTGATTGGATAAGCCGATTTATGGTTGGTGATCTCGTATATAAGTAGGGTAGTAGTTATTGTTCAAGAAACAAAGAGAAGGTAGAGAGGAAGAAGGAAACTAAGGTGTTAAGGAATCAAACCAAGAGAGCTGGTAGAGAAGGGAAGTCATAAAGAAGAAATAGATGAAATGCTAGTTTCGGTGTTATGAGATTGTAGATGCAGAGCTTACTTGGTGATGCATTTGTCTCTATGGAATGTATTTAATTTTGAGGAATGATCAGCTGCGTATAAGGGATTGACATTGAGAGAAATGAATTTGACTACTTACTATTGTATATTGACAATGGTGAATTTGAAAAGTTGCATGTTGCAAGCTAGCTTAATATAATTCTTGTTCCAGTTGATAATATCATTTTGTTTCTTACTATATGTTGGTAATATTTGTTTAGTATTGTCAATTTCCTATTTTTAAACTCTTCCTGCAAGGTTGGACATCTCCATTGGGGATTTTTCCTTCCTTGACTACATTAAGGATGGCCTCCCACATACGGAGAAATGCCTCCTCAAAGTCGTGTACTTATATGGAAAGTTATAGAGCCAAGTTGAGCTTTTTAAGAACTCCATAAAATTATTTTTCAAACAAATATCATGTCAATATTAGGATATCTCAATTGGCTTTGTATATATACTTTAGCTAGGATTTCATGATTTTTAAAGACCTCTTTTTCTTTTATGAAAAATACATAGTTTAAAGGACACAAGTTTTATCTTATTCCAATATATTTAATCAGACAATACTCAAAATAAGTTTCATTAAATGATTTCTATTATGCTTGTCCATCCAAATGAATCCTTCAAACTAAAAACACTTACTACATCATATTGTTTATTCTCTAGATTTTTCTTTATAGATTCAACAAAGATCAAGAAGGATGGAAAGTCTCCAAGTTGGCTTCTCAAGTTTATTGCATAATGTTATTTTGTATTTTCAATAAGATAGATAGTTCATTTTACATGAAAGCATTTGTGATTTTCTTCTTTATTGACCAAAGCACAAACAACCACTCTAATTCCTACATATCAAAGTACATTACTCATTCTAAATTTTTAATATTCTTTCCCAAAAACAATATAGAAGTTCAGAATTTCCATTTTTCTATTTTCACTAACAATGTTTCCATCTAGTTTGTCAATACAATATATTGATCTATACTGTATGGTGTTCTTGTTTATCTACAACATCTTGAGACAACAACAACACACTACTGATATATAACTCAAGGTACATAAACTATCTATTCTCTTCTTCAATTTCTCTGCATTGTTCTTTCAATGCTAAATCTACACACATATTTTTTTCATTCCCAACATATTGATACTTGTCTTTCAATACAATTAACATTTTCCAATGGTTTTTAGGCACTTCTCTTGAAAGGTGCTATGATTAATGCTAAGGTAAACGTTACTATTTTATTTAATTGTCTAAAGGACCAAGTTCCATATAATCTGTAGATAAGATATACTATTTTTTTATTAATTTTTGTAACACTACAACACATTGCACTACAATCATAATGAACAACAAATGAGCCTCTTTAGGAAAACATAAAAAATATTGTAAACAATAAGGTGTGCCATTGATGAATATATGTTTAACAACTATATTTATTTGGCATGTTTCTTCTTATATGCAAATATATATCGTTTTGATCATTTATTTTCTTCTTTTCCACATGTATCCCCTCTAAAGATTTCAAACCAATGCATTAATAGATTTCATCAGGGCACACCAGCTTGAACTTACGTTAATGAAGGTTGAAAAATCTGAATAAATTTCTCTATTTGTATAATTCACCTTTTAGTTTAATATACCATTCAAAAACAAAGAGAAAAAAATTATATGTTGCTCAGTACCATGAAAATAAATTGAATATATTTCCTTGTAAACACTCAAAGGTTTAACTATATGTGAAACTTTAACTAATGTACTCATAGTTGAGGACTATTCATAAGTGTATTTATAAGTTTGAGAATATTGTAAATATTTAGCACTAATTGTGTCCTTTGAGATATAAGGATTCAAATATGTCATATGTTTGCCTATCTTCAATTATTTTCAACATTGTGTTTTATTTTCTTGTATTAACAAACCATGTTATATATATCATTGAGCATCTACAAATTTATTAATTCATATCTATATTATAGCTCTATCAAATACTTCAAACATTTTAAATGATTTCCTTTTAAAAATATCTTGATATAAGATCCATGTTACACGCACATGTATGTATTTATTTATAGATAAGTGTTATCAAAGAGGATAGCTCCCATTGCATCATAGATTGAAAACATGGTTTACAACTAGTCATTGACCAAGACAGACAACACTAGAGACCAAAAAAAAAGAGACACACGACTCAATCAGATAGGGAGTAGTAAATCCAAGCCATTACCCTTTCCAACTCCACACCTTTGGAAGATTATGTAGGAGAGAATTAGTTTTCATTTAAGTCCATTAGTTTACATAATGGGGCCATATTGTGTTTAATGATGCCAAACTTTAAGACCTCCCAAGCATTATCTATGCAATTCCTCTTTCTTTCCTTCCTTTCACGATGAGAGGAGGACATAGGTGCATCATCCATGTCATCATTAGAAACATAGTTGGCACTATTGAAAAATATTCCCAAAATTCTCACAAGCCTCCCAAAATCCAAATCTTATATGGCATTAGCAACAACTTCACCATTCATAGGTCTAATTAAACCACTGATCTTCTCAATATATCTTTACCTTGAATGTATTATGTCCACAATTAGGCACAACACAACCTCATACATAAATCCATCACACCAGTGTCTTCCATCACCAATGCACCCACTCACCATAGTCCAAATAGCCTCATAAACTTTCCCATTACTAGTTCTAAACAAATGCCTACATTAAGCCTCGATGGTTTTATCTCGGCATAAATAGTTGAGACCCAAATGATGGACCATTTTTCATAGATTTCATGCCCCCTCAATTCCATTCACTTTTAAGTCTTCTAGCCATCTATTCTATTTGACCAATGTAGACATCACCCAAAGGAATGATTAGTCAATCCTCCTCACAGTCAAACCGCATGCCCCCAAAAATCTTCACTTCTAGTGAATCTATCCTCAATGTTTCTGGGAGTTTGATCATACAGAGGAACATTTTTTAGATATGCTCCTAAATTGGTCCTTTTTATCATACTTTCCTACCACTTTCTTTTATTGAAAGATAATATTGTGATCTTTATTGTGATAGTCTGGATCTACATAGTTCCAAAGAGCGTCTGTCACAAATAGAGGTAGACAGTATAATCTAAAATTAGTTTGTATTCAATAGTCATATGTAGGAGATAATGCGATATCATCTAGGCCACAGTTTGGCCCCAATATCTTGACCAAAAGTTTATCCAATGCCAGTCCATTCAAAGGCACCTAAAATGAGAGAATCATCCATCAAGATTCTCCTTATTTCCACACCAATTTTTTTGCACTCAATAGTCTCCTCCCTATATTCTTTTGATATCCCCATATTTTCCAAATAATCAATAACTCTATTTGATTCATGAAAAATATAGGAGACACTATAAAGTAGAACTTTACTAAGGTAATCAAATACATTGTTCACCAACTTTTTTAATTTTCAGTTCGAAGTGGCCCCATTTTTTACTGCATTAATTATTACTTATGAATCTTATTCAATGTCAACTGAACCAATCCTCTATATCACACAAAGTTTTAATACTCTCTCCAAGGGAGTCATTTCAAAAACATTTTTAGTGGATATGTCGATGTACTTGTATAATGGAAAGTGGTAAGCAATGCTAAGATGTAGATCACTTACCAAATTCTTATATACATTAAAATGCAAAGCCTACCCTTAAATAAGTCTGATTAGAACAACCAAAAGGATGAATGGGTGCTAATACAAGATCTATGTAAAAGGGGGTGCTTGGATTACTTGAGTAGACAATGATGATGTAAATGGGCAAGGAAATGATTACCGATCTAATTTATGAAAGTAAATGCATGAAAAAGGAATAATATATGCACCTTGAAACAAGATAGAAAGATTTGAACTTTGGATATGTATTTGACTGTCATTGGAATGTCAAAAATTTTTGTAACACTAGATCTAGGAACTTAAGATCTGTAACTATCTTCTGTAAAAATTTGAGCCAAAACTATCAGAGACAAGTTAAAATTTCAAGGACAATTCGACAAGTCGACTTGTTCCTGACAACTCCAAATTTGATGAAATTTTCCAAGGACTTGCGACTTTATCTATACCTTCCAGATTTGAAATTGTAACTTTGTAACTTGTTCCTACACATAGAAAAAAGGTGGAAACATTTTTGGAAATGGGGTTTCCTTGGTCAAACCCTTGTATAGTAATCAAACTTGAAATTGAATTGAAATTTCATAAAGGAAAGTAATTTAAAAAAGATAAATGTTAGATTCAACTTGCATGAAAAACCCTCATAAACAGATGTAGTAATCACTCAAATCCATGAAGATGCTTGAAATATATGTTTGGAATAAGATGTAGTAATCAAGGATGCCTTTAAAAATTCATTGATCTACACTTTCAAATCCTAGATCTTGAATGATGCTATGCTTAAAAACCACATGAAGATGTAGAGAGAAGGAATAATCATTGTGTGGATCTTCTTGCTTGAATTGATAATTCCTCTACTTGGCCATCATGGAGAGAAACTTACATTAGTTGGAAAAGATTACCTTTTCTTGAATAGATCTTGAAGAAGAGGAGACCTAGAGGTCCTAGATTAGGTGTTTGCCTTCAAATCTTGAATCCAAATCCTTAATAGCACAACTTGAATTGCTTGATTGCTTACACTTTCTTTTATATTTCATATATTGTTTGCATATGATTGATGGGTAGAAATAATGGATAGATCAAAATAAGAGGAGTACCTATCCTTCTATACTCATTTTAGGATTAAATTTTGATCTAGGCTGGCCATAGATCTAGAACCTAGAAGAAAACCTTGACATTGGGCCTTGGACCAAATCTAGGATCAAAAGAATAGGTACAAATTGATAGGTCAACTTGTCCCAAGAAAATAAATCTCAAATATTGTCAGGATCTCAGGGAGAGAGATAGGAAGTAGGGGAGGAAATACAAGTTATTGTGATCAAACATTATGGATATTTGGACTTCAAAATCACCAAAATGTGATCTAATAGGTCCTAGAGCTTCTAATTATGGGTGCTAACTTTTTAGGATGATACATATATCCTCCACCTTAGTGGGAGTATGAGACAAGCTCATGCTCATGGTAAAGTAGATAAATAGATACCATTTTACATCTTCGCCAATTAGACAACACAAAGACACACTTATGAATAGTGGCATATGAACAACATACCATGTAGCAAAATAGAGAAGAAATGAGATACAAATAGAAGATTTTTACGATATTGTGATTCCTTTATCACCTTGCACCAATATAGAAAAAAGGGTTGTTTAAAAAAATCTAAACAAAACATATAATAGGAAACATATCTTGGGGGAACCACATTACAATTTGAAAATACACAAAAATATATTGCACAAGAGGAGCTAGTCAAGTGTATCACCTTCCCCCCATCTCGGTCTATAGTTTTTAGGTAAGGTGGGAAACTTGCAAGAGGAGAAATATCAAGCATGACATATGGAACAATGATCAATTCCAAATAAGGACCATGTTGTAAAGATAGGTCACTTTGTTTGTCACTAGGGGTGATAGATAATTGTTGTGAAAACATTGTTGGCAAATCATGATCAAGATCAATAATCTCACACATGTCATCAAAATTAGTCACATGATTATCATTGTTAGCATCAAAATCATCATCATCATGAGCATATTCTTCATCTATATTAATTGCAATAAAATCCAAGATATGAATAGAATTATCATGTTTTATCAATTTAGTTTTTTTTCAAATTAATTTCCTCCTTTGGCTCAAGCATGGGTTGGTCAAAGGGAATTAAGGAAGTAGTAGGTGTATGAGGTGAAGCAATGTTTTGGGAAAAATGCTAGTGGGCTCTAGCATGACATTTACGACACTGGTCACAAGCATGAAGGTTATGTTTGGTTTTGATAGAAATTTGGTTTGGATCAACATTAATCAAAATCGAGCCCTTTTTTTCTTCAGAAGGAAGAACAAAAGGGACCACACTAGGTTGAGAGATAGCAATAGGAGAATGTGTATAATAGATAGGAGGTGGAACAAAATCATATATAGGAGGTGTAGGAAGAATTCCATGTCTAGGGAAAAGACATGGAACATACTTAGGTTTGCTAAGTTCACAAATCTTTTGGACCTTGTAATCTTCATAAGAGTGAAAGAGATTATCAAGATGGGTTTGAATTGGTTGAGGCATGGCAGGCGAAAATAAATTAAGGTCAACTGAGTCTCGAGGTACTAAAGGATGATAAACACTATGGTTAACAATCATAATCTCTCTGTTGCGAGGAAATGTAAGGCATTTATGAATAGCAGAAGCCAAAAATTTGATGGAAGTAAGAAAAGGAAGACCAAGTTTGACTTGAAATTGATTATAAGTTGGAATCACAATAAAGGTAACATCTAAATTTTTACCACCAACTTTGATAGGAAATGAAATAGAACCCTGGGAAGGATAAAGGAAACCATTACAAGTTTGGATCATAACATCAGATTTATCATAAGTAATATTGTAATCATCTACTAAAAAGGTTTTCTTCAATTATCACATTCACAATGCAAGTGGGATAAAAAAGGATACTACAAAAAGGAAGGCCATTAACCTTTGTGACAATATAGAGGGGACCATCAGGTGCTTTAATTGTCTTGGTAGGGTTAAAGGTAATGCAATGATCATATTAAAGTTTGGTTTTGGCTTGATCAAGAAGGTTGACAACATGATTGTCTTCATTAACTTTAACATCATAGTCAATGCATTGAGAAGAAGAAGAAGATTGGCTAAAGTCAATGGTATTGGTTGAATGAGATGACAAGGGGCTAGTATAAATTTTCAATTTATAGTTAGGAGGTGCCATAGATTTACTTCCTTGATCATTAAAACCTTCAATAAATATAGCATTAGATTCAATAAGGTATTGGATAATAATTCTCAAGTGGTACCATTTTTTAGTATCATGTCCACATTGACAATGGTATTGATAGAAAGCTTTTTGATCAAAGTTTTTGGGCAAGGGTTTGGATGTGTCAATGAGTTTGATAGGATGAAGTGTTAACACATTAGTATTAATTTACTTCAACATCATATTATGAAAATATTCAAAAAGTTGAATAAAATTATGAGAAGGTCTAAAGATAGATGAAAAAGAAGCCACACCTTTGGATGTTGTTGCCACTTGTTCATCAACATTGTTCGATGAGTTGTTGATTTTGATGAAGTTTTTTGGTTTCTAAAATTTGTTAAAATTGTTGGATGTGATGTCACTCTTATCAATTGGTATAGGAGCCATTGAAGTGGTGCTCTTAAGTTGACTCACTTGAAGTTGATAATTGTGAAGCATTGTACATAATTAAGGAAATGAAGAGAATTCAGAAAGAAAAATCTTATTCCTAATGTCTTTTTGTAAATTAGCTATAAAAATGTGTTGCACATCAATATCAGGCACATGATAAGAAATTTGATCATGCAAATGCTTAAATCTACCAATAAAATTTTGAGGCCTCACCCCAACCCATCATAGCACTACTGATTTGTTCACACTTTGATGCTTTATATTTTGATACATGGATACACTTTTGATTATCCTGACAAAGACTCAAGATAATATGTTTTATGATGATGATTATATGGATTAAATTCTGATATGGATTAGACCTAGAACATGTGGTTGATTTTGATTATGCATGTTTAGATATGTGAAATGATGAGAATATCGGATCATGATTAGATTTGATTATTTCATGGATGATATGTCATGATGATTATGGAGTTAGTATGTTTAAACATTATTGAATGAAAAATTACAATTAGAATTGAATTCTGCACATTGATTTATGTTGTTAATTATGAATTGAAAATGTATATTTCATGTGATTTTATTACCTTGGACTACTGATGCTCGAGTTTAGTATGCAGGAAAGAGAACCATGAAATTATTCAGAGAATCAAGGCTAAACATATGTGAATTGAGTAAGCCAAAGTTTATTTCGATATGGGATTGAAAACCTCATTGCAATGTGATCTTGTTGTAAATGTGGATTTCATGTGTGTTATTAGTTTAACTTCATGTTGTCAATTAGGACATGTCATTGTGGATGTGATGTGTATTTTGTTGGTGTCACTTGACACTTGTATTGTATATGTGGAAGATGACATGTCAATTAGGGCTTGTGAAGAACCTCCTAACCCCATAAAATATTGTATTAAGTCCCACTTTCTTGTAGATGTCATGTAGGGATCACATCAAGTTGGGAACTCGGATTTGGACTTTAGGGGTACTTTAGAGGGGTCAAAAGTGACCCTAGGGTGTAGTTTTAGCCTAAATTAGCTAACCCTAAGTAGGTACCTTGGGTTGGGGGTTAGTTTTTACCTATGGGAAAGCCTAGAACCTCATTATGGAACTCCAAAAAGCCTACTTTTCAAAAGTGGCGAAAATAGAAGTGGCCACATGCATTCTAACTTGCCCCACATGCTTTGCCAAACCCACAATTAAGAGGGGAGACAATATGGAAGACCAAGGACTTGGTGTCATGTCTCAATTAATGCTAGTTGTTGAGTACATTTTAGAGGCCTTTTTAGTGGGATGGGAGGGAGTTACTGGGTGTTCACCCACTCTCTAATTTTAGAGACAATTAAGTTTTGGAAAAGGAAGGAAGGAGAAGGATAAGGAGCTCAACTCAACTTCAATCTTCCATTTTTGCTTTGGATTCAAGGTTGGTGGCTCTATCATGAAGGAAATTTCTTGCTTGAAAACTCATGAAGAAGATTGTTATGCAATTTTTATTGTAGACTTGTTTATCTTTCTTGTCATGAAGGAATGTTATTGCATCTCATTTGGTTGTTTGTTGTGTTAAAAGAATATGTGACAGCTTGCATGTATGTTCTTGTAAATCTCTCCATTGTTGTGTTTGAAATCGGATTGCATTTGGATTTTGGTTTCATCTCTTGTTTTCTTATTTTTGAGAATGTTGTTTCATGGGAGTTAGGCATTACTCACCCTTTGGGAAGGGAAGAAGTGGCCTTGGGTGAAGGGGTTAGTTGGGCTCTCCATTGTAGTGAGAGTCTCTTCTCTTGGAGAAGATGGATAAATTCATGGGGTATGGGCTCCATGAAGCCATATTGTAATCTTTCATCTTGAGAATGCTATTGAAGAAAGTTGTGTATGAAATATGAGTTCATGTAGCCTTGAGAGGCATGGAAATACTTTTGAGAAAAATGTAATATGTTGGCATTCTCCTACTTGGAAAAGCCCACCTTCACCCTTCTCATTGAGTTTGGGAAACTCATTTGTAAAACCTTGGATGGGTGTTATTTTTTGTTGTGCATATGTGTTGTGAGCATTGTAATGTATACCCATTTAGCCTTGGTTCTCCAAGCTCGGAGGTGGTCTCTTTGAGACCTAGGTTGGGAGGTGAGCTTCCCATGGTTCTCCCCTTTCATTTGCAGGTATTGATGCCAAGATCCATGTTGATAAAGCTTTAGAGTGTTCTCAATGTTGATAGGGTTATGAGAAAACAAACTATATTGAGGCATTGTTGTAATTTTGTATTAAGGAAATCTCTCCTTGTTAAGAGAAGCATGCTTGTGGTTTGTAAAATGTTTTCTTTCTCTTCATGGGTCATCATGAAGATGTATATTGAAATGTAAATGAGAAAAACTTGTTCATTCTCCTTGATACTTTCATTCATGTATTGTTACCAAATTGTATTTCATTGTTTAAAAATGTAAATGAAGAATCCTTATCTTTATGCCTATTGCATTCCATTCTTTGAAATAGTGAAGATAGTCTTTCATTGAAAAATGATATTCAAAGTTGAGAAGATAGACAATGTAATAGTTTCCATAGCATGTAAAATTTAGTTGATGAATGAATCTTGTAATCTCTATAATGTATTTGGTTGTAATTTTGAAGTTCATTTCATTCAACTCCCATTTCGAAAAGAAAGTTCAATTTCATTGGGTTCAATACTCTACCTTAAAATCTTCAGTGCAACCTCAAATTTTTGAGAGGGAAAGATAAACTTGATAACCATGGTAAATCAAATAAGTTAGTATGTCAATGTAAAAACCAATTAATACTAACATTCAATCTATAGTCCTCTTAGTTTATTGCACTAATTTAATAATCCAAATGCATACAAGTAGCTACTTCTATAGCAAAACCAAGAATATGATAGATGCAAAAATCAAATATTAGAAATAGCACTTCCCAGATTTTTAGAGAAAAAAAACTCTCTGAAATTTGTATGGGAAGGGAAATAATTCCCTTACCACATAGAATATACCCTTTCCAATATGCTTCCTAATTAGAGTTAATATAAATTAACCCCTAACATAACCTTGTTTCAATAGCTAATTCCCAAACAATCAATGTTGCTAGTATAAAAAATAAACCTAAGATTAATAAAGGAACTTAATCACTTGACCACTTTATCCTATGCATGCAAGTGGGACCCACTCCAATATTATAATCCTTACCTATGATACTATTTCATATCAAATCTGATCATAAACTTTTCCTTACCCTTTTCCCTATGTAGGATTTTGGGTAACAAGTTGGAATGCAATATAAAATGAATTATCTTGCAACATGTCATGACATCATGGAATGACCTACCTCCAAGGACCTGCACCTATGCCCCCATCCCCTCACGTACCATGCTGAAAATTAATGCTTGTCTTGTTTGACAAGTCAACCTCCACATCCTTTGCCATGCGTATCACACAAGGCTTAACCTTGGGCAAGGTTTAGTACCTCTTTGCTGACATGTTGTAAACTCACCTTTTGTCTAGCCACCTAATTCCTTTAAAACCGAAAATCTCATGCATATGGATAAGAAAATATGGCTGGTGGGCCCTAACTTCATGCCCCCTTAAATGTGTGTAGACCTCCTTGAAGGATTTCGAAAATCCTTTGGAGTATGTCCTTTTCTTGGGCTTCCCGCCCACTTGGCAAGTGGGGTCTTGGGAATAGGATATAGTAAAGTATAGGTTAGTAAGTTAACTTATAAACTTATAGGATTAGCTTTGTCTTTTGGTTAATAATTTTATTTGCTGGATATTATTTTTAGTTGTGATTAAATGTATCAAAAAGTTATTACCCATTAATAGATTATGGCTAAATTGTTTAGGTTTAACTTTTAGTAAATCCACTTGTTAGATTAGGGGGTTTATAGAGTAGGGTTTAATTGGGATTTGACATATGCTTCTTAGATGATAATTATAGTTATTAATTATTAATTTTATTTTGGTGATTAATGAAATAGGCTATTAATTAGTAGAATAATTGATCTAAGTTAAATTGTTAACTTATTTTGGATAATAGAATTGTACTCTAATGAATTGTTTAGGTTTCTTTAATTATAATTTCTATGAGGATTATTAATATGGGTTAACCAATGAATAATATAGATAGAATATCTTATATCATTAGTAAACCTTAGCTAATTTATGTCTAATAAAAGTAATTTATTATTATGATAACAACTTTGTCTAACTATTATTTAGATATGTAAATTCACATTAACATATGATCCTAGTGGCTAATGTACACGTAACGTTTGACATTAGGCTCAAATAAAGAGTATTAGAATAACTAGCGTTCATCTATAATTTGATTTCCATATTGAAATGAAAGATAGGAATAGGTTAACTTTGGTTCGATCTCGATCATTATGTCATACTCTTATGACCAAAATTAGTTCAACTAAGTCCACCCAAGTTATCATTATTGGATTAATAACACACATAAACCCCTTAAGGGTCTTTAGTCCACGTGGTTAATGAAACTTTACCTTAAGGAAACCTATCATTGGGGTTGATCATTCATTTGATTATGCACCCTGACTATAGCGATATCATCACAATGAGGTACATCCATATAGATTTTTGGGAGTTGGTGAAACTAGAACGTTCCTAGATTATCGATACCTTACCAAGTTAGTTATCACCTCAGTTTAAACCTTAGCCCAAGGTTGATCCGGCAGACCGAACCTGAGATTTACTCTTAGTTGACTTAATCCTAGGTTGTGTTCAGCATAACCGTGGTTGGCTTATAATTAACCTATGAACATTACTCTCTATCATCTCAATAAAAAATAAATAAAAATTTATTGCGTTTTTATTTGGTAAATTTTTGGGCATGACAAAAATCAATCAATTTTTATTTAACATCTTGTTTACAGTGCATCAAAATATTCAAAGATATTTGAGGACCAATATTTTTTTGAAATTGTCGAATAAAAAGTATTAGCGATATTTTGGAAGGAATCAATAGAATAAGGAGCCAAAGAAAAATACCATTGCAAGGAATTGTCTCAAAAGGTTCTAGTAAATAATTTTTCTATGAACCTATGGTCATGAGAGAAGTCACTACACAAGGTTTGAAAGGTATTGACACGATTCAAATGATCACCCTTACCGTTATAAGTCTCAAGATGAGGAATCTCCATATATTGCAAGATAACAACGTGAATGATATCCAAGGACAAAGGACTAGCAATGTCACAAGTAGGAATGTTGAACTTGGATTGATTCATGGAAAAAATTTGTTTTTGAAATGAAGCACGGTTTGAGCTAAGATATTAATGGTAGAATTAGTGAATAAATAGTAGGAGGAGAGATATTGGAAATGTTAGGAGCATTGTTGGAAATTAAAGGAATGGTTGAATATGAAAAGGGAACACTATGGTAACTGGGCATGGAGAGAATAATAGGATTATGAATGATTACATGAGTAGGATTTTAATTTCACATTGAAGTTGTGATGATAGGTGGAGCATAAGTGGAAATACTAGGAATAGAAGTAGAGATAGGAAAATAGGTCTTAACACTAGTAGTGGGTGGAATATGACCTAAATCTTGAGAACAATCCCTGATAGGATTGATGTAGATATCAATAAGATGAGAGATACTACATAAGATGTTAACACCACGCTCATCATTGTGGATAAGCTTCCTTAAACCTTCAAAAATGAAAATGACTTTAGGATTAGGGATTTATTGAGCTAACCATTGTTCAAATTTAGCGGTCATAGTAAAGTTTTTAGAATTTCATAGGAGGAACCCTAAAAGATTCATCATAATCATGATAATAATTGGATGGGTTATCATCCATGATAGGATTAATGTCATTAAGATGCATTTTGGTCTCATAAAGATTCCTAGGAAAGAGGGAGGATGCATGATCAATGGAACCCATAAGCCTACAACTTCGTCTAACCGTAATGCTATAAGTAGGATAGTGATAACACTCATGCACAAGGGAGTAAAAGGAAAGAGAAATGCAATGTAGTTAGGAGATTTGAAAGAAATACGAAACCCAAGGAAAGAGAATCCTTAATGAAAAGACATTTAACTATCAAATTGAAACATGTAATGTGAATCATACACAAGTAGATGTAACTATGAAAATAATGCAATGAATATCGAGCTACCAAGATATGCATACTATAGATCTAGATGCATAGAATATAAAGGAGATCATGCAAATACCACCTAGATATCCAAAGGCATAGATTGTAATAATGTAAATGCACACAACATAGATCTAGATATCTAAATGCATAAAAGAGAGAGGATCTAACCACCAAATCAAAATTATGTAAGGGGGTCAGGTTCACCAAAATGTATAATGGAAAATGATAAGAAATGCTAAGATGTAGATCACTTACCAAATTATTATATGCATTGGAATGCAAAACCTACCCTTAAACAACTCTAATTAGCACAACCAAAAGAATGAATAGGTGCTAATGCAAGATCTATGTAAAAGGGGGTGTTTGGATTCCTTGAGTAGATAATGATGATGTAAATTAATTATTTGGTTTATGAAAGTAAATGCAATAAAAATGAAGAATGTATGCACCTTGTAAAAAGATAGGAAGATATGAACTTTGGATCTATATTTGACTGTCATTAGAATGTCAGAATTTGTTGTAACTCTAGATCTAGGAACCTGAGACCTATAACTATCTACTATGAAAATTTGAGCCAAAAAGTGTAGGGACAAGTCGACAAGTCAACCCATTCTCGATAGTTCCAAATCTGATGAAATTTTCCAAGGGCCTATGATTGTGTCTGTACCTTCCATATCTAAACCTGCAACTTTGTAACCTGTTCCTACACATAGAAAAGAAGGGGAAAAGATTATGGAAAGGGGTTTACCTTGGTAAAACCCCTATATAGGAATCAACCTTGAAATTAAATTGAAATTTCATAAAGAAAAGTAATATAAACAAGATAAATGTTAGATTCAACTTGCACGAAAAATCCTCATGAATGGATGTAGTAATCACTCAAATCCATAAAGACGCTTGAAATATATGCTTGGAATAAGATGTAGAAATTAAGGATGCCTTCAAAAATGCATGGATCTACACTTTACAATCCTATATCTTGAATGTTTCTATGTTTGACAACCACATGAAGAAAGAGAGAGAAAGAAGAATGGATGTGTGGATCTTCTTGCTTGAACTGATAATTCCTCTACATGACCATCATGTGAGAGAAACTTGCATCAATTAGAAATTATTTCCTTTTCTTGATTGAATCTTGAAGAAGAGGAGACTTGGATGTCCTAGATTAGGTGGTTGCCTTCAAATCTTGAATCAAAATCCTCAATCGCACAACTTGAATTGCTTGATTTCTTGCACCTGCTCTTAGATTTTATATATTATTTTCATATGAATGATGGATAGAAATAATGGATAGATATAAATGAGAGGAATAGATGTCCTTTTATACTCATTTAAGGAGGCCAACCAAAGATCTAGAACTTGGAAGAAAACCCTAACATTAGGCCCTAGGCCAAATCTGGGCTCAAAATCCCATGTCTTATGAAAATTAGGCTCAAATTTTCTTGGGATCTTAGGGAGAGAGATATGAAGTAGGGATAGGAAATACAGGGTGTTGTGATCAAGCATAACAAACATTCGAACCTCAAAATCACCAAAATGGGGTCTAACAGGTCCTAGAGCCTCCAATTATGGTTGCTAACTTTTTAGGATGACACCATACCGGTGAATGCCAAAAATCATCCTACGATAACTATGTATCAAGATGAAACCATAACCAACCTCCCCTGGGTTGCCCTTAGCAAATCCATTGACATTCAATTTAAATACTATATTCCCTCCATCAAAGAAATCCATCTGGCATTTTTATGGCATGTTTCTTTAGAAGTGATATTGATGTTTGGGGTATTATAATTTCCTATCTAGCCTAAATCTTTTTGTCCCAGTCATAAGTAAACTCAATTTTCCCAAAGTATGTTTATTTTTAGCAATTTATATAATATAATATTTAATGTTTTCAATAACCCTATCCATACTAAGTTATTTTTCTTTAAAAATCCTTTGATTCCATATTTTCCACAATATCATTGAGGGAGAGATAATCCATAGTGCCCTCCATCATGATTTCTGATTTAAAACTGACCATTCTTTGAGAAATTTGACCAAATACTCATCCCTAACCAAGGAACATTCTAATTCCTTACATAGCCAATTCCAGAATTGGTTTGTAAAAGGGAATTCACAAAGAAGATGGTTAGTGGTTTCCTTAATGCATTTGCATAGGAAAAAGATACTAGGGCCAAGTATACTGTATCTTTTGAGTCTTTCACTAGTAAGAATCCTTCCATGTATAATAGTCTAAAGAAAAGCTCCAACTCTAGGGCTACCAACTTATTCCAACACAATGTCATGGTCCAATCAATCACTTGTCTATGTATAGTTTGAAATTTATATCCTAATATAACATTATACTAACTAAACTGAGAAGCACACCAAATAATTTTGTCCCTCTGATTATTGAGCAAAATCCTTATGTGGGATAAGATTTATTTAAGTCTCTCCATCACCTCCAAATCCATATTCCAACACTGTATAGGAATCAATTCAAAGATCCTACTTCTAGGATGTATTTCTTTTAGGTAATCCACCACAAATTCACCATATTCCAACTCAACCTCAGAGATCTAGACATGTTTTTCAAATACATTACATAAGCATTCATTCCCATCCTAAGAGTCTCTCCAAAATCTTGCACTTCTTCTATCACCAATATTCCATGTCAAGTTCTTAGTGATCACATGCCTCCAATCCTTCATAAATATTCAAACAAATGGGCCCCCATGTGAGATTGTAAATATAAGAATCCTAGTTGGGTCATTTCCATCCATATTTTTTTTTTACATGATTCTACACCAAAGTTTCTCAAGTTCTGTATACATCTTCTAAATTAGTTTATCCCGCATTTCAATATTCTTCTCTTCCACTTTTCTAAGATGAACACCACCATTGCCTTTTTTTTTGACAAACAATGTCCTCATTTAACAATGGGATTCTCCTAGATTCCTTTGCACCTTCCCAAAGACAAAAATTGAAAAATATTTCTAGAGCTTGAATTATTTTGGAAGAAAGATTGAAGGAGGACATAACATAAATTTGTGTAGCGATCAATACAGATTTTACTAGTAGTATTCTTCCTATAAATGATAGCCATATATGCTTCCAAGCTTCAAATTTTTGTCTACATCTTGAAATTAATTCCTCCTATAATGTAGTTTTGGATTCCCCAAAGAACATAGGAACACCCACATATTTGGACGACATCACCCCAATCGACCAATCAAGAATGCAAACAATCCTATTTTGCACAACCTTCTTTTTGTTGAAGAAGAATATCTCCATCTTCTTATCACCGATCTGTTATCCAAAAACCCTTGCATATAGATCCAAAGTTTCCTTAATAATATTTCGCTCACTATTGCCTCTCTGAATAAGATGGTTTCATTCATACACTATGAATGAGAAAGCGGAATCAATACCTCATGTATCACTATTCCCTTCTACATTCTATTGTTTATTTGTTTATATATATATATATACACTAAATGATTTTTCCAAGATGACAAATAAAAAAGGAGAAATTGCACCACCTTGTCTAATCCCATTTCTATTTTTGAAGAAACCAAACAATACTCCATTCATCATTATTGAGAAATAAGGTGTGGCAATGCATGTCTTAATGATTTTAATCTATCTTCTATCAAATCCAAATTTATCCAATACACTGATCAAATATTCCCATTGAACTTTGTCATATGCTTTGTAGATGTCCAGTTTGATCACCATGCCTAATTTTATATCTGAAGCCATTGAATGAATAGTATTAGATGTGAGTATGATGCTGTTAGTAATCTCCAATCTAGGAGTGAATCTATTTTTTTCATTAGATATGAGTTTTTGCATTACTTTCTTCAACTTGTTTTCTAGAGCCTTTGTCAAAAATTTATATATCATGTTACAAAGAGAAATTGGTCTAAATTCATCAAGTGATCTACAATCAACTTTATTGGGAATGATAACTAGAACTGTATTGAACTTGCATATAGCCAATTTTAGAAATCTCCAACACCTCTGATAAAGAAATTATGGAAATCCATCTGGGTTAGGTGCCTTGTTTGGATGTAAACTAAAGATAGCAATTATGATTTATTCTTCAGTAAAAGGTTCTAAAATAATTATATTGTCTTCTTGACTGACAATTTTTGGTATCACCTCAAGGATATCTTCACTACAATGTGGATCACTAGTCCCTCCAAAGTTTAAAATAATCTTATATAATTCCATTGCCACTATACCATTGTTGTCCCCTTCTCTACAAATCATACCATTAATTTTTTTAATTTTACTTATCTAATTTTGTGATGTTCTAGCTTTGAGAAACACATGGTAAAATTTGGTATTATTATCTCCCTCCTTGATCCATAGTTCCTTGGCCTTGTCTTTCCAGTATATTTCTTTCCTAGCTAGGATCTTTGATAATATTGATTTCAATTCCTTTTCTCTTAGGTAATCAACCTAATTCATTCCATACTTTATCACTTTTTCATTGAGATCCTCTAGTTTAGTCTCAGTTACATCCTTCTCCTCAAAAATGTTTTTAAACACCTCCTTATACCATAATCTGACCTTATCTTTAATGTATGCAATTTTTTTAACAAAACAAGAACTAAAAATACCTTTGACTTTGTATTCTTTCCACCATTCTTCTAAGGAATGCCAAAGCAAATCTTATCTTCATCACAATGTTCTAGAATTTGAAGTATTTTCTTTTCCAATAACATTTCAAACCAAACTCTAAGGGTCCGTTTGGTAGCGGGAATTAGACTGGAATTGGCATTTGTTAGTTCCCATTTCGTCAAATCCTTAGTTTGGGAGTGCAATATGAAAATAGAATAGGAATATGTAAATACTCATTTTGCCAAAAATGAGAATTTCCATCTTCCATCTGAAAAAGGTGGAATTTGAATTTGAATGGAGGGAAAACAATTTTTCAAATTTTTCATGTCTACACTTAATTTCTTAATTTTTTATTTGTGTGGGGAGGGACTTAATTTATTTTTTATTTGTCTGGGTGGTTTGTAACTTTGTTGTTTATTCGAATTTTTTAGAAAAAAATTCAAAAAATTTTTTGAATTTTTTTTCCATTTTTTTGTCGAATTTTTTTTCAATTCTTTTTTTTAAAATTAAATTTTTATTTTTTTGAATTTTTTCTCAAATTTATTTTCCAAATTTTAAATCATATTCAAATTCCAATTCCAGTTTCAAAAAGTGGAACCAAACGATCCAAACATAATCCAAAAATGAAAAACTAGATTATCAAATCCATGATTTGACCATTTCCAACATTTGATCAAATCAATCATTTCCTAATTCCCGCTACCAAACGGGCTAAGGGCCCATTTGTTTTCTAGAATTAGACTGGAATTGATATTGTCAAATCCCAGAATTGGCATTTTTGATGTTTGTGTTCAAAACATGAAACTGGAATAGGGATTTATTAATTCCCATTTACCCACAAAACTAGGATTTGAATCTTCCATCTAAATAGGTGGAATTGAAAAATCAATTCTAGTTCCACTTAAATGGGAATGGGGGTAAATAAAAATTATAATATTTTAAAATCCATATTTCTGCAAATAAAATTCATCTTATCATTATGAATTCTGGGTGAACCAAACGATCCCAACTGTATTCCAAAAACCATTTTCTGGATGTAAAACTTCCAAAATTGTCAAATATTGGAATCTGACAATTCCAGTGTTATTTAATTCTATCAACCAAAAAGACCCTAATTGCACTGGGAATGGTCAGAAAATCCATATGGAAGAGTGGAGTAAGTGATGGGAATATTCTCCATTGCCCACTAGGGCTTTCATAGGAATTTGTCAAATCTTTCCACAATGTTTGTGAGCCCAAATCTTCTATTAGTCCAAGTGTACCACCCAAAGTCAGACTTGCAGTCAATTGTTCCAATCATCTATATGAAATTCCTAAAGTCCATGTCTCTACTTACTCTACCAATACCACCACTCTTTTCAAAAAAATCAAGGATGGCATTGAAATCTCCACCAACAATGAACTTCCCATTATTGGTAGAGAGAATGTCCTGACTGAGTTCATCCCATATTTTAACCTTATCACATAACAATGTAGACCCATATACATTCCATAAAACAAAATCCAAAGAGGTGAATCTTCTTTGTATTTTGCATGACATCTAGTTCCTCCTCTTTCAAATAAGGGTAAGATTCATTGAATAGGGTTTCCAAAGGATGCCAAGTCCACCCGCTAATCCATCAACCTCTTGGAAGACACCCATCCGGCCTTTGCAATATCTAATAAACTTATCACCCACCTCAATGTCACATTTATTTTCCTATAAAAGAATAATATCACTTACCACTTTACCAAGATGGTGTTTCACCATCCTATGTTTTGTTAGGGGCCGCTAGATCCATAACTTTCTAAGTGACGATCTTCATTGTTTCCCAAGGGATCCAATTCCTCCCTTAGTACTTTTTATTTTAAAGAAGTTGTCCATGCTTACAAACCCCATTTTGGTAGCCTCAACTTCTGATGCAAGAGCATCTTGGGTCTTTGAGCAATCTTGCATCAACCAAAAACATTTCCTAATTTCCGTACTTGTTTGCTGTTGTTTTCTTTATAATTGTTCTATTTGTTGGTTTCATGGTCTACGAAGCTTGCATGATTCTGAGGACCTATTTGGGAACCCTCTCCTATGAGCACATAAAGATTGGATGGACTATTTCAAAGTTAGAGTTGTTTTCTTGCTGTCAGAGTAGTATTTTCCTGTAGTTTTGGTGCTGATTGCGCACCGTGGAGACCTTGATCCTTAAAGAATAAGATATTGCTCACTTAGGGACTTAAAGAGGACCTAGTTTACTATCATTTCCCAAAGGCGCAGCTCCTAGTTCATTATGAGTCAAAAGTTATGGCCATTTTGGCATGGGACCTATTTTCTGCCAGTTTTGGGTCCGAGCCATTACTGCAGTTTTGGTGCTGATTGTTCATGTTGGTGAACTTGATCCATAAGGAATCAGAATTTTCACTCTTAATTAATTTTAGAGAACCTAAATTATTATCATTTTCCAAGAGTGCAATCCCTAATTCATTATGAGAAAAAATTTATGCCCATTTTGCCTCGGGACCTATTTTCTGCCAGTTTTTAGGTGAAACGTGTGGTGTTTCTTCTTGCGATGTTCCATGTGATCAAATGAGACCTTGCACCCTTAAAGGAATGTTCTTGGGTCATGTAAGGACATAAATCCAAAGGCACATCAATTTATATTCATTCTAGCATTAGTTTTGGTTTAAATCTTGAGACTGGACCTATATTGTAATTAAATGCCTGACTGGCCAACCTGTGGCTTAGCTGGCTATATAAGGAGTCTAGATTGATGTAGGAGGGAATAAAGGGGAGATCATGAGAGATATTAGGAAGGATTATCAAGATATATCATTGAAGACAAAGATAGGATGCAAGCTATAATTCTGAATTCATAATTCTCATTGTATAAGGCCGAAACCCGGAAGGCCTCACAGCCGGGCATGTTGAAAGAAATAATATAATTCTCTATTGTTGCTGCCAGTTGATTGTCTCATATCCATTGTGATTTCATTAAATTCATGTGTATCTATATTTCTTCCATTGTGTAACTTTGAGCAGGGCTTGTTGTTGATTCAAGTGGACTCAATTCTGCTTGATTCTGCTTGTATCTGCCCTGCCCCTGCGCCAACTTCCCACTTTTTCTTATTGGACTTCTTACCTTTGCCACTTTTGCCTCTACCTAATAGGTCAAGAGAAATATGGATAATGCATCTAGGGTTAGTAGTCCCTAAGTCATCCTCACCAATTTCCTCTTTTTTTTCCAACCATCCTTCAAATGATCCTCTAATATATCCTCATTTTTGCTAATGTTCAGTACACTCTCCTCAGGAATACTTGTTGTTCAAATTTTCCTTGGGAGGTCCATCCACCTATCTTGGAATACATTTTTTCTTTCTTGATCTCCCATCAGGCCCTAATTCATAGTTCATCTCTACTTTATTAGAGACTTGGGGATTAGGAATCTAGACATCCATATTTTTCTGCAGTGCTTTTCAATATTTTGTGGAGTGATTTCTCCTACAACAACTAAGACAATAAAAATTTTCTTCTTCTATTTCAATTATCTGGTCTGTTTGGTTCCCACTAATTCCTATTTGATCTTCTCTATAATTATTCTCATGGCCATGATTTTTTAGCCTTGCATAGATATATGAATCTCTATTCACAATATCTACATCAATTTCAACCAATTTGCCTAATGACCTTCCAATTTTATATAGATCCTCTTATGACCAATACTCCATTGGGAGGCAATTGAGTCAAATACATACTAGCTTATCATAAGGTTCTATGTTTAGGGGATTAAAGTTTCTATGTCATTTCTAGATGTATAAGGATTTTAAATCAATTTTCCATAATCCACCTTGTAATACCTTTTCATGTTCCTCCCCTATAGAAAAAACTACAATAAAAAATCCCCTTGATAATAATTTGGTGATTTGTGAGATTTTCCAATTGTCTTCAATCCATTTTTGGATTGTTTTCTCGTTAGATCTGGCACCAATAAACCTACATATGATCCATAATTTTATTAGTGCTTCAATATCCTCCTCCAATTATTTAGTCAAGTTGATAGTTTGAAGATTATCCTATGAGAAAACATCCTCAATTTCATTTGTTTTTTATTTGGTAGGTTTATTTGCCCGCACAGGGTTAGGGCCAAAGGGCATTCTTTGCATCTTTCATGTTCCACATTTGACTCTTTTTCACTCACAGGGAAGACCACCATTTTAATTTGTGTGTGTGGGTGGGTGTGTACCATTAGGCATCAATTTTTTTTAATACATATCTATATTACATCTCTATCAAATACTTCAAACATTTTAAATAATTTCCTTAAATAAAAATATCTTTGAATAAGATTTGTACACATGCAAAACTATATATTGCATACATACAGCTAGATACTTGTAAACATTTACAAAGGTAATCTTGAACACCTACAAATATAATTAGACCCATGAGCATGTTCTTTTGCAAATGTTACATATATTTGACTACACATTTCAATATTTATATAGATATGTGAATACCCAATATCTATAATTTTATATTTAAATGTATCATATGTAATGATACTTAAATGGGTATGTGCATAAAAATAGTTCCTACATTTGTTTAAAATGTTATATTTTTTAATACAAACCAAAACTAGAAAATCAAGTTTTTTGTTCATGACTATCCAAAAACCAAATTTTGCATTCACAAGAAAGTTGTTGGAGATTGTTGGTGTTGGGATTATGGAAAGATAAGTACTGAGAGGGGAGGGGTGAATCAGTACCCACAAAAACTTTTAACACTTAAAATTTGCAATAGTAGATCTTAATTACCCAACCGATTCCATTATTTGAAACATACATTCATATGACTGAAAAATGTAAAGTGCATGTAAACAAAACAATAAATCATACATAAAAATTCATACTCATGACACATATATTTTGGTTATGTAGAAAACCTTGTAAGAAGGTAAAAATTACGTTGGGAATGACACCCACAAATATTCACTACCACAGGAATAAAGTATGTCGGTTAAGGCTTACAATTTGTGATCAATTCTGATGATCTTACCCTGTTAGGAGTAACAAAAAGATTGACCAGATCTACCTAGTTAGAGGATTTTAACAACACAAAGTATGTGTGTACTTAGTTAAGAGATTTAAACAAGAACTATTAAGTTCACTCTGTTAAGGTATTTTGATCTGCTACAATGGTTAAATTGATAATAGTAAAGTATCTGTAAATAACAATTTATTCTTGTTTGATTCAGATCTGTGAAGTATTAAATAAACATCACCTCAATGTGATGTATATGCTCTTTTGTTCTTCTCAGTAGCCTTGTATGTGTTCTCAAAATTGATTTCTTCTATCATAAACCTTCTATCAAAAATGCTTGTCTGGTCTCCTGATTTCCTTAGTGTGGCTACTACTTCATGATACATGATCATAATGACATCTTTACAAATATATATCAAACTGACTTGACCTAATTAGGGTTTACAATATCTTAGAAAACCTAAGATCAACGATATACAAAAATAACCTAGATCTAACATTACAAAGGAATCATCACCAAATTAAATGATTACATCCACATTAAATATGTCTCGATCTTGGTAAACTATTTAATGATCGGTGTAAACTATTTGCATAGATGTATGTGCCATTCCTTATTACTATGTTGTTTCTTACTTTACTCAGTAATCACTACATTCACCATTCGGTAAATTACTGATGCTTGGTTCATATGAATGCTCGGTGATCACTAGCTCGATACTCATAATTTCTTGACGCTCGATAAGTGTGCTCAGTCAAATATCTATTCGGTTAACTTGAAGTTTTGCCTTGTCTTTGCTCAGTGTGAAGTATTTGTATGCTTGATTGTCTATTTGTTTGTATCCTTTTACCAAACTTTACCAACCGAATAACTGATTGATACTAATGAGAATCCATTAATGCTCAAATAGAGATAATGGTTGGAATATTATGCATATATATGTTGACATTGATTTTTCGTCATTGATGTCAACATATTTCTATTGTTTGAGATAGTGTTCCTATAGTGTTTGGCAAGATTTTTGGTTTAGTGTAGCTACTGTATTGAAAATAATAATCTATGGATGGTTTAGTTGTATTGAGGGATGTCTACAGTTGATTCATGTCAACTTGTTGAGGTTTGCATGGTGATTTTAACAAGTCATTGGTTTCTGTGTTGAGACTGGTATTTTTGGATGTTTAGAGGTGATAGTGTTTCAGTATTTAGTTTGGTATGGTTTGGTATTGCAATATTTTCATATTTGGATCTATGTAGTGTATTTTGGATATTGATGTGTGTCCTCATCTCAATTGGTTCATGATTTGGAGGTTCACAAACTATTTTTCTTGATTGACAACCATTACTGTTGTGTTCTTAAGGTTCAGTTCAGTGATGCAAATTATTTTGAAGATTTCAGTTGTTGTGGATGTTCCTGAGGTTATTCATGATTCTTGTGGATATTCCTAGATCATGTACCTATTGTCTTGCTGGTTTTCATTGATCATGGTGATTGCATTTGGTGATTTTTAGTTGGTGAGATCATATTCTTTATGCTCTTAGCCAAATTGGTGTTGTAGTGTGTTGTGGATGTTCGAGGCCTAATTTTTTGGGTTCTTACTGTGTTCAAGGATGTTAATGTTGATCCAAGTTATGTCCTATCCAACATTCTTTGGTTCACATTAAATATTTGTAATTGAGAGGATGTATTCTTAATATTTAGGTGGTGAGAGTTTATCTAGCCTTGTTTATTTTCTCAAGGTTGATGATTTGTATAAATGTAATTGCATCCCTTTGTGGATCACATGCAAGCATGAGTGAGTGTGTATGAAAAATGTATGCATGTGAAGAGATATGAGTGGAATTTCTAATTGAGGTAAAGATCTAGTGTGGAAAAGAAATTTTTATTTTCAATTCAATGAAACTGATCCAGGTATGTTGAAGATGTTATTATCTAGTTCATAATCTATATATTGTTGTCCATTGTGGATTGTAGTCCATGATTTTTTAAAGGAATTAAGCCTTCCTTATTGTATTTGAGTAGTGAGTTGTACGCAGTGTTCTTGAATGCATGTGCATTCCCATTGTAATACTTCTAATAGGGTATAATTATTTTAATAGAGTACATCATTTGTGGGTTCCATCCCCACCATGGTTTTTCCCCTAACTGGGTTTCCATGCAAAAATTATTGGTGTTATATGTTCTTGATGTGTTGTGGATCTTTGTTTTCATTTTAATTATCAGATCTAAAATTTATGGTTTCAGTTAATTAATATTGTGGAGTTTTGGAGTTAATTGATTCACCCCCTCTCTCATTTATCTTCTGCCATATTTCTATTAATTAGTATTAGATCCTAGTCCTCTTTGGGAATCTTAATTGCTTGAGGTGATTCGTGATAGAATCTTTTAAGAAGGATAGTCTGAAATTTGATGGCACAAACTACTCTCTATGGAAAGGTCGCATGGAGACACATTTGAGATGCATTGAAGAATAACATTGAGAGATTACTAAGAATGTGTACGATCCTCTCACAAGTCTTTATATTACTACTCTTGATGAGAAGAAGGCTCAATATAACATTAAAACTAAGGAAGCATTGTTGAGTGTCATGTCTAATACACAATACATAAATATTATAGAATTGAAGACTGCACATGAGATATGAAAGAAGCTAGAGAATTTACATGAAAGTGATGCCTTTGTGAAGCAAGCTAAATTGCAGAGTGTGAAAGTAAATTATGAGAGTTTAAAGATGAGGTAAGATGAGAAAATTTATTCTTACATATATAAGGTAAAATGAGCTTGTTTGTGGTATCAGATGTGCTGGTGGAACATTGGATGAAACAATATTGTTTCTAAGGTGTTTGGTCCTTGCCTCTTGCCTATAGATGCAAGGTTGCTTCTATTGAAGATATCAACACTTTGACTAATGTGACAAGAGACATGTTGGTTAGTAACTTATCTACTTTTGAGATGAGTTGATTTGGTAATGATCTTCCTAAAGTCGAGTCTGCATTCAAATCTACTATTTCTAAGGACAAGAAGAGATATGATTCAGGAGAAAGATCTTCTATAAGTACATCTAGATATATAAAGGAGATGGAAGAGACTGAGGAAGAATATAAAAATATTGAAGAGCTTGAAGCCCTTATTACCAAGAGATTGCCTAAAGATGCTGGTAAGTATGAAGGAAAGTTACCTTTTAAATACTTTTCTTGTAAAAATATTGGTCATTTTTCTTCAAGGTGTCCTTAGAGAGTTCCAAAGCATAAGCCTAAGAAATTCCAAACTAGATGTCAAAAGAAATGTTACTATACTGCTCATGAAGGTGTGCAAGATAATGAGTCTGATGAAGGTGGTTCAAAAGAAGATGAATGGGTATTCATTTCCATTAAATAAGAATAAGATCATGAATCTACTAGATGCATGAATATGGAAAGAGATTTGGTTGCACATATTGAAGAAAAAGATGAATGGGCGATTGATAGTGGATGTTCACATCATATGATAGGTGATAAGAGAAAGTTTGTGAGTTTGGAAATGCATGATGGTGGTGTTGTTAGATTCGGTGATGACACTCCTTGTATGATTCATGGCAGAGGATCCATTACTCTTGATGGTAAGAATAATACTAATGATGTTTTATATGTAGAAGGTCTAAATCATAACTTGTTGAGTGTTGGAAAATTATTTGAAAAGGGTTATGATCTACAATTCAAGAATGGCGAGTGTAGAATCTTGGGAAGTTTTAGTGTTGACATGCATCAGGTACAAAAACTAAAGGTAATGTCTTTGATTTGAATAATACTAAGAATAGATGTATGATTGCTCAGATTGATGGAATTTGGTTGTGGCATAAGAGAATCTATCATGTGAATTTTGATAATATTCAGAAGATAAGTACTACTTGTATACACCCAAAAATGGTCACCTAGACTATTAGCCCCTTTTGCTAAATCATAAATTGCTTATTCTTGATCAAATCCTAGTTCTGTCATTTATTCGATTATATTCTATGGGCTAACCATTTTATCCTAAGTCTTTATTTATTTAAAAAGAATATTTCCTCCCCTTTTAAATAAATAAAAGCCCCCACTTTTCCTCTTATCCTAAGTTGCACAAATAAAGCATTATTCTTATTTTATAAAAAGAGAAAAGCACTTTTTGTCTCATATGGACACAAAAGTCAACTCCTATTTTCTCATTGGAGGATATTTGTGCACATGGATTACTCCTCTTTTAAGCTCCACCATTGATTAAATTTTTTGCCTCTTAATCTCCATGGTCCATTTCTCCTCATTTCCTATAAAAGAAGAGCTCTCTTCTTCATTCTAGATCCTCAACTTTTTATGCTAATGTTATGCTGTAGGTTTTCTAGGTCACTTTGGAGCTTTTGGAGATTTGGAGCATTCTTGGCTTTTGCATCTACATGTTATCATAGTTTCATTTCTTGCATAGTAGCTTCATTTTCATGGCATTCTTAGCTTAGTTTCCTTTATGCTTTAGATTAATTCATCTAACTTAACTAGGAGGCTTTGGAATACTTGCATATTTCATTTTCATAGCTTAGCTTGCATTTCCATTTCTAGCATAGCATTGCATTGCATTATCATTCTTGATTCTTGAGGATATTGGCATTCTTGCCCTTGTCTTCATTGAATCTCCCATTGCATGGTTTACTAGCAAGGTTATAGGCTAAATAGCTCTAGCTAAGAGCATTCTTAAAAACCCTTGCACTCCATGCCTAGGGAGCTATGGATCAATTTTTGAGACCTCATTCTTGAGTGTTCTTGAATGTAATGATTCATAGAAGTGTGACACAATTATAGCACACATTTTTGGCGCCCACCGTGGGGCAAGAAAGCTCTATTTTGTCCTTATTTTCTTGCATTTCTACTGCATGTTTCGGCTGTTCTAATTTTTTTTTGTGATTTTTGTGCACTATCTGTACTTTCATGCGTCACTGTCACAGAGTCTCGTGCGAGCTTCTGTACTTCCTCGCACAGGTGTTCTATCTCATGTGAGCTTCTGTACTTCCTCGTGCGGGTCTACATTTTGTCTTGCGCGAGCTTCTGTACTTCATCATGCGGGCCTGCATTTTGTCTCGCACGAGCTTCTATACTTCCTCATGCCGGCTTGCATTCTGTCTCGTGTGAGCTTCTGTACTTCCTCAGGTAGGCCTGCATTCTGTCTCGTGCAAGCTTCTGTACTTCCTCACGCGGGCCTGCATTCTTTCTCGCGTGAGCTTCTATACTTGGGTACGTGCAAAAAGTTGGGTGCCAATTCCGCGGAAGTCCGCGACTTGGAAAAATGCACCGCTAGAAATGGGCACCCGTTTCTTTCCAAATCGGTTGCCCATTTTGGTTCGGCACTCCGATCTTGAATAAAACGGGCACCCGTTTCGGTTCGGTCAACCGAGCCAAAACGACCACCCGATTTGACAAAAAATGGGTGCCCATTTTTTAAAAGTATTTATTTATTTTTTGACAGCGTTTCTTGTCATTTTCTAGTGACAGGAGAACGGGATCTACGATTTTTCAACATCGCCTACCCGATTCTTAGACACCTGCCGACCCCACAAATACATTTTTTCGAGTTCCAGGTACGTATTTATCATTTTGACTTGTTTTATTTTATTTTTCGTGTTCATTTTCAGTAGTAAAATGTTAAATTTTTGTTTTAAATAGCTATTTAAGATTGCATTTTAAAAATGAATGTATTTTCTTAGATTATGAAATGTATGTTTTTATTTGTTATTCGATTTGTTTAGAAATAATGTGCAATTGAAAACAATTTAACCTAAAACGTAAGAAAGTAGAAAACAAAAACTTGAATAGTAGAAAACTGAAAACAAAAACTTAAAATGGAGAAAATTGAAAATGAAAACCTAAAACGTGGAAAACCAAAAATGAAAACTTAAAACGTGGAAAACCGAAAATGAAAACTGAAAATGAAATTGAAAAAGAAAACCTAAAACGTAGAAAACTGAAAACAAAAACTAAAAATGAAACTGAAAACAAAAACTTAAAATGAAACTGAAAACGAAAACCTAAAACGAAATTGAAAATGAAAACCTAAAACGTAGAAAACTGAAAATGAAAACTTAAAATGAAACCGAAAATGAAAACAAAAAATAAAAACTTAAAATGAAATAAAAAATGAAAACCTAAAATGAAATTGAAAAACAAAACCTAAAACGAAATTGAAAACGAAAACCTAAAACGTAGAAAACTGAAAACATATTTAAAATTGTAAACGAAAACCTAAAACATATAAAAAGTTAATTTTTGTTTTTAAATAGCATTATACGAATTTATTTTAAAAATGAATGTATGTTTATAGTTTTTCATTTATTTATGTTTTAATTTACTTTTCAATTTGTTTAGAAATCATGTATTTGTTCAAAACTGAAAACGAAAACTTAGAATGTATAAAATTGTATTTACGAAAACCTAAAATGTAGACAATTGTAAACGAAAACCTAATGTTCTCTCCTCTCTCTTTCTCTTATCTCTCTCTGTTTAACTCTCTTCTCTCTCTCTCCTCTCTCTTTCTCTCATCTCTCTCCCTTGAACTCTCTCTCTCTCCTCACCTGCTCGCTCCTCTCTCTGATCTCTCTCTCTCTCTCCTCTCTCCTCACGTCCTCTCTCAGGTCTCTCCTCTCTCCGCTATCTCATCTCTCTCCCTTGAACTTTCTTCTCTCTGTCTCCTCTCTCGTAATGTTCAATGTACTAAAAAGTAATTATTTTCAAATTGACCAATAAAGGAATACATTATATATCTTTAAACAAAGACACCGTAGCAAGTTTAGAATATTATATTAACAAACCAACTAAATCAATATAAAATATAACCTTATTGAAAAGAAATAAACATTTACAAAGTAAACTCTCTTTATAGGACCTAATATATACATAATATAACCCCTTAATAGTATCTAATAGGACCTAATAAGACCTAATATGAACCTTAAACCCTAGTATGTACCCTTAAAACCTAATATGACCCTTAAGACTTAGTATGTACCCTTAAGACCTAATATGACCCTTAAGACCTAGTATGTAACCTTAATACCTAATAGGACCTATTATGTACCCTTTAGACCTAATAGGAGCTAGAGTATGTACTCGTAAGATGTAATAGGACCTACTATCACCCTTAAGACCTAATATATTATGCATGTGTTTAAATACTTTTCATTTACATTTTCAAATACTTTATAAATGTGTACATGTGAAGATAGAGATATATATGTTTAGATTATTCATGTGTTTAAATACTTTTCATTTACACGTTCAAATACTTTATATATGTACAGTTTACATATGATGGATGAGCATTCAGGAGGTCAGCCCCCACCACCACCACCACCACCACCACCTCCACCACCTCCTCGTACCGCAGAGCAGCTTAGAGAGGACATGAGGCATAATATCACCTCTATTGTTAGGGACATTGAGACGGTTAGACATGATCCCCACCCCTCCGCACATCTACTACGCCTTGCAGATACTATGCAAGGCATAGTAGTTTCTGTCCAGTCCCTTGATGATGAGTTGGACAGTTATCGCTCATGGAGAGATTCCATGAGAACATTCTATGCTGATGGACTCACCTATAAAGAGGTGAAGGATCTTAAAATCACCAAAGCAGATTTTGCTTGGTGGTTTAAGAATCCAAAAATAGGTGAAGAAATAAACCCCAAAAAAACAAGAATATCTATTCGCTGGTGCAAGCACCCGTTGATTTCACAGCACTTTTGAGAGCGGTGGTGGATGGTATTTGACCATCCACCACACGCAAATCATGAGGTCCCCATGTACTTTTTGAGAAAATTGTGGGCTGAGTTTGAATTGGGTAAAAAACCCAATTATTTTGACATGAGAGCATTTCAGGGGGTCGGTAGAGGCATGCCTCAGGACCGGCCTGGGGCGAAGCTGAGTGATAGAGTCAGAAATTGTCCACATGAGGAGCCCCTTGTTTCTTATCCAGCTCCTATGATTCCAGCGCCAGTACACTACCGAGCAGTCACCTCTGCTCTTGGTTCATTGAGTGCCCTTTCGGGTGATTTAGCTGAGCAGTTCAGGATGGCTAGGGCACCCCAGAGCATAGCACATGTTTGCACCAGCTGTGGGGACATATGTACTGGTCCATAGAGTGAGGGGCTAGATGATGGATTTGATGATGCAGAGGGCACACATGGAGGATATGATGACACAAAGGATCGACCTGTCGAGTTGTCATCATTTCTTGACCTTCTATACGCAGTGGATTTATCTAGCGCAGATGTAATCTATATAATAGTGATAAAATATTTTGTCTACATATATATGTACAGACACACAAACCATATCAACCAAAATATGTTGTTTTTGTCAGATAGGGGGCAGAGGAGACCACAACATCCATGGACCGTCACCATGTCCATTCGACTGCTTCAGATGTTGATGCACCTTTCACTGTATGTGTTTTTATCATGTCTATTCGACCCCTAGAAATATTTACTGTTGAAACTTTACTTTAATAATGTTTGTTTTCAAAATATATATTGTAGGCTCACACTTCATACCACCCTGGCAGCAGTTCGATGGGTACTCTGCCATCAGTCACAGAGGACACTCCCCATATACCGCTTGTATGTATATTGCATTTTAATTTGAATTTAACTATTTATACATGCTCACGTATTTATGCGTATATTCTAATTCACTTCTATTTTTTACAATTATGTAGGCCTTCACCACATCATTCCCTGCTGATGTACCCTCGGAACCATTACTGAGTATAGTTTCACGTGGTCATGGTGTAGGACCCAGCCAGATGCAGGCCTCATCATCCTTTGAGGTCATAGTTATTAATATATTAAATTCCAATATTTTTGAATCATGATGCACATGTCATTTTTAGGGAATATTATTATAATAAATTTGTAATTTGTTTTGTACAGGACATTACCACAACGACGTTTTTTACTCCAAGTCCTCCTCCCACAGAGGAAACTACTTAGCAGGGTTCCACGGTAATTTATTTGATATATGTATATTCAATATTTATTTTGTTTGTAAGTGAATTATTTGTTAAACCCACTTCTTATGTTAGCTCTTCATAATTTATGTTTACAGTCACTTGATGGTGTATCGCATGATGATACATCTCCGTCCTCTTCACGTGGAGTGAAGAGGATGGCAGATCAGATGGGCGATCCAGGCTCTTAGATGTTACTTGTGTTTTCATGTTATATGGACTATTCAGATGTTATATGGACTATTTCTAGATGTTATATGGGCTATGAACACATGTTTTATGGACCTGTTATATTTGGACTATTCACATGTTTTATGGACTTGTTATATTTGGACTATTCACATGTTTTATGGACTTGTTATATATGAACTTGTTTTATTTGGACCAATGATGTATGTTTTATGGACATGTTTTATTTGGACTAGTTATTTGGACATGTTATATATGGACTAGAGTGACATGTTATGTGGATTAGCTTTTTTTTGGTTGATCGATATATGTACATGTCATAGATTAAATTAGAATATTTGTTTTAGATCTAAGATTTTTTTAATAAGATGGATTGCATGTAAATACTCTACGTGAATAAATATAATGTGAATCAGATAAGTAGAGATAAAATAAGATAACTACATAACTACATAACTACATAACTACATAACTAGATAATGGATATCATTAATTAATATGTCACATCAAATTAATTGTAGAATTTGAATTAAAAAATGAACAAATTAATAAGTATATAGGAATCAAAACACATGGTACATCAATAAATGATATTTTTATTTATATATATAACTAGTTCAAGGGCTCCATAGGGAAAGAACTAGTAAGAAAACCCCACTTCTTAGCCCAATTACAATATGATTAAAAATAAAATAAACATTCAATGAAATAATTTAATGTATCATCTTCTAGGGCTCCTGAATATGACTGTCACACGTGTGTAAAGTTGTACACTTTATACCTATTCAAATAAGAAATTAATTAGAAAAACTGTCTTTAATGCACAACTAACTATAAATTTGACATAATAAGATCTATCACTTGTACATGTCTAATGTCTAATATCTAACTAACTATAAACTTGACATAATTAAAAAACACTTACACATGTACACATGTGATTTATTAGAGTGTACCATTCGCATATGAGTGTCACACGTGTAAAGTTGTAGTTGATACCTATTCAAACAAGAAATTAATTAGAACTAACTCCAAATTTGACATAATAATATATTGAACTTGTACATGTCTAATGTCTAATAGAACTAACTATATAAACTTTCAACATAATTAAAAAGCACTCACTTGTCTCTAAATCTGATTCAACCTAGTGTACCATCTGCATCCTCTCTTTTTTGTAATGCTTCTATGATTGCCTCATGCTCTTCCATCGAAAGGGTCCATAAGACTTTATTGGTGGGCCTCCCTTTGTATCTTTCTAATTTGATATTCGTTGCCACCACTAAATGAGAATGCTGCATAATTTTCTTTTCTGATTGGTAGTCCTCAAACGCTGGTAACCCATTTCTTCTTGTTAGGTATTTTCGTAGCCATGTACCAACAACCACAACAGACCCAATTGGATACTGAAAACCATCATCATCTACTTGATGACATATCAACTTTTTCTTAGGTTCCACACATCTAGCAAGCCAGTACTCAGTCTGCTCATCATTATCCTCAGGTGCAACAACAGCATACACATGCCCTGTAAAAATAATTAGTTTCATATGCATGTATGTAAAAAAACCTACACTTATAAATGTAAATTTGAATAAATAGATACCAGGTTGTATCAGATCTGAAACACGATCATAATCTTCTGATGCAAATGCATGATCTGGGTCTTCACTAGTTGAATCGCCTGGAACTTGTGTCTCAGTAGGTGTTAAGGATCTTTGTTTCCATTCTTCAACCCATTCTGTACTCTCGCATTGTTCCCATTCACCTGCAACACAAAATTGACAAAAACATGCTAGCTCCCTAGTCCATATAGTCCAAGTGTTAGAATCAAAACTTCTAAATGAATGCCATTTTGCTGACCCATTTATCGTATCACACTCATATCTTGAAAGGATATAATTCTCTTCTACCAGCCAGAAGAAACGTTTGATTGTAGAATTCTGATTTGATCCTGTAGATAAACTTGTACTACACCATTCAACAATTTCACGTGCATTTTTAAATTTGGATTTTTCTTCAAACTTGAGTTGTTCTCTTGCAAGGGCTCTCTTAACACATGCACCAGCACCATCATGTTCTCCTTTCCCATGTCCAGCTTCAAAAAAACTCCAGATATGTTCGACATTGGTTTTCTTATGTGTCCTACTCAACCAATAAAACATTCTAGCATTCTTGAATTGACCTGTGCAATTATCTGACCATATTAGATGTTGTGTCATTTGAATTTGTCTCTCCTTTAAATTGTCGTAAAATGTCTCCATGCAGTATTGCACAAACTCTGATGAGTGTAGTTTATTATCACTCATATAGAAGTGGTACTCCCTCAAAAAAATTTTATCTTCTATACTATCAGGTGCATGCCTATAGACAATATGAACAAAAATGGCTACTTGTACTGAATTATAATATTGAGATTGGATCTCATCTTGTGGTGCAAGAGTATAGTTCTCTGCAAAGTCAACTACTGAAAGTAAACTACCCACTGGGAATGTATTCTTGCACATGCGAAATTGTTCATCAAGCCATCTAGAATTATGAGAGTGTTTCACATATTTAGGTATGATCTTACACTTGAATTCATTCATGAATGCGTGAACACTAATGCTTTCATTTATTAGGTCACATCGTCTTCCAACCTTTCCATCCTTCAATGGATATTCAACAGTTTTAAATCTTCGCACATCAATCATTTGTTGTCCGAATTCAGTTGTAGGAGTTTCATGAAAACACTCATCTAATAATGCAAGATTGCCACATATATTGCATACACCACAAACACATGCATTGAAAAGAAAATATTGGTCATTATGTGGGTTACAAAACAAACTTGAGATGAACTCCTTTATAACTTGAGGTGGAATTTGGATACCACATTCCTGTAACATTTCTTTAGTATGCATGGTACCACGTATAGATCGAAATAAATCATAATGGTAATGAAATTGGACATGAGTTTTACAACAACATGTGACTCTTTCCTTGTTTACCCTTACATACCAAGGTTTACACTTTTCAAATGATCTTTGACTTATGCTGATTGATAACACCTTTTCATTTACAAATTTTTTGTATAATTCAGTTTGAGTCATGTCCAAAAGGTGTCTTGGATGTGGTTCACAAATTTTTGAGCCAACTCTTAATTTTAGAACATCCCTGGCATTTGGCGATACTCTTGTATTATCCTTCCAAAATCTTTCAATCAATGTTTTCACTTCACTAGTAAGTTTCATATCAAATCTCGGGAGTCTGCCACTATAGGTCCATAATTTGTTAGCTGGATCACTTTCAAAGTCAACTCT
This sequence comes from Chamaecyparis obtusa, assembly GCA_027943335.1. Taxonomy (NCBI): domain Eukaryota; kingdom Viridiplantae; phylum Streptophyta; class Pinopsida; order Cupressales; family Cupressaceae; genus Chamaecyparis; species Chamaecyparis obtusa. The sequence goes on along the minus strand of BSBK01007097.1, from coordinate 106,916 downwards.
TCTCTTCACAGCTTTTGCCAAAGTTTTACGATGAATATTAAGATATCCACTTATGTTACTCATCATTCTTTTATCATGGGTTGATTTTTTTACTAAAGCTGTTGTTATTGCTCGTCGTGCCACATTTCTATCTTTAGAATGACTTTTCTTTCCAATTGTATCAAAGGCACTAGCAATAGTTGAAACAACTTGTTTCAAAGACTCATCCTTTTTTTTTTCTTTCACATTGACTCCTAACCTCTTCATCACTTTCCGCATCTTCGTCATTTTCATTAATTGTAACATCAATTGACATTGAAACCCAAATTTCTTGTTATAAAAAAATTGTTTGAACAATCTGTTAGCATATGTCCTAATTTGCCTCCATGAAACCAAGCCACGAAGATTGTCTAACACACCACTATTCAATTGAAAAAGATTACCCATTTCATTATCATTTAAACATGTTTCATTTTCAACTGGTGTTTCCATGTCTACATCCACACTCTCAATTTTAGTTGTACTTTTATTTTCACCATCAGTTGGGGTTTGATTTTCAGTCATAGGTGGGGTTTCAATTTATTTTTCAACTGGTGTTTGACTTTCATTTCTTACTGTACTTCCATGAATAAAATCCAAATCATTTATTTCGTAGCCCGCTTGAAAAAAATCACGAATTTCATTTTCAGAATATATGAAGGGTTGTGAAGACATACCAGTACCCAATACTGGGTTAGTAGATGCACCTGGATTTTCTTGATTTGTATTTCCTTCTTCTGGCTTTTCATCCATTACAGTGTTCTCAATGCTCTCTTCCTTTAAAGCTACTGTTGAACTCGAAGCTCCGGCATTACTACCCTCTCTAATTCTTGCTCTTCTTTCTCTTTGACGTTTTGCTTCCTTTTCTTTATTTTCTATCCTTTGTCTCTTTCTACATTGCTTTGATCCCATATTTGAATGAATTTTTAATCCAACAAGTGTCAAATCCAGAACAAGACAAAACTAGGTCTAAATTAATTAAAACATTCTGTCTGCGCACGGGTACAGTCGTAAAATGATTGAATAATGATTCAATCATTGGACCTCTGTACTTCTGCACTTGTCATTTTCCAATGAACTCATTAGAAATGGGCACCCATTTTTTAACAAAACGGGTACCCGTTTTTTAACAAAATGGGTGCCCGTTTTGTTAACGGTCACTTTTGAAACGGGCACCCGTTTTTTAAAATTTCAAATCGGGCACCCGTTTCTAAAAGCTTGGGGCGGGAAAATTGAACTTGCCTCAATTTTTGGTACGAGATAGTCATGATTTAGGCTTGGTCCCACCGACCCTATGTCTTCACCTCCATAAATTTGACTAAGTTATTTTAACATTAATTTTCTGTCTTCAACGAATTTTTTGAGCGTCTTTCAATTTGAATTTTTTGATGAAACAAAAACCCATTATAGATTTCATTGTCCTGATTCTATAAATGTAAATTTTTTGACGATATAATAAATTTTACCATTTTTCATATATTTATCAATAGCAAAAGGTATGAAAATGTGAAACACAGAGGTTTACTAAACTTTTAATAACTTTTTTGTTTTAAGGTTTCTGCAAAAAAAAATTATATGGCATTAATCTACATTCTATTCTTTTCAAGATAAATTTTTTTGTTTTTGAAAAATATGAACATTTCATCAAATTATGGTGGCCGCACACTAGAGGTTTTGAAAATATACTTTATTGTCATTTAAAAATTAATTAAAAAAAATATATACAAAAAAAAAATAAGGAAAAATATACTCATCAATCTATAGTGTCTTAGGTATCTTTCTTAAAAAGGATTAACATATATTGATTTATTTGTGTCAAAAAAGGGTGGCCGTACACGGGTGAGGTATGGTCCTGAAACAGACATTCTGAAAAAGTGGTTTTTAAATATGCCTACCAAAATGAATTTATGCAATGTGGGTATTGAAATAAATTACATATTTGAAAAGCTAACTCCGAGTACTATAATTTCTGTTAGTGAAGTTTTTTGAGATTCAATCTCTAAGTGCCTCAATTTTTGACATCAATTGACATGAATTTTGAAAAACAGGAAAAACTCTTCCACTTTTTGCCAAAAATTGGCACCCAACTTCTTGCAGCCACCCACTTCCTCATGCGGGCCTGCATTCTATCTCATGCGAGCTTTTGTGATTCCTTGCATGGGGCCTGGGTTTTGTCTCGCGCGAGCTTCTGTGCTTCCTCGCACGGGCCTGTGTTCTATCTCGCGCAAGCTTTTGTACTTTCTCATGCGACCTCTGTACTGTCTCGCGTGAAATTTTGTGACAGACAGAGACCAGAATTCCAGATTCATTAGTTTGCTTGCTATTTTTGGTTTTTTAATTTTTTTTGAAAATTTTAGCATTTTCAAATCCGTGGCACTCTAGGAAACAAGCACCCATTTTTGAGAAATTTTCACAAATGGTATCAAAAGTTTAAGTGTGATATATCATTGGAAAGGTCTTTCCGAGCCTAATCCAACCATGATGGTTTCATTTTCAGATTTTGTCATTTGATTAGTTATTTTTTTTTACAGATTATCTGATTTTTCATGTGCTAACCATTGTTAGATTTTTTGATTTTGCTAACCATTGTGGGTCTAACAAGTTGTGGTTGTAGGTGCACTTGCTTGAGATATTTTTTCAAAAGAACGCATGTCAAAGAGGGCTACTAACAATTTTTCTAGGGATGCCCAAGCATAAAAACAAAAAAAAATCTTGCTTGTTTATTTGCTTTCCTTTTAAGTGTGGCAAAAACTAGTTGTTTCATTTATTAGGCACTTAATACCTTGTTGTAGGAATTTTGAGGTGGTAGGAGAGTATGCTCTTCACCCTTGTGGTGAAACAAAAATCTTGACCCATCTTGGGATTTTGAAAGCAAGGGGGTAACTAAATCTTTGCTTGGTGTGTTTGGGTGAAGTTTTTGAGATAGGGGAGTATGCTCTTCACCCTTGTGGTGAACCAAAAACCTTGAACCTCAAGAATTGATCTACTCTTTGTTTAGATTTAGAATCTTTTAGCGGGCCTGCTCTTGAGAAATCAAGAGGAACGACCCAAGTGGGGACAAGCTTTTTGCCGGCTCTTCCAACCCACTATAATCTCAAGGCTATCAAGGACACAAAACCTTGGTAGACATAGTACTTATCTTCACTTGATGTGAGTAACTTGTGGGATTGTGACCATGAGGAAATCATTAAGCAAGAATGCTTAAGGTACTCTTGAGGCTGCGAGGTCCTAGTCTTTTACGAGGAGCAAGAGGGGTGCTATGAATAGAAGCCCTTACTACAAACCATTAGATAGAGGCCACCTTATTTTAGCCACTTAGCTTCTTGGTGCAAGGATTGATCCAAGTGGACTTACCCAAATCACCCCAAGACACTCACCATATGTGTTCCTTTGGTTGTGTTTTTGACACTTCCATGACAACGCCAATATCTCTTGTGGGCAACCACTTGGTGTGAGGCAAGGGAGCATCAAGTTGTGGGCCACGTTGCTAAGTAATGAGCCTTGTCCTTCTAGGTAGTAATTGCTTGAATTGTCTTCAATTGTACTATACTAGTGTAAATGTTCTTAACATTCAAACAAATGGTAGCATTCATAAGATTTTCTATTTTGATATCACAAGTGCTTGTCTTGGCAAGGTTGCTTTTGCCCTTGTTTCAAGTGTTCTATGACATGTTTGATCACCTACTATTTGCAAACTTGTCTTTTACTTGCTGTTACTGTCTATCAAACTGAGAAATTGCACTATCCAATCTTTGAAATCGATCAAAATGCTTTAAAACTGAGATTTTTTATGTTCACTGGTCAAAGAGTTGTATGACCCTGGAACAGTGTCGCACCCTATTTTGAGAAATATCACGCGATAGTTCGTCCCTACATAATTGTTGCCCCGCTTGCTTGGAAAGTGTCACCCAGCCTTATTGGAAACTGTCGCTTGGCTTAGGGATAAGTTTCGCCTCGCTATAAACTGTCACCTTGTCTACCTGGAAAGTGTTGCCCATAACCTTTTTGCTATCTTGTTGCTGTTGCAATCCGAAGCTGCTAAACTTGCATTTTAACCTATCGTAGAGTGTCTTTTTTTGTTCTTACATGAAGCTGGTTTGTTCTCTGCATGCTTAGATTTTTTATAGACTAACACAAATGAGCTAAAACTATTGGATTTGAGCTTAACGAATGCTACTCTTGATCACTTGTCGCATCACGGTTACCTCTCTAGCTACTTGCTTATTGAGCTTCTTACTCACTGCTCGGCTTTAGTCAATTGATTGCTATAAGTGCTTGAGCACTTTTGACGAGCCATCTCTCTATTGTTCTACTTTGATAAGTGATCTTTATTTGCTTTGCTTATCTCAAATCTGAGAAACTTTGTCTCATTCTATTAGTCGACCAACATCTCTTTTCATGCCCGTTACAACTCAGTCTCAATTTGAGCAGGAGAGTCATCCTCTGTTCAATTATACACAGTTACCTTCTCCAACTAGACACTCACGAGCACCCATTAGCAACAACAGTTCTAGTTCTAACCAATCTGAGGATTCTAAGGCTACCCCATGGTACAAAGGAGGTTTCCTCTTTTCCGCATTCAAGACCCCAAAAACACAGACAGTGTCTCACTCACTTTGACTGAACAAGAAAAATTCCAACGCTTGCAAGAACACTTTGAGCATAAGGATAACCAAGCGCGCTTAGATAAAGAACACAATAAAAAAAAGGATGGATGTTGCTAGGCGCATGGCTTATAGAGGGACATTTCATGAGCAACCCGAGACTAGTAACTATGAGCATAGACCTCTTTTTAATGGCAACAATGGCAACAACACGCCACCAAGATCTCCTCCAAGACCTACTTTTGGTATGCCTTCTTCACCTCCTAGACCTCCTCCCTCTCAACATGAGGCAGAGGCTGATGATGAGATTTCTAGTGAGGATCTTATGAGATTTGAACAAGATGTGGTCTCCCAACGAATGATGCATAAGCTTTTAGAGCGTAATGGTGATCAATATTTTCAATATATGACTTCTAGAGGATACAAGCTTCCTCCCAGCTATGATGTCAGACAAATTGTCCAACAAAGAGTACCAACTGAATTGGAAGTCCTTCAAGAAGAACTGCATCGGACAAATCAACGCCTTACCCAAATGGCAATAGAAAGAGAGCCTCCAAAGGTCTCTTTTGTAGAATCAATTTGTGCTCTTCCTTTTGATAAAAGTCTATACATGGTCCCGTTTCCTAGGGATATTGAGGTTCCCAAATACGACAAGTATGATGGAAATGGTGATCCCCATGACCATGTGCGTCACTTTTATGCTCTTAGCATGGACTTCCTTCACGAAGACACATTTTTGCTACAATTATTCCCTCGAAGCTTAAGAGGACAAGCTTTAGAATGGTTTGCAAAGTTGACACCTCCTTTGAAGACTTTTGATGAGTTGGCTATGCGCTTCACACAACATTATTCTTACAATATCCAATAGCCTATCACCATGATAGATCTTGGTGCTTTGAGACAAAACCAAGGAGAATTATTTGCTACTTATTTGCAATGTTGGAGGTCATTGTATTCTTGATATCCTCATCAGCTACCCAAAAGGGAAAAGATTGATATTTTTGTCAACACTCTTGTGCCTGAGTTGTATTATGATTTAAGGAAATAACTGTTCTCCTCTTTCAATGACATGGTTGAAAGTGCATATTGAATTAAGGATGTAGCTATAAGAAAAGGGGATATTGTTATTAATAAAGATGCTAAAGGCAATGGCAAAGACAAGAACAAACCTTGGAATAAAAACAAGTATGTTGTTAATGATGGGGTTGTTGATGCTCCTAAAGCTAAAGAGTCTGCTTTCAATCTCTCCAATGCTATCTATGCAGCAAAACAACAAGAAGCTACCAACACTCATGGTGCTCCTAAACCTCAATATGCAGATAAGCCTAAGAAGTCATTTTGAAAGTGAATCTATACCAAGTTGGCAGAACCTTACGATGTGATCCTTAAGACTTTGGTTGACAATGGATATCTTACGCTTCCTGATAAACCTGGTAACTGGGATCTGATAAATAAGCCTGATTGGTGGAGAGAGGATCATTATTGCCATTATCATAGAAATAAGGGACATCCGACAAACAATTGTTTTAAGCTTAGGGATGATATTCAAGACCTCATTGATAACAACACAATCTCCATTGATGGCTTAACTAAAAATTCTGATCACATAGCTTTCAAAGATCCTCTACCTAAGCATGACAAGGGGGAAACCTTTCAAGCACATAAGAATAATCATGATGCTAAGATCCACTATACATATACTTCTGACACACCTGTGATCAACATGGTAGAGCCCGTTGAGAGTGTTCTAATGATGAGGTCTCAAGATGATAATAAAGCCAATCATGGTAAGCCAAAGTTGGTCTTGCAAACACGTGGTAGTTCATCTTCCCGAAGTGAGACACTGAATGCTATTACTAGGGGGCAAGCCAAGATTGTCCTTAAAACTACACGAGATCCCAAACAAGCTTTGCCTTCCAAACAAGTAGCTCCTTCAGCCACCCCTAGCTATGATCTTGTCCAACATTTGCAAAAGACACCAGCATAGATATCTATCCTTGAGTTGCTTCGGTTATCCTCTTCGCATAGAGAGATTCTTGATGAGGCTCTACGTACAACACGTGTTCCCAATGACATTGATCCAGATCAATTTCAGGCTATGGTCAACCACATTTCATCTCTGCTATCTCTCTCCTTTTCTGTAGAAGATGACATATCTATTGCTCACCCACATAATCTAGCTTTACACATTGAAGTTCTAGTCTACAATACCCGAGTCCGCTGAGTCTTGATAGACAATGGTGCAGGGTTAAATATTGTTTCTTTCAATGTCATACAACAGTTGGGTTTGCCAGAATTTTCTATGGATTCTAAGAAGAAGATTACTATAAAAGCTTATGATGAAGTGGAAAGATCTTCCAAAGGTCTTGTCACATTGCCTGTTCAAGTGGGCCCTATCATGAAAGATATTAGCTTCCAAGTATTGGACATCCCACTCGCATATAACATTCTTTTGGGTCATCCTTGGATCCATGACATGCAGGCTATTCCTTCCACTTATCATCAATGCGTCAAATTTCCGTACAATGGCACTGAAGTTGTGATTCCTAGAGACCATACTATTGCTATTAATGCTCTTGCTGCTACTGAAAAATTTGTTCCTCACAATGAACCTTCTGTTGATCCTAGTACATCTCTAGTTGCTATTGAGAAAACACTTAAGATGATGAGCCTTGGTATGGGTGAATATACATTGGATTCCTTTGCTTCTATACCTGTTTCTCCTAGGTCATATGGGAGACCTTCTGATCAGATGAAGCCTTCCACTTCTGCTATGATGATCTTTGATACTTTTGTTCCTTCATCCGTTCCTTTAGAAGCAGAAAGAGAAGAACAAGCTGTTCAAGAGTGGATCTATAGAGAGGATTCTAGAAATACCCCCATGCTCAGTAATTCAGACACAGATACAGATGAGTCACCACTACACACTATGGCTCACATGGGAGATGATCTTCCTTCTACTTCACTTCTTTGGGGAGAAGAATGTATATCTACTGATGATATGACTGAGGCCTCTATGTCTAGATCCTATGTGCCTAAAGAATCATTGCACTATGATAGGCAACGTCGCAACATTGCACGACTGCTACAAAGAGGTGATCTATCACATAATGACATGAGTATCTCTACTTCTCGGCATCTTAAGCCTCTTCCAGAAGATTCTTCCATGATAGATATGGATGTTGATGTAGTTTATACCTCTTGTAACCCACCCAACATAGTTGATGAGTCTCGTGCAGGGTCTGATGGGTTTGTTCCCCGTATTGCCTTAGTAGACTATGTTGGTCCTTCTATGACAAATCTAGATGTAGCTATTTTGGAGCTTACCCTATAGGCTTAACCTCTCTTGTCACCAGAGATGATATCCATCACATAAATGCTATTGAACCAGTCACTTCATTTCATCTCACATCAACACCTGTTACTTCTTCCACCAGCGAACTAGCCAAAAAAAATATTGAATCAGAAATCAAGTATCATAGTAATCAAGTCAAAAGAAAAGAGCAATTTTCAGATGGCGAAAAACACATTGTGGCAGTATCCGCACCCAAGAAAAGTAAAAATAAAAATTTGCTAAAAAATAATGATTCTCAAATAAAAGATGACAAGCTAATTCTCTACAAAGAAATGGTGAAATTCTTCAAGCATGATCTCATATCTAGTATACTTCAGCCCATTCCTAGAGCTGAGAACAAAGTTGCTAATGCCTTGGTTACTTTGGCATCCATTTTACAAATGAAAAAGCATAAAATTCACTTCAAGTTCCTGGTGGATGAATTACACTCCTACCTTCCACCTCATATCCCTCCTAAAAATCCACCACTCCATTCTTCCCACCATCCCTTACACTTTGCCTTTGTCTTTGGTGACTTGTATAGGAAGGGTCTAGACAAACTCTCCTTAGGTGTCTAGAAATAGAGGAGTCAGAAAAAGTGCTAGCTGAAATCCATGATGGCATATGTGGATCACATTCTAATGATCCTCTGCTAGCTCAAACATTGCTTAACGCTAGTTATTATTGGTCGAACTGGTTGAGACCTCCTATCGTCACAGCTGTAGCATTTGGGCCTGGGGCCTATTAGTTCTCTACATCAGAGGAAGCAGATTCTTGATGCCCGTTTCTATCTGGGGCATTCTTTGTACATATTTTATGATCCTGAAAAAATTCTAAAAAAATTCATATATGATGCTGAAAAAATCCTAAAAAGCATAAAAAGTACTGAAAAAATGAGCATCCTAGTGAAAACCTAGCAATAGGCGCTTTGATGCCTCACCAAAAAAATTTAAAAAAGTTATAAAAAAAATTTTTAAAAATTGAAAAAGTGCCTTGGTGAAAACCTAGAAATAGGCGCCTTGGTAGCAAAAATACAAAAAAATTATAAAAAGTCCTAAAAAAAATTGTAATAAGTCTATCAAGTGGTGCAAACCTGGAAACAGGCACTACTTGAGACCCTTGCACCTATGTCTATCAGTCTTGCGTGGCGCTCATTCGCTCCACTTCTCTCTTTGCCTCTCCTAGCCTAGAATTGACTCTTGTCTTAGTCTAGGGGGCATCTGTTGTTTTGAGCTTATCTTGGGTCTCTTTGTGCATCTGGGTTTCTTAGGCATCTCGCAAATGGTGTTTTTCAACACCACCCCAACCACCCCAATTGTGTTTTTCAACACTACCTTAGCGTCGAGTGTTTCTTAACACTTATCAGATATCCTACACATAGTCTAGATGATGCAATATTTCTCACTGGTAGATGCGATACTCAAAGTTTGACTCTATGACCTACACACACGCACTTAAACATTTGACTCGCTAAGACTCTCTTGGCTTTATTTCTTTGTGTGCTATCTATGATGATTTCTTTGCTAAGTGTTCTCCCCCTATGATCATTTTTTATGATGCATAGCTAGAAGACTGAGGGAATGAGAACATGTTTTATTGCTTTTTCTGCTTGTGGGTATATTTTGTTGGTCTTGACTCTCATTAAGCATTTATGCTTGTTCCACTTGACATTGGGATCTACAAGGTATTATCCTTGACTGTTTCACAAGTGCATGCTTCTAGTCATCTTGACTTTCTTGTGTCTCGATGCGAGCATAATCTTGCTATATCAAACTTAGGTAATCTCACTGCACTAGTCATCTTGACCTACATGTCTTTGATGCCTAGGTGGGATTTCCACATTTCTATCTGATATAGATCATATTTAGATCCATATAGTTATGCTAGTGTGTATTGTATGATCTTCTGATGCTACAAATAACACTCGATGATGATAATTAGAAGTCTATTGGCTTTGTAACCTTGCAAGTAAACCACTTTTCATATAGCTTGCATTCTTAAGTTCATGTTAGTTTAGTTTTGAATCTTGCATATGGAGAGAGCTCTCCTTTCATCTTTCATGGACTTGTTAATCAACTGCGCTCACCTTTCTCTTCTTCTTGATCATGTCTTTCACTTCTTGTCTTTCATATCACATCATTTTCCTTTCATTTCAGGATCGAAACCGAAATCCGCGTTCACCTTTCTTCTTCTTCCACGCAGTTGGCTGACCTTTTGAGGTTTGATCCTTCGATCTTTCATTGGGGCATTCTTCACCTCTTCATCCCCATCTCTTTCAAACTTCCAGTCTTTCATTCACTTTGAAATCCCAAGTTCAACTCCTCTCTCCGTGGTGTTTATAGGTTGAGGGACCGATAGGTTCATGCCCCGTGTCCCATGTGTGGGGCATATCTTCATTGCTTGATGGTTATTCTGTTCTCTTTCTTCGATTATGATTTCTAGTGATTTGATCATGTTTCTCTTGCTTCTACATTCCCTCTACCTGATTTCGCTTTCGATCCCGAGGGGGCAGACACATCATAACTTATTGGCTATCTCTTTCCTAAGTGTTCAGTACTGTCGCTACCAGGCTGACCATGCAGGATTTTCTATTTTTCTGCACTTCATTCTTTGGAGTCAAAACGTTATTGCTTGCCTTCTTGGCTATCTCTTGCCTTCTTGGTTGATCTGAGTTGCTTTGTGATCCCAAATCGATCTCACATTTCAACTTCATTCTTTGACTGCATGTGTTCCCAGATCGATCACACATTAGTCAAAGAGGGGCAAATGTATACACCCAAAAATGGTCACCTAGACTATTAGCCCCTTTTGCTAAATCATAAATTGCTTATTCTTGATCAAATCCTAGTTCTATCATTTATTCGATTATATTCTATGGGCTAACCATTTTATCCTAAGTCTTTATTTATTTAAAAGGAATATTTCCTCCCCTTTTAAATAAATAAAAGCCCCCACTTTTCCTCTTATCCTAAGTTGCACAAATAAAGCATTATTCTTATTTTATAAAAAGAGAAAAGCACTTTTTGTCTCATATAGACACAAAATTCAACTCCTATTTTCTCATTGGAGGATATTTGTGCACATGGATTACTCCTCTTTTAAGCTCCACCATTGATTAAATCTTTTGCCTCTTAATCTCCATGGTCCATTTCTCCTCATTTCCTATAAAAGAAGAGCTCTCTTCTTCATTCTAGATCCTCAACTTTTTATGCTAATGTTATGCTGCAGGTTTTCTAGGTCACTTTGGAGCTTTTGGAGATTTGGAGTATTCTTGGCTTTTGCATCTACATGTTATCATAGTTTCATTTCTTGCATAGTAGCTTCATTTTCATGGCATTCTTAGCTTAGTTTCCTTTATGCTTTAGATTAATTCATCTAGCTTAACTAGGAGGCTTTGGAATACTTGCATCTTTCATTTTCATAGCTTAGCTTGCATTTCCATTTCTAGCATAGCATTGCATTACATTATCATTCTTGATTCTTGAGGATATTGGCATTCTTGCCCTTGTCTTCATTGAATCTCCCATTGCATGGTTTACTAGCAAGGTTATAGGCTAAATAGCTCTAGCTGAGAGCATTCTTAAAAACCCTTGCACTCCATGCCTAGGGAGCTATGGATCGATTTTTGAGACCTCATTCTTGAGTGTTCTTGAATGTAATGATTCATAGAAGTGTGACACAATTATAGCACACACTACTGAAGTTGTGAGAGATCTACCTAAATTTTTGAATCCTGCTAATGCTATGTGTAAGGAATGTCAGATGGGTAAGAAAAATAGATCTAAAGAAAAAAATTATTCTTCTAAAGGATTGTTAGATCTTGTGCATACTAATTTATGTGGTTCATCTATAATTAGAAGTTTTCAAAGTGACAACTATTTCATGTTGTTGATTGATGACTATTCAAGGATGATGTGGGTTACCTTTTTAAAGGAGAAATATAAGGCTTTTGATAAATTCAAAATCTTTAAAGCTATGGTTGAGATAGAGACAAGATTGAAGCTAAAGTATTTGAGATTTGATAGAGGTGGTGAGTTCACAGCTAGTGAGCTCATTACATTTTGTGAACATGGAATAAAGAGACATATGTCTACCTTACGGACCACACAATAGAATGGTGTAGTAGAGAAGAAGAACATAACTATTCTAGACACTAATAAGACGATGATGATTGAAGAAAATGTTGTGCATGCCTATTGGAGCGAAGCTATTTAAGTCATTTAGTATATACATTAAACCAAGTGAAAATAAATGGTAATATTAGTAAGACTCCTTATGAATTATGGTATGGTCATGTTCCTACTATGAGCTATGTTCCTACTACATGAGATATTTCAAAAAACTTGGAAGAAAATGTTACATCAAAAGAGATGAAGACATAGGAAAATTGGATGCCAGAAGTGATGAAGGAATATTTCTTAGTTACTCTACAAAAAGAAAGGCATATAGATGTTATAGTAATAGGTTGAAGAAGATAATTGAGTGAAAATGCCAAGGTGGATGAAAGAAATTAGAGTCAAGCTAGATCTTATGGATATGAGTTAGTTGATTAGGATGACAATACAAATCAAGGAGCACAAACTCAAAATCAAGTTCAAATTGTTCAAGGAAATAAGGATGAAGAAGCTAGTGCAAGTGAAGAAGTAGATACACAAGAGTCCAAAATTCATGATAATCCTAAAACCTCCAGGCATGTAAGATTGAATAATTTAGAAAATCAAATAATAGGTGATAGAAATAAAGGTGTTCAAACTAGAATAAGAGTTGCTTAAGATAGAGTTGAATATTGTATAATTTCAAAGATTGAACCTAAAGATGTTAATGGATCATGTCAAGATGAACATTGGGAGAATGTTATGAGAGAAGAATTAGATCAGATTGAGAAGATAAAACATGGATTCTAGCTCTTAGACCTAAGGATAAGAATGTGATAGGTGCTAAATAGGTTTTTAGAAACAAATTGAATAAAGATGGTGAAGTGATTAGAAATAAAGAAAGAATTATTTGTAAAGGTTATTCACAAATGGAAGGTATTGAATTTGATGATACTTTTTCTCCTATGGATAAAATTGAAGCTGTGAGAATGTTTCTTGCCTATGCTTCTTACAAAGATTTCAAAGTATATCAGATGGATGTCAAGTCTACATTTTTTAATGGTGAGTTGGAAGAAGAAGTGTACATTGAACAAATTGATATATTTCCCTTGACTAATCAAAGTAATATGGTTTTCTAGTCGAAGAAAGATTTGTATGGATTGAAGCAATCCCTTAGAGCTTGGTATGTAAGATTGGATAAGTATTTGTTGAAGCTTGATTTTAACAAAGGTACTACTGAAAGTAACGTATACTTCAAGATTGATCATGCTAACATTATGATTGTTGAAGTATTTGTTGATGATATCATTTTTAGTGGGAATGATAAGTTGAGTAAATAATTTTCCAATGAGATGAAAAGTGAATTTGAGATGTCAATGATTGGTGAGATGATACTTCTTCTTGGTTTGAAAATAATACAATCAAATAATAGAATCTTTATATTTTAGTCAAACTATGTGAAAGAGTTGTTGAAGAAATTTGGTATGAAAGATTTAAATTCAATTGGTACTCCTATGGTGGCTAGTTTCCAATTGACAAAGGATAATGATTCTCCTAAAGAAAATAAAACTAGATATAGATCTATGATAGGTGTATTGTTGTGTTTGACCTAAACCAAACCTGATACTATGAGTGTTGTTTGTATTGTTTCTAGATTGCAAGAAGATCCTAAATAATCTCATGTCGTTGTTGTTAAAAGGATATTCATATATTTGAAAGGGATAGTTGATTATGGCTTGTCATATCCTAAAGATGATGATTTCACTTTGATTTCTTTTAATGATGTTGATTGTGCAGGTAATGTGGATGACAAGAAGAGTACAAGTGGTAGTGCATTTTTATTGGGTAAGAGATTGGTTTCATGGTTAAGTAAAAAGAAAAATTCTATTTCACAATCTACTATAGAGGCAAAATATGTTACTGATGCTAACAATTGCACATAGGTGGTATAGATGAAGCAAATGTTGAAGGATATCAAAGTTGTTTACGATGAGCCTATTTTTATTCAAGTGCTATAAAAATTTATGAGAATCCAGTATTGCATTCAAAGACAAAGCATATATCTATTAAGTTTCACTTTTTTGAGAGAGAAGGTTAATGAGAAGGAAGTCATATTAGAGTATGTGCCTACTAAGGAATAAATTCTAGATATTTTTATGAAGCCATTGCCTAAGGATACTTTAAAGTATCTCAGAGGTAAGTTAGGGGTATTTTACCCTCCTAATTAGAACTAATGTGCATAGGTTTGCATCATTCCAATTCATTTATAGAGATATCTTTTATCTAGATTAATGAGTGGAAAATACTCCTCAAGGGGAGTAGTGAGTCTTGTGAGTTAGATGTTCAGATTTGTGGAGAATGTTGGCTTCTATGGTTAAGTGCATATATGTTTCTTTTCCATTGATGTCAAAGGGGGAGAGATATTCATGTGAAAAACAAAGGGGAGAAAGAAATAGTGTTAGGGAGAGATTCAGATAAGGGGGAGGGATTTAATATGAGATAAATTGTAGAGAGGCTCTGAAAGATATGTTTGGATATTGTTGGTAGTATTGATGATTTAAATTCTTTGTGCATTTTCACATCATCAGTTTCCACCAATTCCAAAGGGGGATATTGTTGGATATTGTTGGAATATTTTGCATATATATGCTGACATTGATGTCAACATATTTTTACTATTTGAGACAGTGTTCTTGTGATGTTTGGTGAGATGTTTGGTTTAGTGTAGCTACTATGTTGAAGATCAAAATCTTTGGATGGCATAGTTGTGTTGAGGGATGTTTTTAGTTGATTCATGTCAACTTGCAGAGGTTTGCACGTTGATTTCAATAAATTATTGGTTTCTATGTTGAGACTCATATTTTTGGATGTTCAAAGGTCACAATGTTTCATTATTTGGTTTGGAATTGAAATATTTTCATATGTGGATCTATGCAGGTTGTTTGGGACATGTATGTCTGTCTTCATCTTGATTGGTTAATGACTTAGAGGTTCGCAAGCTATTTTTCTTGATTGAAAATCATTACTATTGTGTTCTTAAGGTTCATTTTAGTAATGCTGATGATTTTAGATATTTCAATTGTTGTGGATGTTCTTGAGGCTATCCATGATGCTTGTGGATGTTTCTAGATCATGTTCTTATTATGTTGCTAGTTTGTATTGAATGTGGTGATCACATTTGGTATTTTTGGTTGGTGAGCTCATATTATTTATGTTCTTAGCCAACTTGATGTTGTAGTATGTTATAAATGTTTGAGGTGTGATTTTTGGGTGCTTAGTATGTTCAAGGATGTTAATGGTAATAAAAGTTATGTATTATCCAACATTATTTGGTTCACATTAAATATTTATAATTGAGAGGATGCATTTTTAATATTTACGTGCTGAGAGATTAGCCAAGTTTGCTTATTTTCTCAAGTTTGATGATTTGTCTAAATGAAATTGTATCCCTTTAGGGATCTTGTGTGAGTGTGAGTGAGTGTGTATACATGTGAAGAGGTATGACTGGAATCTATAATTGAGGTAGAGATATAGTGTGGAAAATAAATGTGTATATGTACTTCAATGGAACTGATGTAGGCATGTTGAAGATGCTATTATCGTGTTCATGTTCTCTGGATTGTAGTCCATGATTGTTGTAAGGTAGTAAGCCTTCCTTATATTGTATTTGAGCAGTGAGCTTTAGGTAGTGTGCTTGAATGCATATGAAAATTCCCATTGTAATACTCCTAAAAGGGTATAGTGCTTTTAATAGAGTACATCATCTTGTGGGTTCCATCCCCACTATGGTTTTTCCCTTGATGGGGTTTCCATGTAAAAACTCTTGGTGTTATGTGTTCTTGATGTGTTGTGGATCTTTGTTTGCATGTTAATTATCAGGTCTAAAGTTTATGGTTTAAGTTTCTTAAGATTATGGAGTTTTGGAGACAACTGATTCACCCCCCCCTCTCTCAGGTCTCTGCTACCATATTTCCATCAAAATCAAATGCTATAATCTTGTTCGATGATGAGACACGCATCAACCCTTCAACTACTTAAATTATTTCACAAACTTACTATCATTATGAGCCACTTGATTCTTGATACATGTATCGTCAAGTTCCTCCCTTTAGCATTATTTTTTTCAAGTTCTTGAATGACATGAACAATATATCTTGAGAAGCACATATAGCATTGAATGCATTGCAAAGATACATTGACAATTATTGTTCACTACAAAAAAAAATAAAACTATTATATAGCCAAAAAAAGTTAACCAAGATTTCTGAGGCAAGTTGATGATGACAATAATTGAATCAAAATTATACTTGAGATACTCCACTCTTTTTAACATTACCTAAATACACTATATGTAACTAATCTACTCATTTTAATAGATAAAACTACATGCAAAGTAATCACAATTTGTTTTCCTTACATCATATTTTTTTGTTTTAATTATTTGCATTGAAAATTTTTCAAGTTCAATTATTCTTATCATCTTAAATATTGTTTTTTTTCTAAAATTATCTTTATTTAATATTGATAAATATTTGACTTAATATTCATATATATCATACACCTTATTTTTTACTGGGAAAATTCTCTACCACTATTGCTCGAATTAATAAACATGATAAAACTAACATTTAAATTTATCTAAAAATTGAACCACAACCAACATTCTCTTGAAACTATATGCACGAACCAACCCACACCTCAATACCAATGACTACACATTTTATTTCCCTTCGTTACTCCAATGACTAGCTCACCATGCACATAATATATATAACCTAGTAAATATTTCATGAATAGAAAATTTTAAGTAGATGAAAAGCTTTTACTTGATATTTAAATGCCTTTGATTACCATATTTTTGTTACAGCTCAAATCAGGTAGAGTTGTAGGTGTTTCAACTACACTAAATAGTATGCTTTTTGTTTTGATATGTTATCTTTATTTCTAGTTCATTCAAATGAAAATACAAATAGAGAATTTTGATTTTTCAAAGGAAAAAGTATCTTTATTATTTCCTGTAATCAAATGTACTTCCCACACAAGTAATAGGAATCACTATAATAACATGCATCATGAAAAATAAATTTACATATACAAAGATAATAGATAAGAAAAAGAGGGGATCTATCATTGCTTGATGAATTGCGAATCTCGACTTGAGGTCTTTGGTTTTTAGATCTTCTCTTTATGCTCGATTTCCATGACCACATCACCTACAAGGAGAGAATGATAAGGTTGTGCTAGAGCTCAATGATCCTCATCTAGATATATGCAACCTATGTAGATGCAGATTCATTTTTCAAAATGCATCAAATCAAATCAAGAAGGCGGCCAAATCAGAAAAGGTCATTCTTTTTTATCTAATGAGTTTGTTACACGTGCACAAACATGTACATATTCATCATTTAACAAAATGTGGGATGAAGTGGGATCCCACGAGGGTTGAGCTCAACATTCTATTAAATGGAAGATACATAATGATCATTATAAGACAAATGATCAACAAAAGAGCATCTACATGAACATGATACACAAAGAAATAATGTTGCTACAAACATGAAGAAGACAATAATGAATTCATCATATGAAAATAAGAAAGATAAAATGATACATTCTTTTAAGGGAAATGATATAAAATATAAGGAGCTACAAAAGCAGGGTCTGTAAGGTTCAAAGTAGTAAATTTTAGATATATGATTCACTTTCAGCCTTAATTGTTATAATAGAAGTATATTAATGACATCAAGGTCAATTAAAACATATGATATACCTTGGATCATCAATAATGGATATTAGAATGAACTATAATAGTGTTATACCATAAGTATAATGAAAAGACATTCATTAATGACCAAATAGTGACCAAAAGAAATGTAACAATACAAACACAACATTAAAAGATGACAAATGACACTATTGTTATAAGGAGGAAGGATGGTAATTGGAACATCAAACCAATCCAAGTTGTTATCCAAGAAAATTTTGTAACTTTGTAGCTATAAGGGTTAATGACGGAAGAGTACAAGATTAGTTATAACAATTATAGCATAGGCACTATAAAAAATGAGAGAAGACATTAGAGTATGACATCAAAGATGCATATTTCAATTTTAAAAGGGTGCAAATTTATCAAAGAGAAGCCACTAGTAAGAAGAGAGGTACAAGTTTCTCAATTGGAAGGAAAATAATAAATTTATCATTATGTCATAGGGCAAGTTTCAAATATAGTGCCTTCGGTGCATTGATTCATAACAAATAGAATTGAAATAGGTAAAGGAAAAGAGTCAAGAAAATAGCCAAGAAAAATGGTTCAAAGACAAGAAAAGTAGCATGGCAATTAATTCAAGTAGTAAAATCAATGCTATTCACGCTAAAAGACTATGATGACCACACATGGAAAAAGAAGATCAAGACATTATCATCTAGGGTGCAAAGTTATAAAAGTAGTAACATGTTTTCCAAATAGTCACTTTCTTACAAAAGGATCATCAAGTATGCTCCATATAAAAAGAAATGGTAAATGAGAAATTTATTACAAAGATAATGATGCTGTAACAGTTATCTACATGGTGCAAGGATAGTGTCGCTACAAGAAAGTCATCAAGATATGTGCAGATCTATCAGGTATAACTTCCCTCATAGGGACAAGATAAGTGACATCAATAGTAATCATGAACATAATTAATGCTATCTACACATGAAAGATAATCACAAAACATGTAATTTAAAGAGACCCGAGTCTTTCCAAATCCAATAATAGCACAATGATTACATGCCAAAGAGAAAATTAGAATTCTTTACAAGATTAGGAATACAGTCCTATCCTAAGGATATAAAAAGATCATAGTGGGGATGCATTCACTATTTGGAGGCCATGAAAATCTTTATGTAGATTAGCTACAACATATCATGATAGAGATGAAGCAATAAAGAATATCCATGAGACATATCAAAACAAATCAAATGAGGTCTAAGAATAATTCATGCAATACAAAAATATCAAGAACAATCATCATATACTATTAAAGGATCAAAATAGATATAATGGTTGTTATAATGGCAAGTAACATATTAGAACAATGACCTTAGTGATTAAATCATTGTTCACAGTATGTTTTGTTGCTACACCAATAATAAAAATTCATAATCAAAATACAAAGGGACAACATTGTTTATGACAATTAAGTTGTTGTTAAGAGAAAAAAGAGGATACAAAGCAAAGATTAAATATCAAATGGAAAGAAAATGTATACATACTATTGTAATGTGTTCCTAATAGGGAAAAAAGGATTCAAGTTTGAGAATTCATGAACCCAAATGAAATTGTAAGGAGTGCCTATGTTTGTCTCCATAAACATAGTCATGGCTTGTGAAATAACCCCTACATGTTTTCTTTTTGGTGATTGACAATATAAAATAAAACCAAGGGTTGAGCCCAAAATCAATGTGCACAACAACAAAGCATCAAAAGAACTGAGAGCCTAGATGAATAAATCAGAAAAGGGAAGAAGTTTTATAAACCCTCATCGAGAAAAGGTTTTTCATACAAAGAAACAATAGTCTCCAAGTTAGGTTCGAGCATGAAAGAAAAGCTACAGAGAACCAAACCAAATACTCATTGTTTTCTTTGTGAAAGACCTTAGATAAATAGTAGGGGGTTTTGTTTCATTATTTAATATGTGAACATAAACAATAACATGGATTCAAGTGTTTTGTCCATGATTATTTATTGGTCTTGAAGTGATACATAGGAGGAATTAAAACAAAATTTCTTTGTTTCCTTTCTAATTAGGGTAAACACATAGAAACCAGAGCTATTCATCATTTTTCCTCTTATAATGGAGCCCTAGATTGCAATCAATATTACCTATAAATAAATGACCTACAAGAAAATTA
This sequence comes from Chamaecyparis obtusa, assembly GCA_027943335.1. Lineage (NCBI taxonomy): Eukaryota > Viridiplantae > Streptophyta > Pinopsida > Cupressales > Cupressaceae > Chamaecyparis > Chamaecyparis obtusa. The sequence goes on along the minus strand of BSBK01007097.1, from coordinate 86,970 downwards.
GAAAAAAAAATCCCACATTTGGAATACATTTCCACAACTATCCACAGTCCAAACCCTCAAAACCTCACGGTGGTTGTGTACTAGAAGTAGAGCGGTGAAATATCAAAAGTGAAAATGAGAAAATAGTTTTGTGGTTAGGGTTTATATGCCCTAAACCATCAAGAAGACATGCATTTTTTGGCTTATGATATTTCAAAATGTCTTTCAAATATTATTCTGTGGGGTGCTATAAAGGTTTCATGCCTTATGAAATAATGATAACTTTTTATTAATATTTATTAAGTAAATAAAGTTTATTACTTAATAAATATTAATTAAAATTAACATTTATTGAGTAATATAATTTATTTACAACTAATAAATATTAATAAAAAGTTATTTTTTTGTCTATTTATGCATAAATACAAATAAAACTAATATTTATTACATAGTGATTATGAACTATGTATTGTATATTAGATTAAAAATGCAAGAAAATAGAAAAGTTTAGGTGAGATGTATGTCTTGTGGCTCGATAACTAGATTTCATAATGAGTTGCAAGAAATTGCATGTTAGTTGAGGGTCAATTTGGGTCAAGGTTGACTTGAGAGAAATTTAGGGGAGATGAGTTCATGGAAAAGGAGATCTATTTTGCATGCTTTGTCAAGACAAATTGGAGATTATTTTTTCTATTTTTTGCATAGATCCTATTGTAAAACATTCACTAGTACATTTGACCTAGTTTTTCTACCATGAAATAAAAAGGTTTTGGTTGGTTGGATTATAGAAGGAAGAGTTTCAATTTTTTTTAAGTTATGCCTGTGTTAGTCAAAATTTTGACCAATACTGTGTATGTTGAAATTTTGACGAACACGGGCATAACTTAAAAAAAAAGAGGTTTCATTTCTCATTCATTATCACCACGAAATTTTTTTTCAAGGGAATTGTAGCGCGCGAAACATGAATTCGAAGATCTTTGAGACTCTTTTTAACAAATCTGGGCTTGTTGCTAGGTATGCGTCATGATTTTTCCTAGGCTCTGTTCTTCTAAAGGAGTACACAAGAAAATATATCACATTTTTATGTCTTTTACCTATTTTTTTCATGGCTCGATGAGGGTTCCATTATATAATGTTATGGTCAAGGGCTTCTCTGCAATATTTGCACATTTCTCAACTTGAAGGCTTTCTACGTTCTCTGTTTTGTATTATTCTTCTTTAAGGTTTTGTATTATGCCAGTTTGTTGAAATATTTAAATAGTATAAACAACTTGACCGAGCATTGAAAATAAGGAGAAGTCATGAATGCTCTTTGAGATTTTTTCTTCTCCATGTTACAATGATGTTTATTTATTTTCTTCTAGATCTACGGGTGGAAAAGGGCGATCAATCAAACAATATATTACTGGGTGAAACTTATGGGGAAAGGAAGAAAATCAAGATGGAACATATACTACCCTTAGCTACATGGATGGGTGTTTTTAGAGGCATCGTGGTAGATAGGAGGATTGGGAATGTAGTATTTTGCCACTGAAGAGCTATTGGTGAGAAGAGGCATCACCCAAGGGAATATCAAATATGATGAATCTTCTTTCAAACAAGTGGAGATAAATAGCAATTAGAGGTCATAATTGATGCAAGGGCATCCAAGGTTAAGGTAGGGGCATTCTTTGTCCTTAGTGAAATTGCATGGGGTGTTTGTATTTTGGCCGGTGTTACTCGGTTGCAGCCTTGACCGATGACCTCAATCATTGAAGGAAGCTCGGTCACTGAAGGAACTCAATAGTATTTGGCTCTCGGTGAAAGTGTTACTTGGTCATGCCTGTGGTGCTCGGTTGACACTAGTGCTCAGTGATGCCTAGCATCCTTGGTTAATTCACTATTGTTCGGTAGTTCTGGCTTACCGACTGGAGTTCTGTGTGATTTGTTGGACCGACTTGGTGCATTTATTGTTGGTAGCTATTGTTATAGGATGACATGCTAAATTAAATGTTTGTATACATTTATTTAGGGAGTTAAGGGTTTCATCCAGCTGACTTGTGGCTAATGATTAGTATTTACAGGATGGTTGGGTAGATGTTTGGGGAGGTTAGTGGATTTGAATGACTTGGAAGACTTAGTGAGTCAGATCTGAGGTTCTGAAAGCTGAAGTTGGCAAAGTTGTGGAAAGATCTTGCATGATCTTGCAGATTAGATTGATATTTGATAGTTGTTTTTAGTAGAGCTAGTGGTTTGCACACTTGGAGACAAAGAGATTGCTTGGAGGCTTGCGAGCTCAAGTTTAGATTTTCCCTAGGGTTTCCATCAGCTTCTGATTATCTTCAGAGCTGAACTAGCTGAGATTGTATTGGATCTGTTTGTGGATCTTGCAGAATTATTTCTATTTTTAATTGGCCCTAACCCAGAAGGCCTTACAACTGGGCATGTTAATGCAAATTACTTGAAACAATTGTTGCGTCATCTATTGTGTTGGGTATTCCACTGTGTAATTCTGTTGGCTGCAAGGTTTTGACTATCCTTAATTGGATCCACCATCCTTGACTGCATCAGGTGGTATTAGAGCTGAAGGTTTTGTTCCTGTTGGAGCTGATAGTTAATCTTGTGAAGTAAAGGTTAACCTAGCAAGGCTGATCTTGTGAAGTTGATCCTGTTGGAGCAGAGATTGTGTGCAATTTGGATTTCAGATTCGAAGCACTGAACTTGTGAAATCTTGCCCTAGTTGTTTGTTCAATGTGGCAGGCCGAGATCTGACTTGTACACAACTTGGAGATTGCCACAAGGTGGTCAGTGAGGGTTTATTGCAAAGGGTTATTTTTGCATATCTTTAAGGATGTCTCTGAGAAGATTGGACCCTAGAGCTATTGTAGATCTTTGTGATGCTATGGAATCAAAGATTTTTGATAAAGTCAGATCAGATGTCATATCTGAGATAGAATTGATGAAGAATGACATGGTCGCCAAGATCATGAGAGTTGTTGCTGGTGTACCTCAGAATGTTGGTATTGAAGATGGCTATGAAGAAGCTACTAAAGAATTTGAAACTGATGGATCTAGTGGGGATGACCAGAGGAATAGATCTGGTGAAGACAGAACTACTTGGTTGCATAGATCTGGAGCTCAATTTAGTAGTAGTTACCGAATGGAAGTTTCTACTTTCTCTGGTACTTTGAAGCCTGACAATCTGATTGATTGGATTGGTGAACTTGAAGATTTCTTTGAGCTAGAAGAAATTGAAGATCCTCTTTGGGTGAGATTAGTATAGACAAAGTTGAAAGGACATGCTGCTCTTTGGTGGAAAGAACTACAAAGAGATAGAGAAGATGAAGGCAAAAAAAAGATCAATCGGTGGAGGTTGATGGTGACTAAGTTGAAAGCTAAGTTCATACCTTTTGACTATGAGCTTGACTTGTTCAAGAAGTTGTAGAATCTGAAATAGAAGGATTTGTCTATAGAAGATTATACCGAGGAGTTCTACAAACTTACTATTCGGTCTAGACATTGAGAGCTTGGTAAGGAAAAGGTAGCTCGGTATGTGAATGGTCCAAGATTCAATATTCAGGATGAGCTTGGTATGCTAAATTGATTCTGTTGAAGATGCTTATCAGTATGCTCTGAAGGCAGAAGATAAGTTGAAGAGGAAACAACCTAGTAACTCCCAAGGGAAGGAAAAGATTGATCACTCAGTGAAGGATAAACTGATTGATGTAGAAGATGAACAGAAACCTATGGAATCAAAGAAGAAGATAGGTAGAGTTATCTTTAAAGGTACTTTCTATAACTATGAAGAGGAAGGACACCGTTCTTTTGAGTGTACACAAAAGAAGGTTGACCGACGAATTGCTATGATGAATGACAACATTCAGAATGAACCTGAGTCAGAGAACTTTCTACTTTAGTGAACATTGCTTGGTACAAAGGAGGAACCTTGTTAGAGGAGTAACTAGTTTAGAACCCGATGCAAGTCTGAAGGTAAACTCTGTGATGTTATTGTTGATAGTGGTAGTACTAATAACCTTGTTGCTGAGGACCTAGTTTAGAAGCTTGGTTTGAATAGAATGAAGCATCCTTGTCCTTATAGGCTTGGCTAGTTACAAGATGTTCATGCTTTGGAAGTAAGAGAACAATGCTTCATTGAAGTTCAGATTGGCCAGTACAAGGATCTTGTGTTATGTGACATTGTGAAGATGAATAGTTGTGATATATTGCTCAGAAGACCTTGGCAATATGATTGCAGAGCTATTTATGAATATGTCTAAAATGTGTTTACTATTGAGAAGGATGACAGGGATTTTTCACTGATGCCTTTGATGGATACAATGCTTGGTAGGAGAAGCCTGAGTAATAGTAGCCGAGTTGAGATTGTGGATCTAGAGAAAATGAATGATCAGTATGGAGAACTGACCTATGTGTTATCAAGGAAAGACTTGAAGAGACAAAGGAAACTGAAGTGGAAGAGTTTGCAACAAGAAAAGGTGGAGTACTTGTATGTGAAGAACCGGTTCGGGATTTATGTGCTAAATCCTGGAATATGATCTTCTCACATATGAACATCTTTTGGAACTTGGGGTGTCTAATGCAGGGGCATCCAAGGTTAAGGTAGGGGCATTCTTTTTCCTCAGTCAAACTGCATGGGGTGTTTGTATTTTGGCTGGTGTTACTCGGTTGTAGCCTTGACTGATGGCCTCGGTCATTGAAGGAAGCTCGGTCACTGAAGGAACTTGGTAGTCTTTGGTGCTTGGTGAAAGTGTTACTTAGTCATGCCTATGGTGCTCGATCGACACTAGTACTCGGTGATGCCTAGCGTGCTCAGTTAATTCATTGTTGCTCGGTAGTTTTGGCTTACCGACTAGAGTTCTGTGTGATTTGTTGGGCTGACTTGGTACATTTATTGTTGGTAGCTATTGTTATAGGCTGACATGCTAAATTAAATGTTTGTATACATTTGTAAGCTGACTTGTATGACATTTAATTATTTTTTTGGGGAGTTAAGCATTTCATCCAGCAGACTTGTGGCTGATGATTAGTATTTATAGGATGTTTGGGGAGGTCAGTGGATATGGATGACTTGGAAGACTTAGTGAGTTAGATCTGAGGTTCTAAAAGCTGAAGTTGGTAAAGTTGTGGAAAAGATCTTGCATGATCTTGCAGATCAGATTGATATCTGATAGTTTTTTGTAGCAGAGCTAGTGGTTTGCACACTTGGAGACAAGGAGATTGCTTGGAGGCTTGCGAGCTCAAGTTTAGATCTACCCTAGGGTTTCCATCAGCTTCTAATTGTCTTTAGAGTTGAACTAGTTGAGATTGTATTGGATCTATTTGTGGATCTTGTAGAATTGTTTCTATTTGTAATTGGCCCTAACCCAGAAGGCCTTACAACTGGGCATGTTAATGCAAATTACTTGAAACAATTGTTGTGTCATCTATTGTGTTGGGTATTTCACTGTGTAATTCTATTGGTTGCAAGGTTTGGACTATCCTTAATCAGATCCACCATCCTTGACTGCATCAATATATCAAGATTCACCTACAATAACGTGTATAGGAGCTGCCAATGGTACATCATAGCCAAGATCTATACACAGTGGCTTAGGTGTATTGTCAACTAGAATGGACATACATACTGATCAAATATCTAGTGGTGACATAAACCAGTGCTTGCATAGGAGGTCATGGTACATGTGGGAGAGGTATCGTGCATATCAGAGTTGCAAGAATCAAGCCATATCTCTAACTTCATTATCAATAAGGAGAATGAGCTTAGAAGATAAGTCTAGATCAATTTTGTACAGTGTCGACCTGGAATAAACAATACAGATAACAAGATAATCAATTAAATAGTTATGGTATGTGATGATAACTAAAAGTAAAAGGAATGATATAGTAATCTCAATAAAAAGCCATGATGGAAATCCAATTATTATCAATCATTAGATTAAAGGTCAACAATAAGGTAGGGTGTGATTGTTATAAGAGAGGATGTGCCTCTTACAGAGTTGCAACCACTTGATGGGATAGGAGGATGAAGGGGTAGAATCAAGGGAAGTTAGATAATAGATATATGAAGATACACTAAGTTTAAGAGAATAGATATAGGAGAAATTGTATGATAGATTATTTCTCTCATCTGGATTGAGCCTTTTCAGATCAACAATGAATAGGGATTTTTACTCAGAATTAGAAAATAAAATGTAGAGACCATATCAGAGATGAGGCTTGAAGTCCCAAGAAGAAAATAATAATGTAAACACTTTATAATTAAATACCCACTAAGGTCCTTAAAAGAGCCACAGTAATAGTATAAAGGACACATGAATAATAAAAGTTTAATCAGGATAAATGTTGCATAAATACAATGACAGTCACCTGAAACAATGATCAGACTTTTGTTTGGTTGAGAATCAAAATAATAACAGGCTTATCATTTCAATACAAGGGAAGTTATAGTTTGGGTACCAATAGTGATACTGATTATACATATTCATGTCATCATTAAAGTTATATGTAACTATCTTTAATGTATTAGACCCTTAAATCTATAAGCCCCATCTATAACAGAGCTGGGTGAAACTTACGCTAGGATGAACAGACTCAAAAATGTATAACTAGGAGAAAACATATAGATTTACATCAAGATGAAAATATTAAATACTACATAAGTAAGAAGAGCATATTTCAATGGCTGGTTGTTTGAAATTGTAACTTTAATGTGCTCCCATGACAATAACTCTGTCTTCGTGACAATACCTTGTGACTCTTCTCTGAGGATTGTCTTTAGATGATGTTTTAGTTCCTACACCACCACTTTGATGTTGATAGTCATTGTGTTTCTTTATATTAGAGATTACTTATTGTGATCCTTTGTGCTTGTTTTCATGTTTTCATGATGAAAATATAAACCTTTTTAACTTTCAAAACATGAAAACATTAAACCTATTCTTTGAGGGCTCAATGTCAAAGATGGCCTTTATGTTGTGTTTAATGACAATGCTTGTCATTTGTTGTTTTAGTTTGCCTTATTTTGAAACATTGCATTTGTTTACTTCATGATATTGTAAAATACTATTTTGATCACTGCAGCTATGTATTGAAGCACCTTTCTATCTTATACTTTGGAATGGTTTAATACATTGATGACTATTTGGAAAGTATTTGGTGGCACTAAAATACAAATCATTTGTGTCACTATCTCTTTTCTCTATGATTGATTATAAATATCATGGTGTTTTATGACACTTTCATTAATTGTATCATGGTTATGCTCTACTATTGTACTTAACCTTTAACATATCTCCAATGATTATAATGACTTGCACATGCTTATACCTTGTGGTTGTTCCATCTTCTTATTGTGATTGGTGTCGATTTAAGGCATGATATGTCAATGTCTTCTTATTGTATTTATTCTATTAGGACTTCAAACTAAGTGACATTTCCTTTTCACATGAGCATAGAATTCAAAATTGCCTCTATAGACGAAATTGTTCATTAATAATAGATAGAAGTACAAAAAATAAGGCCCCAATATACATACATCATCAGAGAGCTTCAAATTCTTTGTATGGATGTGAAACACTTCCAACCTGCCTACTTCATCTGGAACCCCAATATCAATCTCCCTGTCGAACCTTCCAAACCTTCTAAGTGTTGGATCAATACTATTTGGCTGGTTAGTTGCTCCCATAACAATAACATTTCTCAAATTTCTGAAAACTTCACCAGCTATCCAATAGTAACCACACATGTCCTTGGGATGTCAAATCTTCACCATACATGAAATGCACATAGCCAAGTGGTCACGTTAGGAGATGGTTGAAGCTAGCTAGCTCCCAAATTGCAATGTGAAGAATAAAAAAGGGTGGTGTGAGCTTCCTTTATTGAAAATGCAGCCTTGGTCAAAATGTGACCTCCACAATGAAACACAATCCCTTAAAAAACAAATCGTTGATATTCTTTAATAGTTCGCAACCTTCAAATAACACAGTCCACCATTAAAGGAGATAATTTAGCCTCCTTATGATGCTCGATTAATGAAGAATTTTGAAAGTCCAACCTTGATAATTTGTAGCTTGATGTAATTGCTTCAACTTCACATTCTTGATTTACTTCAGCATCAAGAATAATATCCACATATTCAGTAGTCTAGTGAGCATGATTTGTGAGTGTATTTGTAAATCTTGTATAATCTTATAATTTTTTTTATTTTTATTATATACAAGATACTACTAATGTTTGTATGTTTACATTTTGTATATTTATAGCCTATAAAGAAAGTCCACACCTAGAAATATGAACCTAGAACAAAATAACGAGACAATTGCTAGATTATGGTTTCAGTTCCAAAGAAAAGATGTTGATAAATGTAATTGTCCTTGCAAAAAGTGTAAGGGCTTAAAGAATCGAAGAATTCTAATCACAACAACCTAGAGTCATTGTAGGCAACATGCCCACATTGAAGGGGGGCACAATTTTCATCGATTGGTGAATGTGGATTTCCAATTAGAGGAACATGGAGGTGTGAATATCCAAGCTGACGATAATGCTCCCATGGAAGAAGATGATCCTATGGTAGAGAACATAATTGAAGATGATGGTATTGGCATAGCTGATAATGTGCCAAAGGACATGATTGAAGAAGATGGTATTGGCGTAGCTGATCAAGATTATCATGATGATGGTACTAGCACATCTGATAATGATGATGAAGATGGTCTTGATATAGCTATACTTGAGAAGGCATACGGGCCCCTATACCAAGGCTCCCAAATAACTCTTTTCTTTGCTATAGTTTTGTTGGTGAACTTGAAGGTTATGAATGGTTTATCCAATGTAGCAATGTCATGAATGCTAAGGTATGCCTTTTTTGTCATCTTCAATGTTAGCATACCATTATGATTCATTATATTAACAATTTATATTTGTTGTTGTAGCTTGATAGGTGAGTTTTTCTTACCACCATTAAACATTCTGCATCATTTGTACGAAGAATTATCTACCATTATGAATCAAATTGGAATAAAGTATCAGACAATACATGCATGTCCCAATGATCACATTCTATATCATAAACAACATGAATTTGCAACAGAATACCCTGATTGTCATATTAGTAGATATTGGTCAGATCAAATAACAAAAAAGGTGCCTCACAAGGTTCTTTGGCACATTTCTATTATTCCATGTCTTCAATGATTATTCAGGTGCACTAGCTTGGAACAATTTATGGATTACCATGCACACAATAGAAGTCAAGATGACATTATGCAAATGTCTACAAATGGTTATGCATTTAAAGACATAGAAACAACATGGCCACACTTTAAAGAAGAACCTCGTAATCTTAGGATTTCATTGGCCGCAGACGGTGTCAATCCATTTGGAGATATGAGATCTATTTACTCAGTGTGGCTTGTTTTTGTTATTAACAATAACATTCCTCCTTGGATGTCCATAAAGAGGGAGCACATAATGTTGTGAATGATTGTACCAGGTATTTTTTCATCTAATAGTTATGTAAATTAATTTATAAACACCGCATCAAGATGGTCATAATAATTATGTAATGTTTTTGTTCATTCAACTAAGTAAGTACCAAGTTAAAGATATGAACATGTATATTGAGCCCCTTATTGACGAGTTGTTGATTTTATGGAATGGGGTCACTATGTATGACATCTCTAAACCAATAGGACAAAGACAATTTCAATTTCATGCAATGCTTGTATGGACAATACATGATGCCCCTGGGCTAACTCATTTTTTTGGTATATTATATATTCATGTTAAGGTCACGTATTTTTGGTATGTTATAGTGCTTACACATTATTGATGTATGTTTAAGTTGTACATGATAATTGTACATGATCCAATTATACAGTATCTTTTAGGTCTTCAGACAAAGGGTAAATTCACATGTCCAGTTTGTGGTCCAAAGATGAAATCTCATCATTCAAGAAGTTTAGGAAAGCAAGTGTTCGATGAGTTTAGGCACTTTCTCCACAATAATCATAAGTATCGAATTATCAAAAAACATCTTTTTAATGGGAAAGAAGAGACAACATCAAGGCCACGAAGAATGACACCTCATTTATGGAAGTTGGAATACAATAGACTAAATCACCGAGGTAATGTCATTCCATCTGATGATTTTTGTTTGAAATTTATATTTTGATATTGTCTTTTATTTACTAATGATGTTATTGATGCTCGTGAAGGTCGTCAAGGCATCAATGACCAACTTCCTAAAGGAATAAAAAGTTATCCTAGTCAATTTAGTAGGTTTCTATACTACAAGGATCTCCCAATTGTGCATTTTTTTGATGCTATGCATATTGGAAAGAATGTAACAGAGACACTATGGAAAATATTGGATGGAAGATGTGACAAAGAAAAAATTGCCAAAATTTGTAATGACATTCATGAATCGAATCATGCACTGAAAAATTTCATTGAATCAAATAGCAATGGAGACCGCATAAATACGAGTGCCCTTGGTTATTAATTGAGCAACAAAGTGATGCATTAAAAGAAGTCATAAAAAAAAAAAAAATTCCAACAAGATTTGCTGCAAATATAAGCAGTCTTGTATCAAAGAAAGGTGATTTTGGGCTAGGGTTGAAAACACATGATTGACATACCTTCGTCAAGGTAAGTCATGTTCTCTATTTACAATATATTTGTCAAATTACATGTACTTTTTATTGTATTATTTTACAATATATTGAAAATATCATTTTTTAATCATTGCAGTACGTCCTACCTCTATCCCTCCCACACCAATTTGACAACAGTGTTAAACAAGTTATATATGATCTTGGAGAATACATGAGGTTAGAAGTGTTATTTCTTAGACTTGTACAGATATTATATTTATGACTTGCTTTACTTTTTATGTAATTTATTGTATATTTTTTTCTAAAATCTTGTTTATATGTTCTTGCGAGTTGAATCTCTTTTAGGTGGTTATCATCTAAAGAAATTGATAAAAAAGATATAAAATATTGGAAGAGAAAAATTCCCCAGATTATGTATGAAATGCAAAAGTGTCTACCTCCAACTTTTTTCAATCCTCAAGAACACTACCTCATACATCAAGTTGAGGAGATTGAATTGTGTGGACTTGTACAAACTAGGTCAATGTGGATGGTTGAGAGGCACTTGAAATTTATGAAGGGCTTGGTTTGACAAAGAGCACATCCTGAGGGTTCTATGGTGGAGGGATATATGGTATACCAGACCATAGTGTACATTAGTGAATATCTTCCCAAGTTTGTAGCAAATATCCATGTAGATCGCATTTGGGATCCCAACTCTATTAACAAATTTGAAGGGGAGTACTTGATGGGGAAAGGTAGATTGAGGAAAGTGAGAGGTAATTATACGATGTTATTGTAGTTTATTAATTATTATAGATCTTCAATATAAGTTGTTTCTAAGCGGTAACCTTTTTTTGAATATTTTAGAGCATGTTGAGCATGTTGAGGTGGCGGAAGATCAAAATGTTATTGTACATGATGATGTGGCATTTTTAGGTAAAGAAAATTGCATGTTATGTTCTACTAGTTAATGAAATACATGTAACAGTAAAAAAAGGTATGCAAATTTTACCCATTTACTTGTTATTGCAGTAGACTCCCCTTTAGTGCAGCAGCCTCGAGCTCCTCAAGACATGAGGAAGCATCATAATTTGAGATCACAACCACAAGAGGAGAAAGATAATATTGATGCTCCTCTCAGCCTTTACCTAATTAAGAAATCTAAGAAAAACCCAAAAAAGAAATGATTTCTTAATAATGCTCTTTGTTAAAACTTGTTCGATTAACTTTGTTGGATAATGAAAGAACGTTGTTTTGAGTAATTATCTATGAATGTTGTGTATTAATATTGAATTATATGTCATGTTAATGAATATTGTTATGTGTTAATGAATTCTTGATTAGTGTTGCTTATTAATGAATGTTATATCATATTAATGAATGTTATGTGATTGTATTGATTGAATGTTATAGTTCATAAATGGATGAATGAAGTGTGTAATTAGATGTTAATGGGGAGTTTAGATTGATGTTAGGGGGAGGGGGGGTGAGGCCAGATGAGCTTCCACCTTCACGTGGTTGGCCTTGTTAAGTAGAGAATATTAAAGTATTCTCGAAACCAAGTGAAGCTCAAACTAACATACCTTCATTATTTAATCAATTTCATTCATTCTAGGTCTTTTCTCATAAGTGAATTTTGAATGTGTCATTGTCATGGGCAACTATCAAATAAAAAACTAGAAGGGCCAATAGTCAACTTCTCATTGTCATTGTCTGGCATGATTCGGCTTCATTTTGTGTAAGTATTCTCGTATTGAATGCATCAACCTCTCTTGGCCTAATGTGAATTATTTCATTGGTTTGTGTTTTTGAGTAGGTGAAGTGTTAAATCAGTTCCTATCTTCTATTCTTAATTCGTTCAAACTGTAGGAGGGCCTGACAGATATACTCAACATAGAATTGACTGCTAGTCTGGGCAATTGAACACACTGAGTCTTTGGCTTGAGAGAAAGAGTTGGGTAATGTTGTTTTTGGAGACTTGTGTAATTGTCCTCAGTGGCCTCTTTTTTTTTAACAGGTTATTTTTATATATATGTAGTGTCCATGTTTTTTTTAATACAGATTCTTTTTGTGTATATGCTAGTGCTATGGAACCTAAATAAATAATTATAAATGTAATAGATAATGTCTTTGATGAAGGAATTGATGTACCACATGTAAACCAAAATCCATGCTTAATGCCATTTTGTGTAGTTCCTGAGTGTCTGACTCAGGTTATAATGCAAAAAAATTGATGCATATAAAGTGTCTTTACTAAAATTCTAATCTAGTGCAATGAATTTTGTTTCATCGTTAATAGACGATATATGTAATCATGAGATTTCAGATATGTGATTGTTTCTTGTTCTTATTTTTAGAAAAATGAGTTTATCTATTAGCATATCAGATTTTCTATTTTGGTTGGAATTTTTTGTTTTAACCTCCTAATGTTTATGACAATTCACTTTGGTATAAAAACTAACAACTTTCTCATGAGAAATACCAAAATGAAACACATTGATTATCTGTCCACTCCACATGCCCACTTTTTGTTGCCCTTTGAAAAAATGACTTAGATTAGCCATATGTTGCCTCACCTATTTGAGGTAAGCCAAACTCGATTCAATTCTCTTAACAATGGTACATATCCGTCCAAGTGCATCAACCTTCAAATATTTGTAGCAGTAAAGAGAATCCCCATATTTTATCAGCCTAACATAGTCTTTGGCCACTTTGGCAATGAGATTGCGAGAAATATTGATCTGGCCAAGGGCCAACTTGTAGTGATCTTTATCATATAAAACATTTAGCAGATCTCCATAAAATGGATGCACATCATCTTGGCAGGGGAAATCATCTTAGCAGATCTCCATAAAATGGATGTACACCATACATATCAGTTGAACTAGACTTTCTTTGTTTTAGAATTGATTTAGTATAGAATATTTTCCAATAGGATTTTTTTTAAAAAGCAAGGTTTTCATAGCATTATCTACCACTTGAGCAAAAGTTTCCATAGCTAAATTTCCTTGCCACAAAGTTAATATTTCTCTAAAGACTTACAAGTTAGTAAGTCCTCGGCTAAAGAGATGATAAAATAAATAAAGTTTCAAACATATGAACATATAAAACTCATACAAGCAAAAGCCAGAGCCAAATTGAATAGCATTGGCTATTTGTCAGCTGAAGGCCCCTACTAGAATAGACACATTTGTCACTTCATTAAGATGACAATTGTGTACTAAGTTTCCTAACTATTTAAGTCATCGTCATGTTTATTATCTGTTGTAGCAAATACATCTAAAGCACCAATAGGTCTATCTAGAAATCAAAATTCAGAACCAAAGCCTTGAGATTTTTGTAGTGTTTATGCAAAGGCTTGATACTTCCGAATATTAGCATCACTAAAACTTCTTCAGGAATATTTCATTGACTCCTCAAAATGAGCAGCCTTTATTTCAGCTACCTCATCACTATCATCCTCATCCATTGCCTTGAGGTTCTCACTTCTTTTTCTTTCATGCTTAATATCCTGTAAAAGTGCAGAGGAAAGATAACATGACAAATTGAAATAATAAGATACAAGTTGAGGAAAATTGAATTAAAAAATGTAAAATTCTAACACACCTGTTAAAAAAAACCATTAAGAAATTCATAACCAAATCTAGTTTTCAAAATCCGCCACAATTGAAACTCACCTTCTCAATATTTTCTCTAATAGAATACTTGCAAGCCTGCTGACAAATCTCTGTAATATTGGCTCCATTGAATCCTTGGGTATAATGGGACAGTGCCATTAGGTCCACATCCTTTGAGACGGGTGATTTTCTCAAGAAATAACTGAAAATTTGATAACACGAGGACTCATTAGGTAAGGGAATATAAATCAACTGGTCAAGTCAACCAGGCCTTAGCAATGTAGGATCGATGATATCAGGTCTGTTTGTAGCACCAATAATGAAAACTATTTTCTTGGCTGTCATACCATCCATCTCCATCAACAATTGGGTAAGGACTTTGTCCGCAACACCACCAGCATCCCCAACACTACTTCCATACTGCAAACATGCAAACCAATTATGCATCACCAGTCAGAGCCTATCTCTCAAATAGTTCAAACAAAATGAAAAAACCCACAGTTTCACGCAGAGCAGAGCAGATGGATTGCTAGAGCCCAAAGCAGTCTGGAAAATAGAATGAGCAAGGACCTGCTGGCAACAAGCAGTAAAACAAGTGTGGAGACCTGAAGATAAATATCTAGACTAATCACTGATCAGGATGTCGTTGGTGATTAGTCTGGATATTTATCTTCATTTATTTTTTTTAAACATTTCGTATTTAGTTGAAATTTTGACTAACCGATGTCGAAACTCTGACCTAGTTTGGTCTAAAAATTGACCATTCTGTGTCAAAATGTGGCGCCGTGGGTTTGGCATCCTGGTCAGAGTGGCCAAATATTTTGACCAATATTGGTCTAAAGTGCGACGCAATGTGGTCAAAATATGACCGTCGTGGTTTTTGCATCCTGGTCGAATGGGCCAAGCATTTCGACCAACTGTGGTCGAATGTTTGATGCATATATCACCACTTGCTAATGTCATTTTTGACAAAGATTGGTGTAGAACATTCGACGGTACAATGATATGTCAAAAATTTGACAAGAAAAATAGTGACCAACCAATTGGTCGATGATTTGACCCATTTGGGTAGAAACTTCGACCAATCGTTCGTAAAAAATAGGTGCAAATTGTACTAGTGGTTATCAAGTGTTTATAAATATACCACTTAATGATTGTTATCTTAGTGTATAAAAATGAGGATAAATACATGCACCATGATTTTTGAGTCAATATGGTCAAAGAGGGGTTCTCTTTTTTGCATGGGGTTTGAGGAGAGTTTTGATGTAGTTCATAGTGATTTTGGAGTCTTTTTGAGTTTCACTTCAGTTGTGCATGACTTGAGACCACCTTTGAGGTAGTTAGACTTCTATTACTATCAATTCCATCCCTATTCTTGTAGTATTTTCTCTTGCATCCGACCTTGGATATATTCATGCATTTATTGAAAGAGAAATCAAGGGTAAAGCTTCAATTCTAGTTAGTTCTTCATTTAGCTTTGGATTTGGTGAGCTATCCTTTTATTTAAGACATTTGATTGTATTGTTTGGAGGGTAGTTATTTTTTCTCTTGGATTCTTGTACACAACAAGAAGAAGAGCTTTTGGGACTCATTTTTGGGGTTTGTAACAATAGGACTTTTTCATTTTCAATAAAATAGAAGAAAATTCCCTTCTCAATACTTCTTGCATTATGTTTGGTTGGATGATTTTGATGAATTTTTGTGATTTATGTCCTTTAATTTATCTCATACAATCAAAATTTTATAAGGGGATACATGGTTGATGTAGGTATGAAATTGTGCAGTTGATTTTGATAGTTTTTACTTGAGAGAACCAATTGGATTTTCGTCCATGTAAGTATTAGGTTCAACTGTTTTTAGGAAATGATTATGCATCACCTATTTATCTGTGTTGTGAGAGTTTCAAGGTTATTTTTTGAATATTTCATGAGTTTGGTAGGTTGCAGATCTCAATTCTTATTTGATGCATCACCTATTAGTTTAGGTTTAAATTATAAGTTTTTTTCTTACCCTTTTCTTGTTCAAAAAATAATTTTAGGTGAATACCGAAAAGAAGTTGTCCTTCTACAGAGATTGATCTTCACCATATACATACCCACAAGCCTGAAGATCATTGCATGTTTCACAGGATCGCTAAGTATCATACTTAAGCATTTTGGGCACAATCCCTCATGA
The DNA here is from genome assembly GCA_027943335.1 of Chamaecyparis obtusa. NCBI lineage: Eukaryota > Viridiplantae > Streptophyta > Pinopsida > Cupressales > Cupressaceae > Chamaecyparis > Chamaecyparis obtusa. The sequence continues at coordinate 70,607 of BSBK01007097.1, read as the reverse complement.
CAACACCTTCAAATCATATATCTTTCACAAGAAAAAGTGAACTGTAATGTGTTTAATAGGGTCCATGCTCCTCAAGATATTTTTAACCCTTAATCTCCTTTGTTAAAGTAGAAACCATGGACCATGTGGCAAAGAAGATACTACATAACCAAATTTGACCACAACACCAACCAAAATGTGCATTGTAAAATGCATTTAATATAATTACAAATATTTTTCTCCATTCTACCAATCTTTATATACTCTCCTCTCCATTCCAACATTTCTAACAAATAACACTAAAGATAGGAACTCGATGCTTTGCACCTTTTTTACCATTGAAAAGGTGTGGAAGGTCAATTAGGGGAAAATTGGTCTATTTTTTGCATAAATTTGTGTAGTATATGAGGCCAATCAATAGGCCATTTAGAAAATGATGTTGTTTGTGCAAAAAGGGTCTTATTGGGGAGAGAGAGAGAGAGAGAGAGAGAGAGAGAGAGAGAGAGAGAGAGAGAGAGAGAGAGAGAGAGGGGGGGGGGTTACATGAGTTAAATAGAGATAGAGATAGAGTGGTGATAAAAGCTTAGTGATTGATAAAATTTGACTAAGTCTAAGAAATTATAAGATCTAGAGCTTGGGGAGAGAGGAGTGAGATAGGGAGGTAGAGGGGTAGGAGAAGGAGAGTGATATGGAAATAGACAAGTCTATAGATTGGTGGAGACATAGAGCATGCAATAGAGATATAGAAAGATAGTGGTGATAGGAGCCTATAGATTACTAAAATTTGACTAAGTTATGTTTTGCTAAAAAAATAGGAATCATATTTGGTGTGCAAAGGATTTGATCCCTTAATATTATCTATTTAAAAAAAAACGTTAATAGTTTAAAAACTAGACTCAAAGTACTATAATTCTTCTTGTTTTGGTATCTTCAAATTTTGAGTGCACAAGTCTCAAATTGCTACTCCAAGTTTAGGTTTAGCTGATGTTTTTTTTAAATGTGGCCTCTTATAACCCCTTTTTATTCACCATCTTGGTGCATATGCCCTCCAATGTTATATTAGGGAAATTAAGTATTTGAGCCAAAAATAGGTGGCTCATACTTAATATTGTAGCACATAGGACAAGTCAATTGATCTTTTCACCAAGACTTTATGTGAGACTAAGTTTGCATATCTCATAAGTCTTTTAGGATTAGGAGAAGTCAAATAATATAAATGATTGAAAATGGATATCTAACAAGGCTTTATGCTAGGGCTCATCTTTTTTAGATTACAAGGAGATATTTAAAAATAATTAATGTAATGAATGTATATGAGAAGATATTCAAATTTATTTTTTTAATAATTGTTAAATAGTATAATTGATACATCACTAATAGTGCATATTTCCTATCCACTCTCACCATTGTCCACCTTACCATTCATAATAAATATTTCAAATAGATGTTATACACATCACATACTATACATTCATTGCATATTTTTTTCAATGAGAATGAACACAATGAACACATAATTTATATGCTGTAATGAATAGATCTCCCTCCCTCCCTCTCCCTCTCCCTCTCCCTCTCCCTCTCTTCCCACACATACATACATATTTTGTGATTATAGTTAGGCGCTTAAGAGAAAAGTGGTTATAGAAGTTGGAAGGTGAAGGCCTATTATAAATACTAGTGAATAACATAGTTAATTATATTTTCACATTGTACACACAAGCATACGTATATGAAAACTTCTTATTAGAAGACTAACTCATAAGGAACCACTTGATATAAAAGAATGATGGCTGCAGCTCTTGATGTCATCATTGTCTAACTGATCTACAAAAGACCTGTAAAGACCTTGGAATTTGTAGCATATAAACCTCTACTGTGCCTTTTAATATCTTCACTACTTCACTCATGTTTGGCCTCTCATTCTCATAGTCTTGAATGCACAGCCCACCTACAAAAACAACTCTTCTAACTTCTTCAATATATGCTTCACCTGCTATCCTTCAATATGTCCACCCAAACTATGACCTTCTGAGAGATCGGTGCATACCAGATGCCAATCTACCAATTATTCGTTCTGTTCGGCCTGAAAAATCCCACACAAATTTGCCATTTTAAAAAAATTATGGTCTGATTTCCTGTGAGCGAAGCTCCCAAGAGAAGCGTCTCTCCACCGTCCACTGCTAGTGATCTGCAATGATGATCTGCAATAGTTACAAATACTTAATCATAGCATTGCTAGGAACAAATACTTAATCATAGCGTTTGTATTTTTCTTAAAATTTCTTCGATGTAGCGCGCAGATAGTCCATAAACAGTTTCAAATTTAAATCGAAAATAAACAGGTTAAGTCGTAAATGATTTTAACTTCTTTCCACCATTCACGCGTTCTTTCTAATTAGTAACGACGACTGGATGTAAATCAAGTCTTTGGTAAAGGCGGACGAGAGCATTCAAACGAAGGGGCGGGTCACATTCACTCAAAATTAGGATCTAAAACGATGTACTCCTTTCCCATAAAGTTCTTTCTAGTTAGTCTTGGCGATCGAAAGAACTTTTCTTGCGGATCTATTGTACAAAGTAAGTCAATTCAGTAATTTTTCCTAATTAGGCTTTGACTATTCTAAGAGAGTAACTCATCCTTTGAGTGATGTATTGGGTAAGTAAGTCATTTCATTAAATTTTTTCTAATTATTCTTGATAACTAGAAGAGAGTAAGTCAAGTCATCCTTTAACGACATATTGAATAAGTTCAATCATTTCATTAAGGTATTTCTAATTAATCTCGATGCCTAAAAGAGAGTAAGTCAAGTCATCTCTTAACGAATATATTAGGTAAGTTCAAATGATTTAAGTAAGTTGTTTCTAATTAGTCTTCACACCTAAAAGAGAGTAAGTCAAGTCATTTCTTAATGGATGTATTGAATAAGTCAAGTCATTTCAATAACTCTTTCTAATTAGTCTTGACAATTAGAAGAGAGTAAGTCAAGTCATCCCTTAATAGATGTATTGAGTAAGTCAAGTCATTTCAGTAAGTTCTTTCTAATTAGTCTTGACAATTGGAAGGGAGTAAGTCAAGTCATTTGGGCAAGTCAAATCATTTTGGTAAGTTTTTTTAATTAGTCTTAATGACTAAAAGAGAGTATGCCAAATCATCTCTTAACAAATATATTGGGTAAGTCAAGTCATTTTAGTAAGTTCTTTCTAATTAGTCTTGACGACTGAAAGAGAGTAAGTCAAGTCATCTCTTAACAGATGTCTTCGATAAATCAAGTCATTTGTGTCAAATCCACATCCATGATCCACCCTTGATCAATTTGCGGTACTCACATTCACTCTCTAATTAGGTGAATAAAGTATAAATATGATGTAAGGAACAATGTTAGGAATATAATATCATATGAAATATATTATTACTAATATGTTTTATAGTAAATTAATTTTTTAATTGTTGATAAAGATCATCACCATACAACCATCTAACATTGCTTACCTCATTATCCATAGTAAATAATGTAATCAATTATTATGCAAGTGGACTATAAATTTATTATGCATTTAATCTATAAAATGAAAGAAAGCAAGTCAACTCTTTTGTGCAAAAAATGAGAGGCAACCACCTTGCTAGACAACATTCATGATACATCCATGCCCAACTAAATATATTTATATCAAAAAATATCTTTATAATGCATAATTTTATTATTAGGCCATCATATTGAAAATAAAAACATGTAGAAAGGAACACTCTCTCCTCATGGAAAAGAGGTAACTAAAATCTAGTCATCTTATAATACAATCCTTAACCATGAAGAATCCACAATTCAAATCTTTTTTCTTTAAAATAAAGCATGTCTATCATAACTAGATGGTCCTAGCATTCAATTATCATGTGTGATGTTCAAACTAACCTTAAACTCTAATCTAATATAGTATTTTATGTTATATCACTATATTAAGACCACTCATAACCTAGTTTCTATAGTGCTACTCATTCTAGAGTGGATCATACAAGCAATTAAGTTTTATGTACTATTAAATTTCATGAAATTAATATTATAAAAATTATAAATCATTATAAAATATAAAAAACTAAACTTAAATATGCTTTTTAATTAGTTTATAAAATAAAATTATGAAAATAATTAAATATATTATAATTTATAATAAAAAATAAAAATATATATCTTAAAGAATATAATAAATTTTTTGAAAAAATATAAAAAAACATGTTTATAAAATAAAAAATTACTAGTCATTTTATAAGAAAAATACAACAAAGTCGAATTTAAAAAGAAACCAAAAATAAATGAGGATTTTTATTTATTTTATTTAAAACATAATATTTAAAAATGTCAAAGAAAAGGTGTAGTTTAAGATATTATTAATGGAAAATAGAAAAATTTGTAAAGATGTGACAACAAATGAAAGAAAATGAAGTAAATTGAAATTATACTAAATTTAGTTAACCATTACATTAACACATAGTTAAAACTCAATGAGTTGTAGTTATCTTATAATGGTCAATAACATATGAAATGGTGCATCATGACAGTGGATAAATGTTGTCATCACTAAAAAGGAGAACACATAATATATTGGTATTATTTGACAAGGATAAATGATGCATGAGCATCTTGGGTTCAGAGCAATCTTGCATCAACCAAAAATATTTCTTTTCAGTTTATTTGTTGTTTTGTTCCAATTGGGAAGTTTTTTGTGTTTTGGGTAGCGATCATTCTAGTTGGCTCATTATCTTATGCGATCCTTATGATGTGATCTAGACATCATGGGATCCTATGTCTAGATTCGCAGCTCGATTCGACTTTTCCAGATGAAGTTATCTTATGATAGCTTCGGTCCTATATTATTTTCCTATTCTAACAGTCAGGTTGGCTAGATTCATCTTGTGATGGAGATCCACGTTATGAGAAGCTTCATGGAACATCATTCTATGTTCTTATACATGTGGCCGATCTCCTTGCATGTTTGCATGCCATGATCTATCTATTTGGGGGTGTTCTTATGAAGTGGCTGGCGGTCTTGTACATATAAGTAGGATAGTAATTCTTGTTTAGGGGGAAACATATTGGTAATGAGGACAGCCAATATATCTTATAGTGAAGATCAGGAATAAGGGTTATGTCCTTGGTAATGAGACATGTCTATTGAAAATCTGTAATCTGCATTTGCAGGCCAACTTGATGATAATTGAAGAGCATTGTTCCTTATTTGTTGGTGTTGATTATTGCTTTGTTTTGTCATTTCTATTGTGTGATCTCTAGCTACAAGGTTGGACATCTCTATTAGGGATTTTTCCTCACTTGACCACATCAATAAATTCCATTAACTAGCAATAAGCTCATTGGTTTAATGGTCATGCATATTTTTTTTATTATACTAAGAATTTCTATTAGTAGAATTTCAAAAGAGATATAATAAAATATGTTCATTAGAGACTCTATAGAATGATCTTGGTTGGACTTCATAAAAGGTCAATTAACCAAGAGGTGAGTAAGGTGAAATGAAGTCAAAGATAGACCCACCAAGTGTTTGAAACAATTCACATCTCTATTAGGGATTTTTCCTCCCTTGACCACGTCAATAAATTCCATTAACTAGCAATAAGACTCATTGGTTTAATGGTCATGAATTTTTTTTTTATTATACTAAGAATTTTTATTAGTGGAATTTCAAAAGAGATATAATAAAATGTGTTCATCAGAGACTCTATAGAATGATCTTGGTTGGACTTCATAAAAGGTCAATTAACCAAGAGGCGAGTAAGGTGAAATGAAGTCAAAGATAGACCCACCAAGTGTTTGAAACAATATAGACGTTTATAGTGTAAGTCGTAACTTTTGAGTACTCTTGTTCAGATTGTTGAATATGTGTATGAGTCATACCATTTTGTACAAAATACATTTCATAATGTACTCTATTCATGGTGGCCTTGCATGACCTGAACAGTTGGTATTGTAAAAAAATAAACCAATGACATAACTCTGAGGAACCATCAAAGCTTCTCTAGTTCCTAAGGAGAGTTGTCTTGAAACAAATCCTATTGTGCTTCAACCCATGGTGGTCTCACTTGTTGGGTCTTTTTATTATGAATGAATGGTGCAACATTCTTATATACTTTTACCAATGGGCTCCCAAGAATTGTGTTTGGATGACAAATGGAGCAATGTGAAATGGTCCTCCTTCTAAATATTTTGTGGCCCTTAATTTTATCGAGAACATTCTTGGATGCCAGGTGTCCCAATGACACTACATGGAGGAAAGTTGACAATCTCTTAGGAAGAGAATATGTGAAAAGATAACATGTGTTAATTTTCTATAAGATACTATACTTAAAATAAATATTGAGGTTGCTTCAAAATTTTGGTTCCAGCTTCACCCAAATTATATCATTGTTTCTATTGATGCCTCACATATATCGACTCAAAATGTAGTCTCTCTATAATACCCATTCCCATTCTCAATGGATAAGGGAATAGAGAATGTTCTCACAACACAACTTATTCAAATTTTTGATGCCTTGAAGTTGAAGACAGTCCACAAATGTGTCAACCCATCAAGACTCAACCACATAAATCAACACTATAATCTATGACTAGATGTTTCTTCTTATTGTGCCTCACAACTCACGCCCCACTTGCCCACTTGGACAAGTGGGAACCCCCTCTTTCCTTTATTTATCACCTTGTGTTTCCTCACATTGGTTGGTTTTAGAAGGTTTCATCATCTAAGCCTTGGGGAAGTTAGATTATGAAGAAATCCATGATACTTCGAAGCTCAGATGATGAATTCTCCTTTTCCCTCCCTTTCATTTTTTTCCTTTTGTTTTATTTTCTCCTTTTTTCCTTTTTTCTTTTTTGGTCTTTTGTTTTTGAGATTTTATAATTTTAAGGGTTCAAGGATGACAATTTCCTTCAAGGTGCACGATCGCCGAAACCCCAAATTTCCCTTAAGAATTTTGAAAGAATAAATGAAAGTCAATTTCAAGCTTTTGAGGGTCCCAAGTTCTCTGAACACTTAAATGGGTTTGGGACCTCAAAAATCCTGACCTTTGATCTTAAAAACATTTCACAAATTATCTTCAAAACATTTTGGGTATGATCTTCAAAAAATTTTGAGGATGATCTTCAAAAAATTTTGGGGATGATCCTCGAAAAGTTGTGGGGATGACCTTTGAATATTTTTTGGGATGATCTTCAAAAAGTTTCAAGGATGGCCTTTGAAAAATTTGAAGGATGATCTTTAAAAATTTTCAGGGATAATCTTCAAAAAATTTTGGGGATGATCTTCAAAAAGTTTCGTGGATAATTGTCAAAAAGTTTCAAGGATGACCTTCAAAATTTTTTAGGGATGATCTTCAAAAAGTTTTGGGGATGATCCTCAAAATTTTTTAGGGGTGACCACTGAAAAGTTTCAAGAATGATCTTAAAAATGATTCAAGGATAACCTTCAAAAACTTTCAGGGATGATCTTTGAAAATTTTTGGGGATGATCTTTGAAAAGTTTTGGGGTCTTAAAAAATTTCTAGGGATGATCCGTGAATTTTTTTTGGGATGATCTTCAAAAAAATTTAGGGATGATCTTTGAAATTTTTTGGGGATGGTCTTTCTAGGATGACCTTAAAAACTTTTCAGGGATGCTTACACCCTCAACCCTTGAAAGCTCAAAAGTCTCACTTTTCAATAACCCCAAGTGGATGATGCAGTATCATATTGGGTTTTTTGGAAATCTTTCATCAACAAAAAATATTTTTTTTGTTTTCCTATCTGGTTTAATCCATGTGTTTCTTTCAACATTCCTTCAATTTTGATCTTTTTCTATTGTGCACCTCATGGAGTATTCCTGACATCATTTTGCACCTTTTCCTAGGTTTGTACCTCAATCCATTACTTCATGATTAAGATCTCATGGATTATTGGTGAGTTCTATCTTTTCTTCAGGTTCTAGTTTAGTTAGTTGGAGTTTTATAATCTCACAAAGAAATTTTCTAATAGGTGAAGCTTCTTGGATCATTTATCAATGTTGCTACACATGTGGCCAAATCTTTTCTTAGTTTGCACATCATATTTAATCTATTTGAGGAAGATCCTTATGATTTCGGTCCTGACCTATATTTTGTATCATGTTTCCTATTCTTGGGGAATGTAATTCTTTTCCAAGCTGACTTGATGCTTGGAAAGGCTTTATAAGTTGTTGTAACTAATCCTTGAAGGGAGTTATTTCTCAGTATGTGAGATATTTTAAGTAAGATAACATTTTGAAGGTTCATAATTAGAATTTCATTGTATAATGAGCCTTGTATGCATGACATATAAGATTGCATGTTGCAGATGATTTGTAATTGAATTTATGATAATGCAAAGGCTGATTTGACATATCTCTTTGTTGTTTGTTGTTGCTTCCATTGTGTGAATCTTGCTACAAGGATTGGACTAATCTCATTGAGATCCCTCTTGTCCTTGGTTGTGCCACTATTATTTTAAAAAAGAGAGAGAATTCCTTCAAATCATTAGTACATCAAAACCTAATCATTTAATTGACAAGCCAGTTCTATTGTTAAGTTTTAATTTATTGGGTTGAACATGCATTCCATTGAAAATTCCTACAATGTTCACATGAAGAGGTGAACAAGTAGTCTAAACCCTTGCCAAAACTCTCAATTATGTTTCATTTAATTATAGCATGGTCTTGTGCTAAATTTGTACAAAGAAATAAACTAATGGCACATCTCCAAGGAACTAACAAAGCATTTGTCTCCAAAGGAGAGTTGTGTTGACACAAATCCTGTCATGTTTAAACCCATGATGGTCCAACTCATTGTCTCTTTATATTATAAACAAATGGTGCAACATTCTTATATACTTTTATTGACGAGCTCTCAAAATATGTGTCTGGATGATTAGTGGTACAATTTAAAGTGGACCTCATTCAAAAGCTTTTGTGGCCCTTACTTTTACAAAGCATGCACTTGGCTGCCAGGTGTCTCAAAGATCCTACATGGAGGAAATATGACCATATATAATGCAAACCAAGGCAAGGAGGATCCAATTAAGGACAGTCCAACCTTGCAACTTCAGAACAACACAATGGATAACTCAACACAATAATTTTTTTTTTAAAAAATTCCATTAACATGCCTGACTGTAAGGCCTTCTAGGTTAGGGCCAATTACAATCAGAAGTAATTCTGCAAGATCAACAAGATCCAATACAATCCTAGCTAGTTCAGCTTTGAAAACTATTAGCAACTGATGAAAACCCTAAGGTAGATATAAACTTGAGCTCGCAAGCCTCCAAGAAATCTCCTTGTTTCCAAACCTCAACCACTAGCTCTACTGCAAACAAACTATCAGAAATCAATCTAATCTGCAAGATCTTGTAGGATATTTTTCACAACTTCACCACTCAAATATACTATCAGAGTCTCCTATCTGACATTCAAATCTACTACCTCTAAGTCATGTCTCAAAAACTACCCCAAACATCCTATAAATACTAATCATCAACCAGAAGTTGGCTGGATGAAACCATTAACTCCTCCTAACAAATATTAAATGCAATACAAGTCAGCTCTCAAATAGCCTTACAATAATTAAATTTAACATGTCATCCTGTAACAATAGCTACCAACATTAAATGCACCAAGTCAGCCCAACAAATCACACAAAACTCTAGTCGGTAAGCTGGAACAACCAAGCACCAGTGAAATAACCGAGCATGCCAAGCATCACCGAGCACTAGTGTTGACCGAGCACCGTAGGCATCACCGAGTAACACTTTCACCAAGCGCCATAGATTACCAAGTTCTCTTCAGCGACCAAGCTTCCTATAATGACCGAGACCGTCGATCAAGGCTACAATCAAGTAACACCGGGCAAACAACACACCTCCATGTAGATCCACCGAGTACCCTAGAATGCCCCTGCATCAAACACCCCAGGCTCAAAAATATGTTCATATGTGAGAAGAACATCTTCTAGGATTTAGCACATAAACCCCAAACTAGTTCTTCACATACAAGTCCTCCACCCTTTCAATTTGCATACTCTTCCACTTCAGCTTTCTCTGTCTCTTCAAGTCTTTCCTCAACAACACACAGGTCTGTCCTTCACACTGATCAACCACACCTTCAAGATCCACCAACTCAACTCGACTACCAATACTCAGGCTTCTCCTACCCAGCGTTGTATCCAGCAAAGGCATCAGGGAAAATTTCCTGTCATCCTTCTCAATAGTAAACAAATCTCTGACACAATCATACATAGCTCTGCAATCATATTGCCAAGGTCTACCGAACAATATATCACAACTATTCATTTTCCTAATGTCACATACCACAAGATCCTTATACTAGCCAATCTGAACATCAACAAAGCATTGTTATCTTACTTCTAGAGCATGAAAATCTTGCAACCATCCAATCCTATAAGGACAAGGATGCTTCATTCTATTCAACCCAAGTCTCTGAACCATGTCCCCAGCAACAAGGTTATCAGTACTACCACTATCAACAATAACATCACATAGTTTACCTCTCGACTTGCACCGAGTCTTGAACAAGTTACTCCTCTAATAGGGTTCCACCTTTGTACCGGGCAATGTTCGCCAAAGCAGCAAGTTCTTAGATTCAAGTACATTCTCATTCACCATAGCAACTTTTCAGTCACCAAGCTTCTTCTGTGTACACTCAAAAGAACACTATCCTTCTTTTCCATAGTTATAGCAAGTACCCTTAAAGATAACTCTACCTGTCTTCTTCTTCGGTTCCACAGGTTTCTGTTCATCTTCTGCATCAATTGGTTTATCCTTCACTAAGTGAGCAACCTTTTCCTTCCCTCAGGAATTACCATGTTGTTTTCTCTTCAACTTATCTTCTGCCTTTAGAGAATACTGATAAGCATCTTCAACAGAATCAATCTTCAGCATACCAAGCTCATCTTGAATATTTAATCTCAATCCATTCACATACCAAGCTACCTTTTCCTTACCAAGCTCTATGTGTCCAAACCAAATAGTAAGTTTGTAGAACTCCTCAGTATAATCTTCAACAGATAATTCTTTTGTTTCAGATTTTGCAACTTCTTAAACAAGTCAAGCTCATAGTCAGAAGGTATGAACTTAGCTTTCAACTTAGTCGCCATCAACCTCCACTGATTGATCTTCATTTCACCTTCATCTTCTCTATCTCTTTATAGTTCTTTCCACCAAAGAGCAACATGTCCTTTCAACTTTGTCTGTGCTAATCTCACCCGAAGAGGATCTTCAATTTCTTCTAGCTCAAAGAAATCTTCAAGTTCCCCAATCCAATCAATCAAATTCTCGGTCTTCAAAGTACCAGAGAAAGTAGAAACCTCCATTCGGTAACTACTACTTAACTGAGCTCCGGATCTAGGCAACCGAGCAGTTTTGTCTTCACCAGATCTATCCCTTCGATCATCACCACAAGATCTAGCAAGTTCAAATTCTTCAAAAGCTTCCTCATAACCATCTTCAGTACCAACATTCTGGGGTACACTAGTAAAAACTCTCATGATCTCAGCGACCATGTCATTCTTCATCAACTCCATCTCAGATCTGAAATCTAATTTCACCTTCTTTGTAATCCTAGATTCCACATTATCACAGAGATCTGAAATCACTCTAGGGTCCAATCTTCTCAGAGGCATCCTTAAAGATAAGAGAAACCCTCTGCACAAAACCCTACACCAACAACCTTGTGGAAATCTCCAAGTTGTATGCAAGTCAGATCTCAACCTACCACCTTGCACAAACAACTAGGGAAAGATCCACAAGTTTAGTGCTCTGAATCTGCAATCCAAATCATATGATCTCTTCACCAACAAGATCAACTTTGCAAGATCAGCCTTGCTAGGTCAACCTTCACTCCACAAGATCAAACCTTCACTCTGATACCACCTGATGCAGACCAAGGCAGGGAGGATCCAATTAAGGATAGTCCAACCTTGTAGCTTCAGAACAACACAGTGGGTAACTCAACACAATAATTGTTTCAACAAAAAATTTCATTAACATGCCCGGCCGTAAGGCCTTCTGGGTTAGGGCCAATTACAATCAGAAGTAATTCTGCAAGATCAACAAGATCCAATACAATCCTAGCTAGTTCAACTCTGAAAACTATCAGAAACTGATGAAAACCCTAAGGCAGATCTAAACTTGAGCTCACAAGCCTCCAAGCAATCTCCTTGTTTCCAAGCCTCAACCACTAGCTCTACTACAAACAAACTATCAGAAATCAAAATGATCTGCAAGATGTCGTAGGATCTTTTCCACAACTTCGCCACTTAAATCTACTATTAGAGTCTCCTATCTGACAACTAGATCTGCTACCTCTAAGTTATGCCTCAACAACTACCCCAAACATCCTATAAATACTAATCATTAGCCACAAGTCGGCTGGATGAAACCATTAACTCCTCCTAACAAATATTAAATGCAATACAAGTAAGCTCTCAAATAGCCTTACAATAATTAAATTCAACATGTCGGCATGTAACAACAGCTACCAACAATAAATGCACCAAGTCGGCCCAACAAATCACATAAAACTCAGTCGGTAAACTGGAACAACCGAGCACCAGTTAAATAATTGAGCATGCCAAGCATCGCCAAGCACGAGTGCCAACTGAGCACCGCAAGCATTGCCGAGTAACACATTCACCGAGCGCTAGAGATTATCGAGTTCTCTTCAGTGACCAAGCTTCCAAACAACACACCTCCATGCAGATCCACCAAGTACCCTAGAATGCCCCTACATCAATATCTTAGGAATAGAATAGACATTGAGATGACATGTGTTCCTCTTATGTAAGATACTATACTTAGTTGAATTAAATATATTGATTTTTCTTCCAACTTAGCCAAAATTATATTATTTTTTCTTCTAATACCTTAAGCATATTGACTCAAAATATAGATTATCTCTACAATATCCATTCCCATGGTAAATTTATAAGACAAGAGGGAATGTACTCATGAAATAAGTCATTAAAATTATTGATGCCAATTTTGAAGACAATCCACAAACATGCCAACTAATCAACAACCACCCGCATAAATTAACATTATAATAATACTAGGTGTTTCTTCATATAGAATTTGTTAATATGATTTAGAAAAATAGAGAGGGGGGGGTGAATCAGTTGTTCTCAGGTCCTGATGTATACAAAAATTTCATAAACTTATCCTTAAATTAGATCCAAAACCAAAACAAACTCGGTCATCACTAATTCAATAATAGAAACATCTAACAATGCAGTCCACTACCTAGTTGTAACTTAACTTGTAAAACATAGTAATGTTCAGATCTAAACATTCACACAAGTATAAACACCAGGATTTTATAGTGGAAACCCAATTTGGGAAAAACCACTTTGTAACACGCTACTATTATTTTCACTCTTCTGAAGTGAGCTCGGTAAAAAGCCAACCCTGTTAAAGGTTACAATACACACTGTCAAATGTGACCCGGTTAAAGGATTTCAATCACCCTGTTAAAAGTGAGCCTAGTCATAGGACTTACATACACTCCATTAGAATGCAACCTTGTTCAAAGGATTTAACATATGACTATTAGGTCAACCTTTGTTAAAAGGATTTTGACTTTTACAATGATTAGAAAGTAGCAATAGTATTATCTAAAAAATATACAACTCACTTTGCAAATATCATATCCGATTTCATACACTAATGCTGGTTTACTGACTTTGAAACTTTTCCATTTCCATCTCTGATCTACTCAGAACTTTTCTTCAAGCAATCACCACCATTCTCCTTCAGCCTTTTCTGCTTATTCAGTCAATAAAACTTTTCTCTTCCAGCATTCTTTGTTCACCATGTGCATTCATATCACAATGTTCAAGTTCCCTTATATTTTCCTCAATTAGGTTAACTCATCTTTTGTCATTCAATCTCAATCGTAGATCTTAAGGTTAGGTCAAATTCATTGAATCTACCCACTTTATGTTCTTCGGCTCCTTTTCTAGAATCATCTCAAATCTCTTAAAGATTTACAATAAAACATTTTACAAAGCATTTAATGCTTCCAAACAATCAACAAATAAAGTCAACACGTTTTACATAATCCAAGAATTCAACAATGTCGGCTCCAAAATTAAATTATCTTCAAATATAAAATTGTTGATGCTCGGTCAATACTGTGATTGTTCACTCGGTCTTCATGTAGAACGCTCGATCAATACTAAAATTATTTCCTAGGCTTACACTGTCTTCCTCAGCAATTTACTAGTGCTTGGTCAACACTATAATTTTTCTCGGCATATACTAACTTGGTCGACACTAACATCACTCGACTTAAACATGATTTTTCCATTCTTTGCTCGGTTAAGCCTACCAGTTTAGTCTTCAGTCTTACTAAAATAAATAATACATTATCTCATCATAGTGCAACATAGTCAAGTACACTTCGTAGTATCAAGATAACTCAACCTTTCCCTAGGTGCTATTGTTACCAACCTTGCTTAGCCCCTTAGCAAGACTCAAATAGATATAGTACTTTCCTAAGTAGCAACAGTCTTACCAATGAAGATTTGACATTAATGACAATACAACAATTGTTTCAATTCAGTTTCCAACAGAATTACACCAAGAATATATGACTTCTATTTCAAACAATCATACCACTATCACTCACCATGATCATCTTCCCTATGAATAGTATAGTCCACTAAATGTTTCCTTGTTCGATAGGCAGTTGCCACAAGAGAAAGAATAGTTTGGGCCATGTCACTAGTAAGAGTATATTTCATGTGTCATTCTGTGTCCATACCATCACTTTCATGGTGAGTAGGTTTATAATAACATAGTCATAATTATGTTGTGAAACTCCCCATGGGAAGCCAAACCAACCACCTAGTTGAAGCCATTGGTGCCTACCATGGTCTTTTGTTGGACCATCAACCCAATAGTAAAAATGTTTGGATAGAAGGGGATTCGAACAACATAATTAAATATCTTAAAAGCAACCATAAGCCCTCCTAGACTATTGAAAAATAGATTAATAAATCTAAGGAAATTATTTCCTTATTTGATAAATTCTTTGTGTTTCATGCTTATCAGGAAACCAACCTCGTGGGTGATTGTTTTACCAACAAATGTGTGTCAGGCAAGGAGAGAATTACCTAGCAATAAGAAGGACAGGATGGACACTAACATCACCACCTTATTACAATTTGATAGATCATGTCTCTTATCACCTTTCCTATATAAAGAGGCATATTATGTACATTTTAATCATGTCCATTATCAATAATATCATTCTTGCATCTTAATATAATTATCTTGCCAATCTCTTATGGAAGTTATCTTGGTCTTGCATTCGATCCTAGGGTGTTGTAGAGTCACCTAAAACTCTAGCATGGTATCAAAGCTCTCAAGGTGTGAAGACCTCTTCTCAAGAATATCAATCTCGTCTTGATTCAATTGTGGGTGTAGAATAAGGCTATTTGGACATCACCATTGCATAGTCTATTTGGAAAAAAATTGGGGTTTGTATTTTGTGGCTTTCTATTTCAGGTTAATATTGGAGCTTGCTGGTGCAAATCAAATGTTGGTCTCATATTAAGGAGGTCCAAAAACCCCTAAATAGAATTTTGTTTCATCCAAATCGAACACTTGAGGCCAAATCTAGAGCCATTTGAATTTTGGAAGTGCGGCAGCGATGATTCAAAAAAATAATTTCAGAGGCGATTTTCAAGCAACAATATCTCAATCATCTGGACTCCTTTTTTTGAGAATTTTTTTTTTTTGAGGTAGAATTTCACAATCTACAAAATGGTGCAGGTGGTTTCTGATCTTTGTTCTTGAAATTTTTGAAAAATCATAAATCTTAGTTTTTGCAACTTCCTACAAGGCCTCGTCCAGGCTCATATGAACTCCTTTTCATGTGTAATTTTTTTGAAAGTGCATAATTTTTTTTATATTTTCTAGATTTGGAATTAGATTTCAGTTACTGTGATAAAAAATTGTACTTTTAGAATTTGGCTTAGTTTTACAATTGTAATGCATAAGCCTTAGTTTGGTCTTTTGCATAGTGATCTAAGTCTATTATAATTTGATTGTGGAGTGTAATAATTTGTTGATATCAATTTGTAATGTGAGAAGTGTATCATTAATGTAATCATGGGATATGGTATACATCCTTCTATAATAAATTTGACTGGAGATAATTATGAGTCATGGGAAAAATGAATCATCACACATTGTAGATGGCTTAATCTCTTGCCTCATCTTTATAGACTCGTACCTGAGCCAAAGAAAAAGTGGAAGAAAATAGTTTGTGAAGATAAAAATGGTCATACTAAAGGATTGATTGGTATGAGTTTCTTCTCATATTTTCGTCATTTAGTCTACTCCAAAATCAAGCATATTCAAAGCCCACACATAATTTGGAAAATTATTTGGGAGCATTTTGGAGATCCACATGTTCCTCCATTCCCAAATGATCCTATTGCAGATTATTTGATTCGACTTGATGATGCATATAATATTCCCTATGACGATGATACATTATATGAGATTGAGTATAATGCACATATTGAGACCAAGGATGATCCAGTGACTCCTCCTGCAGCTCCTACTTCTCTAGTTGAGATCACACAATCATATCTTGTTGGTGATTCCAGTGAGTCATTGCAAGAGATATCTATTTGTCTTCCTAATTGAGATTCTTATTTGCATTATGAGAGATTGCATTGAATTACACTTGCATATTGTACATGGGTACCTAACATGGCCTAGTAGTCAGGACCCATCATGCATTGTCATTTAGCTTTGTGAGCTTAAGTGCATTCCCCTAAGTTGCACTTAAGGAGGGTGAAACCACAATAGTGGGTTACAATTTTTTGCCTAAATGAACACTGAACTCTACATTTTGAAAAAAACTTTTAGATTCAGATGCATATTGTTGTTAAACCATTTGAAATCAAAAGATGAAGTAAATTAGAGTCTTTTAGGATTTTATGTCTAGATTCTAAATATATTTTTATTTTTATTTTTTAATTGATTTGAACGGTTTTTTCTTTCTCCCAAGAAAACTAGTATGTTGTTGAAAACATCATTTTCAAAGAGTTGCATTATTTTCATAGAGCATAACTTTTTTTCTAAAATAAATATCAATTTTTTTTTTTTAATTTAGTTTTGTAACATCCATACAAAGGGCATGCAATTGATTTGATGACATTATCACAATTATTTCATATTTTCTTAACGTTTGAAGTTGACTAAACTGAAATTTTGACATACCTTGACTACATAGCTTATAACTTGTCATGTATTTATCCAATTTCATTTATTTATTTTTATAGAAAGAGAACTTTCATACCTAGGGCATATATATTTTTTATAATTTTTTGTCTCTCATTTACTATTTTTCCATAAGTGTCAAACATAAAGGTAGACATACGGTGAAATATCTATGTTTAGTAAAACTAAAAATACAAAGTCATAATAAACTTAATATATATTAACATTATAATCATTAGAAATATTTTTCTGAGTAGTACCTTACTACATAGATAGGTTTTTCAAAAGGATTTTTTTGATCTGTCAAAAGATAAAGTCAAAGTGATTTTTTGTCAGCGTTTTAATAGGTGCAAAGGAGATTCCATTGTAGGTATCAATGAGGAGTATAGATACTGTATATATGTTTTTTTAATCTAATATGCTTTGAGCTAACCATTTGTAATTAATTCCTTCAAATGGAACCTCTCAAGGCTTAAATCATCATATTTTATTAAAAATGTGTTATTTTAGCAAAAATCAGCATGTCTAAAAAAGTGTAACCCACTATTGTGGGGTCACCTGGGGGGTGTTGGATTAAGTGTTTAATAATTATACTTTACTTAAGTTTACTTAGGATAATGCATTTTCATATTAGTTTTCATTGAGACACCTAGGAGTTTGCATTTCATTTTAGCACGTGGTTAGGAGAAATTCCACTTTAGATGGTGATAGTTATCATCTCATACATTTTTGTGTGTGAGATCCACCTTTAGTGGACATGTGATTCCATCTAGTGTGGTTGATAGCTTATCATCTTCTTATCATGTAGTCTTATTGCATTTCCTATATATTCAATCACTTGTACATTCTATGCAATCAATCCATTATCCATTATCATTTGAGTATTGATCATTATTGAGTTATTCATTTGATCATATCATATTTGTCTCTCTTGTGCTATCAATCAAACTTCTAGATCTTAAATTTGTAAATAGCAAAGATTGAACCAAGGATCTAAGGGTTAAAGAATAGCACAAATACAAGAGAGATGATATGAACAATAATAGACTTGTATGATGCAAAGATTGATGATTGAATTGATCCAATGAATGATGCATATAATATTCTTTACGATGATGATATATTAGATGAGATTGAGTATAATGCATATATTGAGAGCAAGGATGATCCAATGACTCCTCCCACAGCTCCTAATTCTCCAGTTGAGATCACATAATCATCTCTTGTTGGTGATTCCAGTGATTCATTGCAAGAGATATCTATTTGTCTTCCTGATTGGGATTCTTATTGCCAAATATTGGTTTATTGTTTATGGAGTCTCATATTGTAGATTTGGGAGCAGTTTCTCTTCTTTTGTATGATAGTTTCATCACACTTGGAGATACTTCTTCACCTTCTTTGGAGATTGACATGCTTGATTCTTCTCCTTCACTTGGTTTGTCACATGAAGTGATAGATTCTTTAAGCTTGGAGATACCTATTCAGTCTTCAAAGATGCATATTTAAAGACCTTCCTCCTTTCATTTAGATATAGATTGGTTCTTGGCATCATCATCATACTTCATTTGGATTCCACTTCCTAGTTCCTATCCAAAATGGGAAGCATTCCTAGATTTGTACTTGGTATATCTTCTTCCCAAGGGAAGAAATATTGTTTGTAGTCATTAGACTATACTTTGTCTTCAAGCACTCACCATTTTTGTATGAGATTCTTGATTATGGGGGGGATATCATGTCTCAAACTATCCTTCTTATGGGGGATAATGTTTTGTATATACATAATGTATGTAGTTCTTAGAGGGCCTTGATTACTCCATCCATCCATGCATCTTGTGTTTTCTTCTCTCTTTTTGGGGGAGGGTTTTTCTCATGAGATTTTCCCTCCTTTTCTGCTTTATGAGAGATTGCATTTCATTTATTACATTTCATATTGTACATGGGTACCTAACATGGCCTAGTAGCTGGGACCCATCTTGCATTGTGAGTTTAAGTGCATTCCCCTAAGTTGCACTTAAAGGGGGTATTGGCATAATTAAATATTTCTAATTACACTTTACTTAATCTTACTTAGGATAATGCATCGCATAGTAGTTTTTCATTGAGACACCTAGGAATTTTCACCTTAATTAAGCACATGGTGTAGGATAAATTCTAGTTTAGGTGTGAGATCCAACTTTAGTGCTCATATCGCATTATCAGCCTCATCATATTGCACATACTGTTGGAGATTTTCCAGCAGACCAATACTGATTGTATGTTTTTCATTGATGACAACATATGGAAAGTAGCATGCGTGGAAGTCTTATGCAGTAAGCTTTTAGTATATGTAGCTTGGACATGATATAAGCATGATATCATGGGTGCAGAGGTTAATTGTTAGTATAGACAGTTATATAGCAGCTTGTGTCAACAGTGTTCCTAACAGAGTAACAGACAGTGTTCTGTGTATGGTTGTTCATACAATTATCATGGAGCCTTGCGCGCTTGGCTATATATTGAAGACATGTTAGTGATGTTTTAGTTATGGATGCATAGTCTGTTGATTAGTAGAAGTGAAATTATGCAGTCGTTATTCACCAGCAACAGTTTCCTGTGTTTGTTCAGAAGAGTCGACAGAGATTTTATTAGTTCTTGAGTTGTGCCCATCTTTAGGGTATGCACCCTTGGAGTTAAGCTTGGAGAAGTGTTATTGATGTTCGGTTAAGAGCGCATGAGTTAATTTAGCTTACAAAAAAAGATCCAGTTGTTTTGGTAGAGTCGACAGTGTGTAGTGTGCGTCTATAATTATCTTATTAGACAAGTCCCAGAATGTGTTGCGTGCATAGTAGAGCTGACAGAATGTTTATTGAAGTTTGTTATGGTTTTTCTAATATGATTTCAAGGTGGTTCTAATAGGCCAACTTGATTATATCATTTGGAGGAAAGATATTTATAGGCAGTCATTTGTGATTGCTGAACTGTGGTTCATGGTTGATTAAGCATAGTAGAGCAGAGTGTGCGAAGTGTTGAGCCATCAGAAGAAGGTCTATGTGACCAAGTAAAGTACTTGTGCTATTCATTAGAACTAATCTAGACAACAAGTCTAAGCGCAGTTCACCAAGATCCAGATATAGTGTGTATCTATTATTTAGAAGGTTGTGGCCTTCGCCCATTTGAGCAGTGAGCTCTTGGACAGTGCATCCTCTCCCCTAACAGGGACAATTGTAAAAGACTCCTAACATGGTCCGACCCTTGACCAGGTCTATTGTACTTAATATATTATAAAGCTACTCCTAACAGGGTAAATGATCTTCTAACAAGGATCATTATACACTAGTTCAGAATATTAGTGGGTATCAAGTCCCACCGGGGTTTTTACCTATTTTGATTTATCTGTAACCAAAATATTGGTGTTGTGTTCATGTGTTCTTTTATTGTGTTTATGCTTTATGTTTAAGTATACTTAATTGGATAAATAATTGAATCTTGTAGATAACTGATTCACCCCCCCCCCCCCCCCCCTCTCAATTATCTCTTAGGACTATTCCTAACAATTGGTATCAGAGCCAAGTGCCTCGGAGAGAAAGTTTAACAACTTGAGGTTGATCAGATGGCATACTTCAGGAAAGAGAGTCCTAAGTTTGATGGAGAGAATTATCTTGATTGGAAGAACAAGATGGTGACTCATTTGCAGTGCATTGCTTTTGAAGTTTTTAATGTAACTGTCATAGTAGCCAAGATTCCTACTTTAGAAGACCTTGCAAAAGATGATGCTACTGAGACACAAAAGGAATTGTTTCATCAGAATGCTATTGCTAAAGAATCCCTTATCAGCACCCTATCTGATGGTGAATTTTCAAAAGTAAAAAAAGATAGATACAACCCATAAAATATGGAAGCACTTAGAAGACATGTTTGAAGGAGACAAAAAAGCAAAGGATGCATGCAGAAAGACATGGAAAAAAAGATACAATGCATTAGAGATGCTACCTAAAGAAAATATCAGAGCTTACAATTAGAGGATTAATGAAGCAGTTGCTGGAATCAGGAACAATGGTGGAGAGATTTCAGAGGAGGACATTATGGACAAGTTAATGACTACCCTCACTCCTGAATATGAAAGCAAGATCAACATCCTTGATGAGACCATGTAGCTTACATCAAATTTAAAGAGAGAGACCTTGATCAACAAAATCTCAGCTTTTGAAATTTCAAGATTGAAGACAGAACTAAAGAGTGAGACAACTTTCAAAGCAACAGTTCATGGTAAGAAATCTACAAAGACTTCTGGTAATTTTGATGATGATGATGATGAAGAGAAAACATTAGATGATTTTATTGCTATGATTGCCAAAAGAGAAAAGAAAGGAAAAGAAAAATATGAAGGTCAATTACCATTTAAGTCCTTTTCATGTAATAAGATCGATCACTTTGCATCTAAGTGTCCCACTAGAGCTAAAAAGTTCAAGAAGGATTACAAGCCTAAGTATTCTAAGGAATGCTACTATGATGGAGATGGAGTTTCAGATGAAGAATTTGGTGAAGAAGAAATTGGATTCATTATTGTTATAGACAAAATAAATAACAAGACAGTTCATGAAGATAAGAAAGAAAATCAAGAGCTAGCATTGATTTCACAAGCTAACATAAGGATAGATTGGATTATAGACAGTGGTTGTTCACATCACATGACAGGTGATAAAGGCAGGTTTGTTCATTTGGACAAATACAATGGTGGTATGGTCAGATTTGGAGACAACACTCTTAAACCAATAGTTGGTAGAGGAGCCATCACCTTGGATGGAAAGAATAGTACTGATGATGTTCTTTATGTTGATGGTTTGAAACATAACCTTCTCAGTGTTGGTCAGTTACTTGGAAAAGGCTATCAGTTGGAGTTCAAAGATGACAAATGCATCATTAACAACAAAGATGGTGTTATGATTGCATCAGACTCAAAGACAAGAGGTAATGTTTTTCAACTCAATTAAGAAGCAATTTGTTTTGTTGCTAAAGTTGATGACAGTTGGTTGTGGCATAAAAGACTATGTCATATCAATTTTGATAACATAGTAAAGATAAGCAATGTTAAGGCAGTAAGAGATCTACCTTGCATAGCAAAGCCAATTGATACTATATGCAGGGAATGTGTGATGGGGAAGCATGTGAGAAATTCTTTTAGGAGCAAGCAGAATTCAGCAAAGAACAAGTTGGATCTGATTCATATAGACCTATGTGGTCCAACTCAAACAAGATCATACTATGGTGAAAGGTATTTCATTTTGTTTGTTGATGATTATACTAGGATGATGTGGGTTGCATTCTTGAAAGACAAGTCAAAGCTTTTGTGAAGTTCAAAATATTCAAAGCTAAGGTTGAGAATGAATCCAGACTAAAGATAAAATGTTTAAGATCGAATAGAGGAGGATAATTCACCTCTGATAGATTCTATGAGTACTGCGAAGAACATGGCATAAAGAGATAGTTAAGTGCACCTAAAACCCCTCAGCATAATGGAATTGCAGAAAGAAGGAATATGATCATTCTTGATACAGCATGCACCATTATGATAGAAGGAAAAATTGCACACACCTATTGGAGAGATGTGGTTAATACAGTAGTCTATAACATCAATAGAATTCAATTAAGGCCAGGCGCTAACAAAACACCATATGAGCTATGGTTTGGTAATGTTCCCACAATAAAATACTTCAGAATCTTTGGAAGCAAGTGCTACATCAAGAGGGATGAAGCAGTAGGCAAGTTTGATGCAAGAAGTGATGAAGGTATTTTTCTTGGTTACTCTACTAAAAGTAAAGCTTATAGATGTTTCAATTTAAGATTGAAAAATATCATAAAAAGTGCTCATGTAAAGATTGATGAAAAGTTTATGATTCAAGAAAGATATCATGATTACTCACCCATGATTGAAGAAGAACCTAGACCCTCCACTAGTGAGACAGTCATTGAGAAAATGTTTGATAGTATTGATATGTTATTCAATGACCCTGAGACAAGTGAAGAAAATACTCCTAAGGCTAATGAGTTAGCATCACCTTAAGTTCCAAAGTTTACATCAAGAAATCATTCCAAGGCAAACATCATTGGAGATCAGAGTGGCAAAGTCTTAACAAGATCACAAGCAAAGAACTCAGCTAGCAATGAAGTGATATGTTTACTATCTCAGATTGAACCTTTAAGTGTTGAAGATGCTTGTAATGATTCAGATTGCCATGATGCTATGAAAGAAGAACTTGATTAGATTATTAAGAATGACACTTGGGGATTGGTCCCAAGACCTAGTGACAAGAATGTGATTGGAACAAAGTGGATATTCAAAAATAAGATGAATGAAGATGGTACAGTAGTAAGAAACAAAGCAAGATTAGTATGTAAGGGATATGCGCAAAGAGAAGACATTGATTATTCAGACACATTTGCACCTGTGAGCATATTAGAAGCTATTAAGTTGTTTTTAGCGTATGCTACAGTTAAAAACTTCAAAGTTTATCAGATGGATGTCAAGTTAGCATTCTTGAATGGAGACTTGAAAGAAGAAGTATACATTGAGCAGCCAAAAGGATTTTCCTTATTAGACAGACCTGATATGGTGTGCAAATTGAAGAAGGCCCTCTATGAACTTAAGCAAGCCCCTAGATCATGGTATGCGAGACTAGATGGATACTTAACAAAGATTGGATTCAAGAAAGGAGCAGCAGATTATAATCTATTCATTAGAGAGACATCTGAAGGTTTTCTACTTGTAGCTGTATTTGTTGATGACATTATCTTTGGAGGTAATGACAAGCTCAGTGCTGAATTTGCAAAAGAAATGCATAATGAGTTTGAGATGACTATGATTGGTCCTATCAAATAATTTTTGGGACTAAATGTGCAGTAGATAGAAAAAGGGATTTTTATTAATCAGTCCAAGTATGTGAAAGAAATATTGAAGAAATTCAAGATGGATGATTGCAAACTAGTAGGAACCCCTATGATCACTGGATGCAAGCTTACAAAAGAAGATGACTCACCAGCAGTAGATATAATATTGTACAAGTCTATGATTGGTAAACTCATATATCTTACTCAGACTAGACCTGATATTTCCAATGCAGTTGGCATAGTTGGAAGATTTGCAATAGAACCTAAACAAAGTCACCTCATGGTAGTAAAAAGAATATTCAGATACTTGCAGGGCACTCTAGATTATGGTCTATGGTATCCTAATTCAGAAAATATTGAGCTTCATGTGTACATTGATGCAGATTGGGCAGGATGTGTTGATGACAGAAAGAGTACATCAGGTGGAGTAGTGTTTCTTGGTAATAGACTTGTCACTTGGACAAGCAAGAAATAAAATTGTATTTCTCAGTCAACAGCAGAAGCGGAGTATGTTGCAGCAGCCTTGAATTGTTCTACAATTGTTTGGATCAAACAGATGATAAAGGATTTTAGAATTTAGATTGATTATCCTATTGTTATTCATTGTGATAACACTAGCACTATCAATATGTCAAAGAATCTTGTGATGCATGCAAAGACAAAGCACATTGAGATCAAGTATCACTTCCTAAGAGAGAAAGTGGAAGAGAAAGAAGTCAAGTTGGACTATGTGAGTACTAAAGATCTGTTGGCAGATATATTCACAAAGCCCTTGCCTAAGGATACTTTTGAGTATCTCAGGGAGAAGTTGGGAGTAATTCCCTTCCTTGATTCTGCTTAGAAGAAAGAAGGAAAGACATTAGTCCTCTAGGATTGATGGAAGGTTGACTACTCTACCTCAGGAGTAGTACCGGTGCTTAAAATGAATGACACCCTTTTCCATTGATGTCAAAGGGGGAGTAATATATAAAGTCATGAAAAATGAAAGTAAAAAGAGGAGTAATATACTAAGGGGGAGCAACATTCAATTATGACAGCAGTACAGTTGAGAAAATTGAGAATATTAGAAAATATTGCAACAGATGGAGGATTCATCCTTGGGGGAGTTTTGATGAGGAAATGGAGAATGTTATAAAAGAAATGTTCATTTGGATTGGTAGTGTTTTTTCATTCTACATGTTGCCATCAAGGCCAAAGGGAGAGATTGTTGGAGATTTGCCAGCAAACTAGTACTGATTGTATGTTTGTCATTGATGACAACATATGGAAAGTAGCATGTGTGGAAGTCTTATGCAGTAAGCTTTCAGTATATGTAGCTTGGACATGATATAAGCATGATATCATGAGCGCAGAGGTTAACTATTAGTACAGACAGTTATATAGCAGTTTGTGTCAGCAGTGTTCCTGACAGAGTAACAGACAGTGTTCTATGTATGGTTGTTCGTACAATTATCATGGAGCCTTGCGCGCTTGGATATATGTTGAAGACATGTTAGTGATGTTTCAGTTATGGACACATAGTCTGTTGATGAGTAGAAGTGAAGTTATGCAGCTGCTATTTTCCAGCAACAGTTTCTTGTGTTTGTTCAGAAGAGCCGACAAAGATTTTATTGGTTCTTGAGTTGCACCTATCTTTAGGGTATGTGCCCTTGGAGTTAAGCTTGGAGAAGTTTTATTGATGTTTGGTTAAGAGCGCATGAGTTAATTAAGCTTATAGAGAAAGATCTAGTTGTTTTGGTAGAGCTAACAGTGTGTAGTGTGCATCTACAATTATCCTATTAGACAGGTCCCAGAATGTGTTGCGTGCATAGTAGAGCCGACAGAATGTTTATTAGAGTTTGTTATGGTTTCTCTAATATGATTTTAAGGTGGTTATAACAAGCTGACTTAATTATATCATTTGGAGGAAAGATATTTATAGGCAGTCATTTGTGATTGTTGAAGTGTGGTTCATTGTTGATTAAGCACAATAGAGCAGAGTGTGCAAAGTGTTGAGTCATCAGAAGAAGGTCTATGTGACCAAGTAAAGTACTTGTGCTATTCATTGGAACTGATCGAGACAACAGGTCTAAGCGCAGTTCACCAAGATCTAGATATAGCGTGTATCTGTTATTCGCCCATTTGAGCAGTGAGCTCTTGGATAGTGTGTCCTCTCCCCTAACATAGACAATTATAAAAGACTCCCAACAGGGTCCGACCCTTGACCAGGTCTACTGTACCTAATATATTGTAAAGCTACTCCTAATAGGATAAAGGATCTTCTAACAAGGATCATTATACACTAGTATAGAATATTAGTGGGTATCAAGTCCCACCAGGGTTTTTACCTATTTGGGTTCCCCCGTAACCAAAATATTGGTGTTGTGTTCATGTGTTTTGTCATTTTATTTATGTTTTATGTTTAAGTATACTTAATTGGATAAAGAATTGAATCTTGTAGATAACTAATTCACCCCCCCCCCCCCCCCCTCTCAATTATCTCTTGGAACTATTCCTAACACATACTTCAATGCATAATGAAGGATGATCCACATTTGGTGGGCATGTGATTACACCTTGCCTAGGTGATAGCTTCTCAGCTTCTTATCATTATCTATTATTGTCTTTCCTATATAAGGAGGCATATTATGTATATTTTAATCATGTCCATTATCAATAATATCATTATTGCATCTTAATGCAATTATCTTGCCAATCTCTTGTGGAAGTTATCTTGGTCTTGCATTCGATCCTAGGGGTGTTGTAGAGTCACCTAAAACTCTAATAGTTATAGCACTTGTGATTATGAGGATTTAGTCTTCCAACATATTCATACTATATATATTCTCAGTAATTATACAACATGCAAATCAACTAATAACCAAACATTGGTCGAGACACACCTTTACATGAACAAATGAGAACTTATGAATGACTGCTAAACAATCATAAATGTATATTTTTTAACAAGTGTAAGAATACTTTTTTACTTTATATAAAGTATCATAGCTATTCAATACAATTGTATCATTTATAAAATATGATGCTCATGTAAGTATTGTTCTTGTGCATACAAATAATACTCTTATGTGCAAAAAACATTATGATCTTTTAAATTTGAATATAAGTCATATTTTAAATAAGATTAAGGTTTTTTTATAACAATAAATAGTATTTTGTTGGATCATTCATGTTGGAAGTAAATGCTAGATATAATAAGATTTATGGTTGATTGGAGATTGCTTCTTGATTTGATTGTGTGTTAGTGTTTGTATCAGCATTTGGGAGCATACTCTATGATCTATCATTAGGATGAAGGGGCGCTAGAAGAGTATGATCGAAAATATTGATATCAAAATTAATACACAGTTGAATCTAGAAGCAATATCCGATCTATTAATATATTGAGGAAAATTAATACATAAGATTTATAGTCACCAAAAGGTATTATGATTATTTAGATGACATATAAGTAAATAAGAATGTGATGTTGTGTAGACAATAAAATTAAAAATTAAAAGAATACTTATCACTAGATGTGCTAATGTGATAAATTGTACAATGGATCACAACTCCAGACTTTAATATTAGATAAATAAGAGTTCATAACATATTTCAAAAAATATAGATCACACATTCTTCTACATAACTTCTACATAATCTTAAAATATATTACATATAAGTAAATAAGAATATGATGTTGTGTAGACAAAATAAAAATAAAAATCAATAATATAGTTTCTCACTAAATGTGCTAACTTGATAAACTGTAAAATGGATCACAACTTCAGACTTCAATTGTAGATAAATAAAAGTTCATAACTTATTTTAAACAACAGAGATCACACAATATTCTCTATAACTGCTATATAATCTTAAAATAGATTGCATATAAGTAAATAAGAATATGATGTTGTGTAGACAAAATAAAATTAAAAATAAAAAATACTTCTCACTATATACTAATGTGATAAATTGTACTTGATAAATTGTACTAGAGAACATAACTCGAGACTTTAATTATAGACATAAACAAGGATGCATAGCGTCTAGTTCCTGCCAATGCAAATGTTGAATAAAAGCTTGTAGTGAATAATAAAAAAAAAAAAAACTTAAAAGTAGTTGTAAGAATAAAAGAAACATCTAATAAAATGGAATTGTTTTTATTTTATTAATATAAATAAAGTTATGTTTAAAAAATTAAATAAAAAATTTTCAAATTGTTCTAAAGAATATGCACACAATATTAGTAAAAATTCAATAAATAGTGGAACTATATAAATACAAAAAATTGTTCAAAAATAAAATGTTATGATTGGATAGTTAAATTAGAAAGTTGCATAAAGTTTGTAAAATAATTTAATGATTTTGCGCAAAAAAACCAAACACATGATTGTAGCAAAAAGCAGCCAATAAAATTAGAGATAAAGACTATTTGTACAATTATGAAAAATTCAATATATAGTACAACTATATAAATGCAAAAAGTTGTTTAAAAATAAAATGCTATGATTGGACAGTTAAAAGAAACAGTTGCTTTTCAATGAATGCTATAGTATCCTGCCTATGACAGGAACTAATAAGAGTTCATAACTATAGATCATAACTCCAATAGTAGCAGTCATATTTACTTCACACCCGAGCTTGTCATAATATTAACGATCTTCCACACTTGAGAAAACAGAAACAAATACAATATTTTTTGACAGGACAACATTAGACAAATCCGTAAAGAAGAAAGACCCTGCTCTTTGTATCTAGTTATCGGAATCTGTTTCATTATGGAACAATTTACCTATTTCATCTACGATACTCGTGGGGTCTCCGGTAATGGCTCCAGTTGTGAGCTCACACAACAAATTACCCACGGTCCAAAACGTTCCCAATCCGATTCCACGACACCCACTTTGTTGAGCGGGCGATGCAGTGTAAGAAGGGCCTGGAATTACACCACTTTGTTGAGCGGGCGATGCAGTGTAAGAATGTTGAGCGGGCGATGCAGTGTAAGAAGGGCCTGGAATTTCACCACTTTGTGCAGATGATGGAGATGTGTTGAGGTTATGAATTCGGCGCTCACACGTGCCTGTCATATTAAAACTTCATGATTGAACTTGCTCATTTAACCATCTACCAATTCATTTAACCAAAATTAAAATTTGTTCAAATTATATTATATCAATAAAATTGAAGAATTTCACATACCACCTCCACTTTGTTGGACCGGCCAGGCAGGAGGAGGACCTGTGCGTGGGCTTGGAATTTGAACGTCTCTTGTGCCTATCAAGTGGAAAATTCATTAGGTTATTACACTGATACATGAATGTAAAAATAATCTCAATAAAAATTAGAAACACTTAATTTATTGGGTTTGTAACATTTTAAATGTATGAAAAATAAAAATATTTTTTATTAATAAGAGATTTTTTAGGGTAAGTTAAATTATTAATGACATTAGATTTACGCAATCTATTATATTGATAATTTGTTGTTCTTAATTTTAATTGTGTGAGAGCTTTTTCATCAAGTTTCAGATCACAGTCCCTGATCCATCATCATGAGAAGGCGAAATTTTGTAGATGGATCATAGGGTGTAATCCAAAACTTTGATGCAAAATCTCCCACAATCAAAACCAAAAATAACAATTTATCAATCAAAACCAAAAATTTTATTAGTAGTTCGTAAGAACAATCTCTCATGAAAATGAATGTCACACTCAGCACTCATTGTATCTAGGTGATGTTCATAGAGGTGAAACATTGGACCTGATGGAATGTCACCCATCCCACTACTATTTCAATTAAACACATTTAACTAAAAAAATTCTGTAAATTCAAAACTACTTAACTTACTATTCCATTTGCAAAACCTTGAGCAAGTTGTGTTAATCCAAACTATTGGTAAAAAAACAAATTGTCAAATTAACAAAATCAGATTTCCACAATCCATTATGATGAACAATAAGTTTCTGAATTCGATTGTGTGAGTTTTTTTAGCATCGACATTTCAGAATTTTTTTTAACATTGTCAAATTGTCTACATACCATAAGATTTCAGCTCTGTATGGTGTGGTTGCGTTCGCACTTCAATATGGTTGCTGTCCTTCAACATGCTTCCAGCACAGGCAACATGGAAGTTGTAATGACCAGAAGCGGCGACGTAAGCCCACCCAAGGCCCTGTTGACCACACACACGACAGGGAAACAACAAATTCTGCTGAAGATGTAATATCTGGCTGCGGTTAGCCGGATCCGGAGAGTTTTGAGGAAGGATTGCACAACTTGGGTGCAGAGAATACCCACAGTAGATGCTTGTGCAGTGGTATCCGAATCCTGAGATAGTCTGTGCACAGGCGGCGCACATCGGAGTTCCACGTGGAGGGCTCATGTGGAGTTGTAAGCAGTGCCCCTGCCCGCTATGGAAACCATGGGACAAAACTGGCGGAGCCGTGGCACAGGATTTATGCAGATCAAAATCGCAATCACAGCATCTGTAGCTGCTCGCCTGCCCCCAGATTTCGCAGCCATCGCATATGTAGGGCTCTCCATGTTGGACATAGCTCAGGCTGTGCTGTGGGTGGCTCGAATGCTGAATGCTTCGCAACATCTTCAATGTTTGGCTTTCAGTCCACAGACGTTTTGAGTTGGGGTTACCCTAATACTCGGACTCCCTTATCTCAATGGATCCAGGAACTCGAATTTTAAGGAGGGAATAGTCTCTGAGTGGGAGAATTTTGTTGACTACGGTTTGGGGGAAGTTTCCGCGAAGTGATAGTGGAGTGGCGTGTTTACGTCCAATTCTTCTGGTCTTGGACAGATATGGTACAATTTCTATTAATTGTTGACAGACTATCATTGTTGCGCCGGCCATGGTTTCCCGCCCACAGAACGTGATTGACTAGCCGTCCATAGCTTGACGAGAGAAGCGATTATGTTGTCATGACGCGGTTAATGCAAAGTGAAATGGAGGATGCAAGGAAAGGAATATTTTCCAATGCATGTATACTCATCTACAATTACAATTAGTACTTGTATTTGGTGTGCAATGGGTATGTTGAAGAGGTGTTAAGGAGATGCAGGTAAACTTTTTTGTCTATATTTTGTATGTATATGAATTAAATATTAAAAAAGTGTAAAAAATTGTAGGTAAAGGATTTAATCTGTATGAAATGAATGCAAAATGCACTCAAGACAAGTTAACCCTTTTAAATCTTAGAGAAAAGTAAATATTATTTGTGATGGAAAGCATTTTAAAATATACTCAACAATATAAGCAAATCTATGGAGAGCAACAAATTTGACAAATAAAATAGTTTTACAAAATAGAGATCAATTTTGTATCTCCACCATTAAACCATTGACATGGAAAGATATAATCAATGTCCAATAGATCAGCAAAAATTGTGTAGAGAGTAACAATTTGAAACATTGCATAGAATGGGATGAGATATGAGGGAAAAAAATTCTTTGTTACTACTAAAAAATAATGGGTGGCAAGTTTTAAAAGATACTCAAAGCATATATTGGAATTCTTTTAACTGGTGGTGGCTATCCCAAGTCACCAAAGAGCATGATTGAGTGTCCTCCAAATGGAATGTGATTTTGGGTAGGGAATGCTTCTTGAAACCTAATATTTTATCTATTAGAATGTATCAAATGAAATACATGGTTTCTTGGAAGGTTGTGCAAGTGTCTAGCATTGTAGGTGGAACATTTCTTTGATTGGTATTCAGAGGCTAGGATGAATTGTTGATGATTGTATGTTGAATGTTGTGACACTTGGTGCAAGAAGTAGCAATGGTGAATATCCACTTGGTGTTGAGATGATGATTATGGACTTTATGCTTGTAATAAGGTGAGACTTTCATGTGCTTGTAGTTCCCTAAACAATTATTTTTAGTGTTGGTGTGTTGATTGAGAACATGAGTGGCTTCAAATGTGGGGTTGTTGGAGTGTATGAAAGTAGTAGTTATTATTATTTTGTACTGGATTGAAATGTAGTTCTCTATATTATGATTCAAGTCAATCTCACGATGTCCAAGCATATCAAGTTCACTAAGGGTAGATAGGAAGGCATGGATATAAACTTGAGAAGACTTGTCATTCATCAAAGATATTATCTTGCATTCTATCTTCTTTTCTCGTTGGGCTCCCAACATCAATTTCTTCTATTATTTTATAAGGTGTGCATCACACATGCCATGTATGGTATTTACTTGAGAACCTCTCCCATTGTGCTATAATCTCATCATACAATGAAATAAAATGCATTTGAATGTTGTGAAATGGTTTGTATAGAGCTAGCTCACTCGAACAAAAGACTTGAAAACAACTATCCTCCTTTGTAAGGATGGTTGTGAATCATGGTGAGACTCAACCAATAGCTTGTATGGGGCACTCTTTCTATTAATAATGCTCTTGATAAAATTTGAAGGTCCATTTGTAAGTTATTTCAATAAGTGATGTCTCTAAATTTACAGGGTATGCTACGTAAGTTAAAATATAGTTGGGTATGTGGCTATGGTTCCAGGTGATATTGGTACACATTGATTTTTTTTTGTTGACATTTAAAGAGACAAAAAAATTGCTAGATAGGGAGAGTGGTAGTTTAAGTAAATGGTGCTAGGCCTCTTAGGCACCAATGTCACTATCCACAAGGTTCTCAAGAAGCATTCTTTGAAAAGAAATTGGTGTTGGCTTATTAGAATGAATTTTGGTTGAAATGCCAGACAAGATTGCATGGTATGTTTTAGACTTATTTTCAACTTTTTTGCATATTTTATAATATATTTGAGGATTGTGTCAATTGAGAGGACATGTTGACAATCTACCTTGGCCCTCGAGATAAAGAATATTTATAGTTTGTGCATATTTAGGCAGTCATCATTATGAGTAGGGGCATGTGTAGGTTGGCCATTTGTAGCATTGGAAGGACTCATTTTTTCTTGAGTCTTCTACGAGGCTCTATAAAACCATACAAGTAGTATCCCTTTCCTCCTAAAGCATTTTTGGAGAGTACATTGTGTGTTGTTAAAGATGATTGACCAATTTTGTGTAGTTGATGGAAGGGTCAATTGAAATAAGTATTCTTGTGTCCATCAAGAAAGGGTCATCAACAAGAGATCGATGAATTTTTTGGTTTCTCGTTTCAAGCATTTATGGGCTCCATGCAAAGACATGTACATCAATGTAGTCAAGTGCATTATGTATTTCACTGAATATTATTGTATCATAATTTATCAATGTCAGGTGCTTTTGTAGCAAGATGAAACCATGTCTATGTGCAGAGCCTCTCTCATACTTGAGAAATATATTATTTTAGCAAATACTATAAGTTAGAGTTAAATTTGAAAGTACAAGGTTAGAAGAGTTATACCTATACTTGTAATTAGTTGCACCAAGAAGTTTTTCTAAGACCTCTTCAAAGAATACACTAAATCTATGGTGCATGTAGAGTGTAGTATGGTGTAGATTCTAAACAAAATTTTGTAGCCTCCATCTAGAAGCCACACTTGGGTTTGTAGGTGTAATGGATGGCATGATCTTGTACAAGTCTAGCCATTTGAAATAACTATAAATATATTTACCCTTAAATCTTGTTCTATAGATATATAATAATTATATATTTCATCTATTTAGACATTTAGTTTCTTTTAGATTTCTTTTGTAATATTTACCTAATAATATTTGTAACTTAATAAAATAAAATAAAAAATCAAATTAAAAAATTTAAATATAAACATAAAACAAAAATTAAAATAAAATAAGCTAAATATATAATGAAAATAATAAATCTAAATATTTAAAAATATATGTAAATAATAATAAGTTCTCAAACTTTATTAAATTAATAAATAACTACAAAATACACATATTTATTTAAAAAATATTATATATATTATATATAAATTATTATTATATATTATGATATAATAATTATTAAAAATTAAAAATAAAAATAAAAAATTGTAAATGTATAATTAATAACTATCTAAACATTATATTTATTATTTATGTATTATAACTAGAAATTGTAGTTTGGTGTGTAATGGGTACACTAAAGAGGTTTGGAAGGTCAATTAGGATTTTTTTCCCCCTATTAGTTGCATAGATTTTTACAATACATGAGGTTAGTTGGTAGACCATATAGAAAATGATGATGTTTGTGCAACAAAGGGATTATTGGAGAAGTGATAGATGAAATAGGCTACGAGTCCACTTACAAGGATCCAAACATGATTGAAACAAAACCTTTGAATGTGAGAGAAAGAGATATATCAAGGGCAAAGAGAGATGAAGATATAATGAGATAGAAATATATGGATACATAAAAGAATAATACGGAGTGATAGAGATAGTGAGGCAAAGAGATATAGTTATAGAGGTATAGAAAGAGGGAGATTGAAAGTGAGATGGAGTAGTGGGAGGGAGACGTGTGTAGAGATAGAGGGAAAAGATGAAGATAGAGGAAGATGGGAAGTGGGAGATAAATAGGCATTGAGGAGAATGAGAGACAAAGAGTTAGATAGATAGATAAAATGTAGAGGTAGAGGAACAAAAATGGAGAGAGGGGGACATAAATGGAGTGAGATAAAGAGATGGATAGATCTAGTGATAAATGAGAATAGAAAGAGAGAAGGTAAATATATATGGAAAGAGAAATGGTGAGAAAGGTATAGATAAAGAGATAAGTATAGGAGATAATCAAAAGGAGAGAGAGAGAGAGAGAGACAGAGGTAAATATAATCAAATATAACTAGAGAGGGCGAGGGAGATATAGAGAGATAGAGATAAATTGAGCAAGAGTGAAGAGAGAATGTGACATAGATAGGGAATATAGATGGATATAAATAGATAGATAGAAATGAGTAACTAGAGACAATATAAATTAATTTTTATTTTATTAAAAATATATTATATATTAATTTTGTATTATTATATTTAATAATAATATTTTCTATTATACAATATAACATAGATTAATAAATATAACTATTATATTATTAATACAATGTTTATTATATCTAAAAGTGACTGAAAATGAAATAGGAGTTGAAAATTGTCACAAAAATACCAATGGTCTAAAAAGAGTTATTTTGAATCAATCAATATAACAAACTAATAATATTATTTCAAAAATAAATTTAATAATTTATATTATATAAAATGTGATATATAATAAAGTTTAATTTTTAATATATTTTTTTAATTATATAATGATTAAAACTACAATAATTTAATATAATATTTTATTTAATTATAATAAAATTATAAATATAATTATATTAAATATGATTTACTTTGTAATAATTTATAAATATAACATTACTTTTAAAATATCATATAAAAATAATTTATCCAAATTATCAAAATTGTATAGTTGTGTTTGGGGCATCTCCCATAGATACAGAAAAATTTATCCTGGTATGTACCAATTGAGGCCACAAAGGGGGAACCTCATCCCAAAGTAATAGATCCCAACACCCATATCAAAATCTCCATAAACAAAGAGGGATGGTGAAACTAATTATCCTTGAGTTTTTGTCCCTTTCTTGGAGTGGGAGCGAAGAAGTGTGCTAAAGTTGTTTTCTTTTTCTTATTTCTTTTATGAACCAATCTCTAGTTTTCTTTAGACTTGTTGTGGTCCCACAACCACGCTCCTCTTTTTGCATGTTGGCTTCAGGGCCCCCCCCCCTTCTTTTTTGGCTTGTTTTTAGGGTTTCCAGTCTATTTGTCCTCTTGTTTTCTGTTTTAAGTTAGTTTTCTTGTTTTTGGTCTTGTCGCACTTTCGAATGTCCGAAAGTGCGAAAGGTCTATTTTGGAAAAAGTCTACAACAGCAAAAATCTTGCCTTAGGCATTCCCGAACCTAGATGGTGTTTGGGCTTTCGGACGCCGAAAGGTCGGGAGGTCCGACTACTCTGGGAGTCATCCTTTTGGCATTTCGGCCTTTCAGTGTCCGATACCCCAAAAGGCCAAAAGGTCAATCAATGGGGGGTTGATGTCACCCGTCGATCTCCCTATATAAGCTAGATCAGGTTCATTTCTCCTCACTTCTTCGCTCTCACCTATCATGTTTTTCAGAGCTTTTGCGTGTTGCTGCTTCCCGTTTGTCGCCTTTTCTTCTCTCATTCATCTTCGACCTTCATTGTTTTTGAGGTTGGTTTTCCTCTTCCCCCTTCCTCTTTCCTTCTATTTTTGTTGTTTTCTTTTGGTTTTAGGTTAGGGTTTTGCACTTTTTTGAGCCTAGCTAGGGTTTCTTGCCTTTTCGGCCTATCGTCTA
The DNA here is from genome assembly GCA_027943335.1 of Chamaecyparis obtusa. Taxonomy (NCBI): domain Eukaryota; kingdom Viridiplantae; phylum Streptophyta; class Pinopsida; order Cupressales; family Cupressaceae; genus Chamaecyparis; species Chamaecyparis obtusa. The sequence goes on along the minus strand of BSBK01007097.1, from coordinate 34,210 downwards.
GGGTTAGTGTGCTTTCGTCAGTCATCTGGTCCTTTTCTTGGGGTCACAAGGTTGTCACCTATAATCCCCTTGGCGAGTTTGTGGTCAAACTCACCGTCAGACTCATTTTCGAGTCTGACAAACCAAACCCTAGTTTCGGACCTTCGCGATCTAAAACTCTCAAGCTTCATGCAGGAATCTCCTAAGTGTTTTGCCTATTTCAGCATTTCGGTGTTGTCGGCCACTGAAACATCTTGTGCTCTGATTTGCCAAAGCCAGGACAAATCTTTGAACCATTTTGCAGGAGATCATCCAAGTAAATGTTTGGTGTTGTCGCACACCAAAACTTTTCCATCTCTGATTCACCAAAGTCTTCACAGGCGGGTCTAAAACATTGGCAAAACAACACTAACACCACCTTTCAGCATTTTGGAGGTTTCGGCCTTCAAAGATTTCACATCTTCAATTCACCAAAAAATTGAAAGGGGGTGTTTTCAATCACTTTTCAACTAGAACCTCTTTTCGTATTTTCGGCCCTTTCAGGTGTCTGAAGGTCTGAAAGGCCGAAAAGACCTTTTAGAGCCTTTCTAAGCTTAATTTGTTAGTGTTCTTTGATTTTTCTAAGATTTTTTTCTCTCGTGTTACTGATTCATGTCTTGTCCTTTTTACAGAAATGGCTGAGAAAATCGTAGCATCACCAGCCATGAAATATCAATTCAAGGGGTACCATCAGCCTTCTAAGGTGACCAACTTGCACTCTGACATCACAGATACTAAAATTGGCAGTGTGAGTTGGAATGATTATTTGGGGAAGTGTGCACAACCAGTGGGATGGTCAAAATATTGCACTTCATTGGTGCATTGCTCTTTGGTGAACACAGCAGCTCACCCGATTTCTATATTATCATCTGATCTGATTAACACTCTAGCGAGCTGCTATGTACCTAATGAACGGATGGTAAAGAACAATGTTGAAGAAGTGGTTCTGGACCTAAGGCTAGATAATATCGAGGATGTCTTCCACCTTCCCAAAGGGGTTGACAAATTCTACAACTTCCACATCAATAGGGGAATGGAGTTCTACAATAAGGATGTACAACGAGCTCACAGAATAGTAAACAATGAATACCTCATGCAACCCATGCCCAAGAATAAGCTAGATAGAATTGACATGAGGAGAGGCTACATGCAACAAGACATCCAAGCAGTGATCACAATGATCAACAGGGTGTACGGGTTTGCAAAATCTATTCAGTTGGAGCCTTGGATGATCCTGCTCATCAAGAAGATAAGAGAAAGACACGCAAGGTTCGACTGGGCCACCATCCTGAGTGAAAATATGGATGAGCAACTGATCAGAGTAAAAATTGATCTTCATTTCTACATGACATCCTATGTGGTGTACCTACTGGCTTCTAGGGTAGTATATCCAGGCCTAACCAAGATTGGAGTTATGGGGGATCTGAACACTTGGTCATTCACAATGTATCCTTAGCTGGTCAAGAAAGAATTTTATACACACAATAGTCCAGATTTCTGGATTGTCAATAATACTTTCACCTTTGTTATCATATGCTCTATTGAGGGAGATTATGCCAAAAGGATGTCTGTTGAAGTAGTAGCAAAAGTAAAGGTCCTCGAGGTGTTCTACATACAATTCAGGACATTTGTGTACATTCAGGTGCCTAGAAGCACCTTGGCACCAAAGAAGCTACCCAGGTACCCTTCGGATAGAGTTGTCCTCCTGGAGATAGCAAGGTAGTTGTCTGATGCACATGAACACATAGAACATAAAAAGAAACACTGCTGGGATTTCCCAATTTCTATAGGCCCCCATTGTGTTCCAAATATGAAGGTCTGCAAATCTCTGACCTGGGAATGGGATGAATTCCCACTGTCAACCTATAATTTGATAAGAGCTTGCTTTGATCCCATTGGTACATTCAGCCATATAATGGGAAGGCATTATATTCATGAGCCACATATTGAAGATCACTGGGCAAACTATGTGGTCGACTATGAGGTGAGAATCTGTGACTATTGCCGGATGAGTTTGGAGCTGGCGCAGACCACTCTTTCATTGAAAATCCCTCAAGTGGCGAAAGATGGTGATTTAGATGACATCTTGGATTCCATCTACAACATAGATAAGGTGTATATAAGGGCTATCTTGAACACAGAGGTGGACAGAGATGAGAATGATGACATTGATTTCAGAGCTCGACATGTTATCAAAGTCACAAAATCATGGATCACCTGCCTATTCCCAATGAAACCTGTGCCAATGAAACAACTACTAGAGCATCCCTCTAAAGAGAAGAGGAAGAAAGGTGAGAAGGTTTTAAAACTATAAATCAAAGAGGCTGCACCTTTGAAGCTGGAAACGGTGTACATGCATGAGCGACCTACTACTTATGGTTTGGCCACTCATTCCAAGAAGGTTAAGACTAGAATGATAGGGAGTATAGTGCCTCTAGATGTGCCCTCTTCCAGTGGTCACAATTCTCCGAATAAAGCAAAGAAAACCAAGTTCAAGATAATCAGACTTAAGCCGACAGGAGTAATCAAAGGAAATGTGTACAAGAGAAAGAAAGGCTCGACACCTATACAGATGGACACCCTACTGGAAGAGGATGAGGATGAATTGGATGATTTTCCTCTATGTAAAAGAACAAGGTCTGCAGGATCAATGAAGAGGAGGAGAGTGATAGATGATGATCCAGAAGAAACTGGAGGGGACACTCAGGAAGAACTGATAAATCTGGATGCTCTTGGTGATGATGAATTTGATATCATGGATTTTTCAGGATTGCATGGCTTCAAGGAATCTGAACAAAAAGCTTCAGCCACAGGACAATCAGTGACTTTCAATTCTTTCCCTACATAATTTACTATTTTTCATAGTAAGGTAAGAGAGGAAGTTCGACAAAAGCCCCAAGAGCAGGCTGAAGAAGAGACAACTGAGGTGCAAAAGGAGACTGTGAAGCTAGATAAAGACTCTTCCATTGGGGTCACTTTTGAGGAAGACACGACTGCACAAGTCCCTTTGGTTTCATCTGTAGTTTCGCCTCCACCTCCACCTATGCATCCAACTCCACCTCCATTTCCGCATCAAACACCACCTACCACTCCACTTCCCCCTCCAGTACAAACCATTGTGTTGCCTCAGCAACCTACACCATCTCAAGTTCCCATGCCAATGCCACCTCCTCCTCAAATGCCTTCACCCACTCCCTTTGTCACCCCCATTCCACCACTTGTCCAAGATGAGTCAGTTCCTCAAAGCTCACAAGAGCTTGAGAAAGATACAGAGGTAGCTGGTGAGGAAAAAATGGAGGAAGAACAAATGGGATCAAAGGAGCCAACTAATCAAGGAGAATCCCAAGCTAAGGAAGAGCTGCAAATAGAGGAGGAAAAGCAAGTGGATGAGGAAGAACAAGTAGTTGATGAACAGCAGATGACTGATGATGAAGAGAAAACAAAGGAGGAGGGGGAGAAAAATATAATGGATGAACAAGAAATGGATAAAGGAGAGGAGAGTTCCAAAGAGATGGAGATAGAACATCCAACAACTTCTTCTACTATTGCAACCCCGTATGAACCACTGAATGCTTTCTCCAAACCCACCTAGTTTACAAAAGAAATTCATCCGAGGGTTAGGGTCTATGAGGATGATGAGACTGACATGGTTGCGTTAGGGCAAGCCTTCCATCAAATGACATCTATTACCCAAGAAAGAACATTTTCATATGTGACACAGGATCAAGCAGGTAGGTGGAAGGCACAGGTGGTTTTTCCCCCTATGAATGTCAGTACAAGTGAGATCACTCCTGATGACTACATCTTGGAGGAGGTAGACTTGGGGAAGCCAACTAGAGAGGGGAGAAAAACCTTGGCTACCCTCGGATTGAAACATGCCCTTGGATTCATGGACAAGGATGAGGAAAGAATAAAGGCTTTGGTAGAACAAAACGAAGCCATGAAGAGGTTTATTTTGAAGACAACGGGTCCCATTGACCCTGATAACCCCAAGGCCTCATTTTAGGTAATTTTGGAAAAGAGGGGCGAAATAAATATGATGTTCTGTATTCTTTTGTACAGGCTTGTGCTGATTGGAAGGAGGATTTTGAGCAGTTTGCTAAGCTATCCCTCAAGAACATCCTGAGGCCTCTTAGAGCCATTCTGATAGGAATAAGCTCATTAGTTGAAATCATGAGTGAAGAAAATGGCTTGGCAGAGAAGATTTTGAAGTGGCAGAAGGTACTGGATAACTTAGTAGTAATAAGGAAGCAGCGCTTCCAAGTTTTGGTCAAGATTTATGAAGGATCAGAGCTAAACAATTTTGAGCGATGGATCCAAGATATAACAAGTGCATTGACTGTCTTTGAAAAGGTACTCAAAAGAATGGATAAGAGGCAAGATAACAGTGTAATTTTTGTGAAAGAGTTGCATAAGTTCTTTGAGGGCCTGGACCTGGATCTATATGACGAGGATGATGAGAAGACCATGCATTCAATGAATGTCATAGTCAATCAGTACTTGGCTATATTTAGGGGTGTCAAGACCAAAGAGGACCTTCAACAGATGTTTTATCAGAAGGAAGAAATGCAAAAAATGCTATATCGGGAAGAAGAAATACAGAGTTTTGCGAGTGAATTGATCACCTTCCAACATAGACAGCAAGACATCCTCGAAGGGGTCAAGATGCCTGACTTTTAAGAAGTACTGGAGATTATAGATAGGTTCTAGAAAGCACATCCAGAAGTTCTCCCCAGTCAATAAGCAGCCAGTCCAGACTTAGTCAAATTTTGTGCAGAGGAAATGTAGTTTTGTACTTAACCATTTTTGCAGTGCCTATTTTTCGGCATTTTAGCCCTAGAGAACTTTTGGCCTCCGAAAGTCTAAAGTCTAAAATTGGGAGAAAGTGAACATGACACTTAGTCATTTTTGGAACTTGGTTTTTTCGGACCAACTATAGGGATTTGGGCATTTTTTCTCACATCCAAAGTTTAACTCCAGTTATCTCAGAGTTGATTTTCCAGTCAACTAAGCTTCTTTTTGGGGATCATTTTTGCATGATTTTGGGATCTCTTCTAATTGAGTCCATGTGGAGAAGGCGCAACCAAAGATCAAGGGCATAATCATGAAGATTATCAAGAGTATGCATGAGTTCTAGGTCCATTTTTTAGATGATTAATGCATGATTTGCTTAAAGCTTTGTAATGCACAAGGTTTAATTCTATGCTAGGGTAGTTTAGCTAAGTTTTAGAAGTAGTTTCTTTAATACAATCTCTAGTTTAGATTTACTTTCAATTTTTAGTTGCAGCCAAACCCTAGCTACGAAAATAAGAGCCCAGTTCTATAAATTATAATAAAATGATGTAATGAGGGTCGATTTGATCATTAATACAATACATACAATTGGTGCTTCATTCATGGTGTGATTCTTCTGCTATCTATGCGAAATTTGTGAATGTGTGATTTTCTCATTCTTCATTTCAAAGAGCCAATTAATTGTTTGATGATTTTAAGTCTGTGATTTCTTAGTTCAGTGTTTACTGGTATTGTACTGCTTTGTTGTGGCAAATCTCTGAGAGGATTATTCTTTGGTGCTTAAAGATTAACTTGTCTCACATGTGCACACATCTGTGGTGGCTTCGTGATTTGATGAGTTTTGTCTTATCATACGACTGTGTTTGTTTTGTTCCGCTGATGATAGCATCTACATAGCTGAAGATTGTGACATGTTATGATCTTTGTTTTGTGGGTTTCCTCATCTTCTTGGTTATTTAATTTGCAAAGTGGTGTGATATTAGTTTATGTCCATTAGATTTCCTTTCAGTAATTCTTCCAATTTCTTGTTACCTTATTACTTTCTTACCTTCTTTGCAAATCATTTTAGTAGATTAAATTAGATTAACATTGTTTATCATAAATCTAAAAATCCAAAAAAAGAGATATTGTGGTTTCCTAAAGTTTGTTTTACGGTTTTCCTTGAGAGAAGAACCAGCAAAGGCCTCCTTGTTAACAGATTCACATATGTCTTCCATTGAGCTATCCAAGCGGTTGAGACCCAACTAGAAGGAACCTTGAGATTGATTCTATCAATCTTCCAAGAGGGGAATTTTCTCTCATAAATTCCTAGTCGTTGTCTTTGTGTAAAAATGACGCTCAACATAAGTGGCACTAGAAGGAGGGCCCTCAAAAGGGAAACCCTGGAATATCAGATCGTTCTCTCTTGAAAGGTTTGAACGAGTCCTTAGATCTTCACCAAACAAAGGGGAATTCCTTGAACTTAAATAAGTTCGATGACCTCGCAACAATAGAACAAAGTGCGGAGAGGATACTTTGGATCATCCTAATCTTCCTCCATTTCCAACGATTGTTGCCCCGCCTGCTACTCCACCACCAGCTCCAATGGAATTTTTTGCAAAATGCTCAAAGCTCTCCATTGAACATACAAGGACAGCTCCATCAACTACCCAAGAATCCTGAGAAATTCTTCCCACATTTCATCTATGGAGAATCCAGGACAGCGGAAGAACACGTTCGTACATTCAAGGAATTGTGCAATCGTAAGGAGATTTCTCATCAAGACATTGTGTGCCACCTTTTCCCCTACACACTAGGGGAATTTGCATATAATTGGTATCTCAACTTGCTATGAGGATCCATCGCTACATGGGCAGAATTTGAATCAAAATTCCTTAATCAATTCAAGTTGTATGTGGATCCGGCAACACTTCATCACCAGTTCATCTCAGTGAGAAAGGACCTTAATGAATCAATTGCTATGTTCAATCATCATTTTCATAAGATCTACCAAAAACTTGAGGCTCCATATACCATACCAGTTGGGGCTGCCATACAAGTGTACCTATGAGTCTTATATCCACTAACATCCATATTCTTGAAAAGGCTACCCCCAGGGGACATAGACACTCTAGAAAAAGTATGTGATGAGGCTATCATGTTCACCCGACAAATGGACCCGCAAGCGGGTGGAAATTATGGTATTCCACCAACATTAGGGAATGCTACTATGACTGGTCCATTCATAGTGAATAATCAAGTTTCGGTGCAACACACCCCAAGGCTCAATCCAGTGCCAGCTCCATACATTTCCGCCCCACCACTTGCCATCACATACCCAAGGTATAATACACATAAGGCTGCCTTGTGTGAACAAAAGGTTGTTGTCCCGAACAAGTCGAACCATGCTCTAGTAAATGAATTAAATGCCATGAAGAAGACATTGTCCCAATTGACCAGAGAGATTACTCAGATGAAGCTCAACCCATCTCAAACCCAGGGGAACTACCAACATCAGACGGCTGCCCCAAATACCTACTTCCAAAATCAGAATCGTAATTATGGCAATTACAACAATAATGGTGGAGGTTATGGGAACACTTCTCAAGACAAGCAGTTTGGACAAAAATGAACAAATAGAACATGGAACACATGTCCAAATAATGGTAGCATACCCTTGGATAATGCCATTGCCTTAAACTCATCTGAGGTCAACTTTACCCAAGGTCTCAGCATGCATCAACCAGATTATGAATATAGGGGCGAATTCGACAACCAACAAGCCCAAGAGCCTGAAAGTTCCCAGACCCACTTCAGTGCCATGGTATTTGATTCATATGATCCAAGTATGGGTGGAAATCCTATTGATAACACTACAGAAGAAGAGTTTGTCTTCCCTTTCAATCAAGAAAGTCAATCAGAGTACTCTGAGGTCCACACTTTTTAGAACAATAACAGAAACACCTATAACCTGAGAAGTAGAAGGGAACCTCTAACTGATGGCATTCCCTCGGGAATGTAGCCCACTCCACTTGATCCATGGGCTAACAATAATCCCACACCCCCAAGAGGTCCCAGTGCAAATGTCACTCCAGTGACGCAACACCAACCTACTCTACTTAAAAATCTAGTTTGGAACAATGAAAAGTATAGTGCATTGGAGGAATTGAAGAAAGTTCAAACCAACATGTCAATGTATGACATGCTACAAAGTTGTCCCACTCAAAGAGAAGCCCTCTTGAAGTCACTAGATCATCCCAAATTGGCCTCATCCAACAATAACACCAGAAATGCCTCAAACGTCAATGTGGCAGAGGCGATGCCAACTATGTTCAAAGATAGGGTAGGAGTACCCCCATTCTTACTTAGTCTCAAGATTTTTGGGAGGAACTTGCATAACTACTTGATTGACTCAGGGGCTTCATGCAGCATGATGCCATTGTCCATATGCTAAAAGTTGGGGATGAGCCCTTAATCGACTAACAAGGTGGTGATCCAACTTGACAAAATAGAGGTCAAAGTCATTAGAGTCTTGAAGGATACACACATACAACTAACAGCTGACCCCAGGATCCAAGATTGCATTAACATCCATGTGGTGGACATCCTGAAAACATATGGCATGTTGCTTAGCAGAGAATGGACCTGATCTTTGAGAGGATGGTTTTCCACTGACTTTACTCAAATTTGGCTGCCATGGAAAGGGCTAAATAACCAAATCAAGATTGATGTAGAGCCTAAGCTCAAACAAATGATAACTAAGTACAATGCCCCAAATGAAGTCTCATTCTCACAAGAAGATCTAGGGGTGTATCATTTTGACAAAGCATTCGTATTCCATCTCAAAGAAGAAGAGAGCTCAAACAATAGCCCCGTGCAAGGGTTAGTAAGTACCCAAACTCCCGAGGAGATTCTCACAAAATTCATAGGGGTTATGATGAAAAATATGAGATATTTTGGCTGAGACACTGACCCAAACATAATGATGTTACTAGGGTATTGTCATCTCCATCAGACAAACCACTCAGAGTTTACATGCCAGGACTGCTAAGAGGCAGTGGTCCAAGTAATAAGCCAGATGTCTGGTGCATTCAATCTTACAAAAGGACATAATGATGCATTCGAGTGAGGATGGATCTCCCCTTAGCGGGGAACCCCAAGTTCCCACAGCTGAACATTTTATACAAGAGGAATGGAGCTCTTCCGATGACAGTTGTTTGCCCCCATGTCATGAAGTTTGGCACGATGCCAAGGCAAAACAAAAAATGAAATAGGTTCCCCTTTCCAAACAAGAATACTCAGATGAAGAGAATTTGGAGGCCCTAAGTATAGAAGATCTATCACCACCTAAAGTCCCTATTGAATCCCAAGGTAATACACATCTACCGGAGGTGACTTTGAAAACCCAAGTCAAATCATCTTCCAATAAGAATCACCCTATCTAGAAACTTAGGTTCAATGGCTCCAAGTGTAAATAAGGAGTAGGGGCTGGGATTGAATTGGTCAACCCTCATGGAGGTTCATATTATGCTTCCTATCGACTGTAATTCTACTGCACCAAAAATGTTGCCGAGTATGAGGCTCTAGTTCGGGGTCTTCTCTTGGCACATGAGAAGAAAGTGAAAGCATTAGTTGTGGAAGGTGACTCATAGTTGATAGTTCAGCAGATCTGGAGATAGTATTCTTGCACCGACAAGCAATTGGCCTCCTATCGAAATCACGTTTGGGATCTAATCAAATATTTTGAAGCCTTCAACATCTGGAGTGTCCCAAGAAGAAAGAATACAGTTGTTGATGCCTTGGCGATGTCGGCAAGCTCCTTACAACCATTGGAAATATCTAAATTGAAGAAATTCTCTATGAAACTAGTGGTTGTACCAGTGGTCCCTGACAATATCAAAAACTTCCAGGTATTCCAAGATGATCAAAAGATACTGGAATTTATCATGAATGTCGACATCTTTGACAAACAAAGCATTGATGAAATAGAAGATTCAAATGACTTGGGGATCTTAAATTTGAAGACCAACTCCATTCTGAAAGGAATGGTAGCCCTAGAAAGGATTTTTGATAAAGATGAACACATCGGGGAAAGGGGAAAAACACCAGTAGTAGGCGGTGATGATTGCAAGCTTTACAACTTGGGTACACAACTTGAACCTAGGGAGGTTCGTATTGGTAAAGTGGGTACACCTAAAGAAAAGAAGCAAATGATCGAGCTACTCACTAAGTACAAAGAAGTCACAGCATAGAGCTATGAAGATTTGAAAACCTACGATCCCAACGTTATCATCCACAACATCCCCTTGAACCCAGATGCTAAACCTATTCGCCAAAGACAAAGGCCAATGAATCCTATGATCAAACCAGTGATCCAGAAGGAGGTACAAAATTTTCTTGATGCCAAGATCATTTTCCCTATCCAGCATTCAACTTGGGTAGCCAACCTCGTCCCAGTGAGAAAGAAAAGTGGGGAGGTTCAGCTCTGTGTGGATTTTAGAAACTTGAACAGGTCCTCTCAAAAGGATGATTACCTGTTTCCATCCCTTGATGAAGTATTGCAGGTGGTTAACAGTTCCCAAATAATGTCTTTCCTAGATGGCTACTATGGGTACAACCAAGTCATGGTAAAAGAAGACCGCCTGAAAATAGCCTTCATAATGAAATGGGTAACATTTGCTTATCATCGTATGTCGTTCGGTTTGATTAACATGGGAGATACTTTCCAATGGGCTATGGATGAAACATTTAAAGGCTTGGTCAACAAATGCATTGTCATCTATATGGATGATCTTATGGTTTTTTCCAGAAACCATATGGACCACATTGAAGATCTAAGAAAGGTCCTAAAAAGGTGTCGACGTTACGGAATCTCACTAAATCCTAAGAAGTGTGTCTTTGGGGTGACTCAAGGAAAACTCCTCAGGCACATCATATCCAAGATGGGCATCTCAATTGACCTAGAGAGGGTTGAGGCTATTATCAAATTGGTTCCTCCAAATATCAGGAAGGAGCTAAAATCTTTCTTTGGGAAAATCAACTTTGTCAGGAAATTCATCAGTGGATTTGTAGAGATAGTGCGTCCATTAAATGATATGTTGAAGAAAGATGCTAAGATTGAATGGAGCAATCAGGCTAAAGAGGCCTTTGAAGAAATCAAGACATCCATTGCTACTGCCCTAGTTCTGGTCAGCCCTAATTATCTTCAACCATTCAAGGTTTATTCCTTTTCTTCAGAACATTCATGTGCAGGAATCCTCAAACAGAAGAAAGAAGGAGAAGATGATTGGTTGATAGCTTTCATGAGTTGTCCTATGAAAAATGTAGAACTCAAATATCCAAATCTGGATAAGCAATAGTTTTCCTTGGTTAAGGCTGTTAAAAAATTCAAACACTATATCCTTCGAAGTAAAGTCATTGTTATTATTCCAGATCTAGCGGTCAAGTCCCTGCTAATGCAAAATGAACTAGGAGAATGAAGAGGGAAGTGGATGGCAATATTGCAGGAGTTTGACATTGAGATCCAACCAATGAAACTGGTGAGAGGTCAAGGTCTTACCAAGATGATGGTAGAAACAGAACAAGGCTTGGTGTGCTAGGTGTACACCAACAAAGGAGTGGTCACTGACGTATGGTATCAAGACATAGTCTACTATTTGTTACAAAATTGTTTCCCAGAGGGATTGAATGGTTCATAGAGGAGAGTGCTAAAGAATAAAAGCAATTCATATATGCTAAAAAATGGGAAGCTCTACAAATGCAACTATGATGGACTGTACCTACAATGTTTAGATCGAATAGAAGTCCAGAAGGTTCTCACAGAATTTCATGATAAGTATGGTACTGGGCACAGATCAGCAAAAGCCACGGCCCATCAGATACTAAGATCCATCTATTACTAGCCAACTGTGTTCAAAGACACTCATGAACACATGTGCTCTTGTCATGTTTTCCAAACCAGCACCACCCAAGAGAAACATTCGGTGATGCCCTACAGCCAATGTAAGAAGTGCACCCATTCACCCAGTGGGGGTTGGATTTTATGGGAATGATCAATCCTCCATCCTCTGTAGGCCACCAACACATCTTGACTGCAACTGATTACTGCACGTGCTGGACAGAGGCACAGGTTATGAAGAACTGTACTACTGAGGTGATAACCAAATTGCTAGAAGAGTTCATAATCACGAGGTTTGACATGTCATTCTTCTTGGTATGTGATAATGCCCCTTACTTTTCATCTGCAAATCTCATTAAATGGGCCTTCGAGAACCAAGTAATTCTAAAATTCTCATCCAATTAATACCCACAAGGGAACGGAGTTGCTGAATCAACCAACGAGAACTTAACAATGGTAATCAAACATCTTTTGGATGACAATCCTAGAGACTAGCACACTCAATTAAAATATGCTTTATGGATAGATTGTGTGAGAATTAAGATTGCCTTAGGAAACTCTCCCTACCAACTGGTCTATGATCTGCAACCCATCTTTTTGATGAACCTAAAAATACCAATTCTAAGATTCATGGATCAATACGTCGAGGGTGAGGATCAGGTGTAGATTCGTCTCATGAACTTACTGGACCTTGAAGAGAAAAGAACCATGGCTTTGGAACATGTAGCCAAACACCAAGCTATTGTCAAGCGTTGGTTTGACAAAAGAGCAACCATTAAAGCCTTCTGAATCTCTAATTTGGTTCTAATGTGGAACAAACCAAAAGAAAAACCAGGAAACCACACTAAATTTCAATGTTTGTGGATAGGCCCATTCCAGATCGTGGAGATCCTAGGAGAAAATACTTTTTAGATTAGTTCTCTTGGTGGAGAATTGGTCTCATTGTCAGTCAATGGCTAGTTTCTGAAGCATTACTTTGGGTCTTGACTGGCCCCATGTGTAATACTGTATATTCTTGTACTTTAGAGTCTTTCCTTTTATTTTCTTGGTGTCTTCTCCTTTGTGTCTTTTCGTAGGGTTTTTGTTTGCAAGGGGGTGAATGCTTCTTGAGATTAGTGGTCCACACTAGGTACTTCAGGAAAGAGAAAAGGGTTTTCCTTTTTCAAACTCTTTGATGTGTTTTTGTCTTGCAGTGAACTAGATACAATGATTGGAAGTGAGACATTTTCTTTTCAGACTTCTCAAAAGAGTTCATTAGAACCAACCATCCTCAACACTAATGCACATTTAAGAAGGATCCTGAGTCATGAGCTTCTCATGGTAGGATTCCGGTCAATGTCAAGAAATGCCCATGGTCATGAAAGAAGTCGGGAGTTTGAACCCTTTCCTAATTGGAACACAGACTAAAAGAAAAGAGCAAGAAAGCAAAAAGGAGGAACACATAAAGATGAGATTAACAACAAAACGCTCAAAGCTAGGGTAGCACAATCTAAGCAATGCCCCAGTTCCCAAAAGAAAAGAAAAAAAGAAAAGAGAAAAGGAATAGAAAAGCAATTATATGATGAAAGCTGCAAGGAATATCAAAGTAGCAGATGTTGAACAAAATCAAAAGCAAGTTGTTCAGAACTAAATGGTTCAAAAGAACCAATTTTTTTTTAGAGTTGGTGCATATCCAGTCTAAGAGCCCTCCAAAGGAGTTTAAAACTTCTATCAAAGCTCATTTACAGTAAGGGAAGGGTGATTTTAGTAACCTCTACCAAGGCTATAAACACCTACCTCTTAGTAGAGCTAGGTTAAATTGACTTATGGCTGACTTTGGATTGGTGGCTAGTGATCTGGCAATGATTGGTTGATGATCAATGGGGACTTATGACAAAGGATTCCTGGGAAATTTGAAGACATTGGATGTCGATGTTATGATGTTCTTGATCTTGATGATGCTGATAAAATCACTCAGACTGAAGATCTTGTGTTTGGCTCACTGTAAGATAGGATTATATGAGGCAAAATGGCTCAAGAAAACTCAGGTTATTTCCCTTTCTTTTGTTGGGGCTATTTGTTGTTGTCCCACAACCATGCTCCCCTTTTTTCCTATTGGCTTCAAGGCCCCCCCCTTCTTTTTTAGCTTATTTTTAGGGTTTTCAGTCTATTTGTCCTCTTATTTTTTATTTTAAGTTAGTTTTCTTATTTTTGGTCTTGTCACACTTTCGCACTTTTGGATGTCCGAAAGTGTGAAAGGTCTATTTTGGCGAAATTCTGCAGCAGCGAAAATCTTTCCTTAGGCATTCCCAGACCTAGACGGTGTTCGAGCTTTCGGATGCCAAAAGGTCAGGAGGTCCGACTCCTCCAGGAGTCAGCATTTCAACCTTTCGATGTCTAATAACCTGGAAGGCTAAAAGGTCGATCAACGGGGGGCTGACGTCACCCGTCGATCTGCCTATATAAGCCCGATCAGGTTCTTTTTTCCTCACTTGTTCACTCTCATATGTTGTTTTTTTCAAAGCTTTTGTGCGTTACTACTTCCCACTTGTCACCTTGTCTTCTCTCATTTTTCTTCAACCTCCATTGTTTTTTAGGTTGGTTTTCCTCTTCCCCCTTCCTCTTTCTTTCTATTTTTGTTGTTTTCTTTTGGTTTTAGGTTAGGATTTCACACTTTTTTGGGCCTAGCTAGGGTTTCTTTCCTTTTCGGCCTATCATCTAGGGTTAGTGTATTTTCATCAGTCATCTGGTCCTTGTCTCAGGGTCATGAGGTTGTCACCTCTAATCTCCTTGGCAAGTTTGTGGTCAAACTCACCCTCAGACTCATTTTCAAGTTTGACAGACCAAACCCTAGTTTTAGACATTTGCGGTCTGAAACTCTCAAGCTTCGTGCAGGAATCTCCTAAGTGCTTCACCTATTTCAGTGTTTCAGTTTTGTTGACCACTGAAACATCTCGTGCTCTGATTCACCGAAGTTAGGATAAGTCTTTGAACCATTTTGTGGGAGATCACCCAAGTACATGTTCAGCATTTCGTTATTGTCGCACACTGAAACTTTTCCATCTCTGATTCGCTGAAGTCTTCGTAGGTAGGTCTAAAACATTGGCAAAACAATGCTAACACCACCTTTCGATGTTTCAGAGGTTTCAGCCTTCAAAGATTTAACATCTCTAATTCATCAAAAAATTGAAAGGGGGTATTTTCAAGTGCTTTTCAACTAAAGCCTCTTTTCGCATTTTCGGCCCTTTCGGCCTTTCGAGGATTTGAAGGTTCGAAAGGCTGAAAAGACCTTTCAGAGCCTTACTGAACTTAATTTGTCAGTGTTCTTTGATTTTTTTGAGATTTTCCTGTCTCCTGTTATTGATTCATGTCTTGTCCTTTTTGCAGAAATGGCTGAGAAAGTCGTAGCATCATCAGCCATGAAATATTAGTTCAAGGGGTACCATCCACCTTCTAAGGTGACCAACCTACACTCTAACATCATAGATACTGACATTGGCAGTGTGAGTTGGAATGATTATTTGGTGAAGTGTGCACAACCAGTGGGATGGTCAGAAGATTACACTTCATTGGTGCACTTCTCTTTGGTGAACGCAGCAGCTCACCCAGTTTCCATATTGTCATTCGATCTGATTAACACTCTAGCCAGCCACTATGTACCTGATGAAGGGATGGTGAAAAACTATGTTGGAGAAGTAATTCTGGACCTGACGTCGGATAATATTGAGGATGTCTTCCACCTAGCCAAAGGGGTTGACAAATTCTATAACTTCCACATCAATAGGGGAATGGAGTTCTACAATAAGGATGTACAATGGGCTCATAACATAGTAAACAATGAATACCTCATGCAGCCCATGCCCAAGAATAAGCTAGATAGAATTGACATGAGGAGAGGCTACATGTAAGAAGACATCCAAGCAGTGATCACAATGATCAACAGGGTGTACGGGTTTGCAAAATCTATTTAGTTGGAGCCTTGGATGATCCTACTCATCTAGAAGATAAGATAAAGACAGGCAAGGTTTGATTGGGCCACCATCCTGAGTGACAATCTAGACAAGCAGCTGATTAGAGTAAAAAATGATCCTCATTTCTACATGACATCCTATGTGGTGTACCTACTAGCTTCCAAGGTAGTATATCTAGGCCTAACCAAGATTGGAGTTATGGGGGATCCGAACACTTGGTCGTTCACAATGTATCCTCAGCTAGTCAGGAAAGAATTATATACACACAATAGTCCAAATTTTTAGATTGTTAATTATGCTTTCATCTTTACTAGCATATGCTCCATTGAGGGAGATTATGCCAAAAGGATGTCTATTGAAGCAGCAGTAAAAGTAAAGGCCCTCAGGGCATTCTACATACAATTCAGGACATTCATGTACATTCAGGTGGCTGGAAGCACCTTGGCACCGAAGAAGCTACCCAGGTACCTTTCAGACAGAGTCTTCCTTCTAGAGATAGCAAGGTAGTTGTTTGATGCACATGAACACATAAAACATAAGAAGAAACACTACTGGGATTTCCCAATTTCTATAGGCCCCCATTGTGTTCCAGATATGAAGGTCTGCAAATCTCTGACTTGGGAATGGGATGAATTCCCACTACCAACCTACAATTTGATAAGAGCTTGCTTTGATCCCATTGGTACATTCAGCCATATAATGGGAAGGCATTATATTCATGAGCCACATATTGAAGATTATTGGGCGAACTATGTGGATTACTATGAGGTGAGAATCTATGACTATTGTCGGATGAGTTTGGAGCTGGTCTAGACTGCTCTTTCATTGAAAATCCCTAGAGTGGTGAAAGATGCTGATTTGGATGACATCTTGGATTCCATATACAATGTAGATAATGTGTATACAAAGGCTATCCTGAATGCAGAGGTGGATAGAGATGAGAATGATGAGATTGATTTCAGAGCTCGACAAGTTATCAAAGTCACAAAATCATGGATCGCCCACCCATTCCCGATGAAACCTGTGCCAATGAAACAACTACTAGAGTAGCCCTCTAAAGAGAAGAGGAAGAAAGGTGAGAAGGTTTTAAAACCACAATTCAAAGAGGTTACACCTTTGAAGCCGAAAATGGTGTACAAGCATGAGCGACCTACTACTTATGGTCTGGCCACTCATTCCACGAAGGTTAAGACTAGAATGATAGGGAGTATAGCACCTCTAGATGCACCATCTTCTAGTGGTCATGATTCTCTAAATACAACAAAGAAAGAAAAGTTCAAGTGAATTGGACCTATGTTGGCAGGAGTAATCAAAGGAAATGTGTACAAGAGAAAGAAAGGCTTGACGCCTACACAGATGGACACCCTGTTGGAAGAGGATGAGAATGAATTGGATGACATTCCTCTCAGTAAAAGAACAAGGTCTGCATGATCAATGAAGAGGAGGAGAGTGATAGATGATCATCTGAAAGATACTGGAGGGGCCACTCAGGAAGAACCGATAAATCTGGATGCTCTTGGTGATGATGAATTTGATATCATGGACTTTGCAAGATTGCATGGCTTCAAGGAATCTATGCAAGAAGCTTCAGCTGTAGGAAAATCAGTGACTTTCAATTCTTTCTCTACATAATTTATTATTCCTCATAGCAAGGTAAGAGAGGAAGTTTGACAAAAGCCCTAAGAGTAGGATGAAGAAGAGATAACCGAGGTGAAAAAGGAGACTATGGAGCTTGATAAAGACTCTTCCATTGGGGTCACTTCTGAGGAAGACACAACTGCACAAGTCCCTCTAGTTTCATCTACAGTTCCTCCTCCACCTCTGCCTATGCATCCAACTCCACCTCCATTTCCGCATCAAACACCACCTACAACTCCACTTCCCCCTCCAGTACAAACTACTCTGCTGCCTCATCAACCTAGCTACACCATCCCAGGTTCCCATGCCAACTCCACCTCCTCCTCAAATGCCTTCACCCACTTCCTTTGCCACCCCCACTCCACCACTTGTCCAAGATGAGTCAGGGCATCAAAGCTCACAAGAGCTTGAGAAAGATATAGAGTTAGCCGGTGAGGAAAAAATGGTGGAAGAACACACGGGATTAGAGGAGCCAACTGATCAAGGAGAATCTTAGGTTGAGGAAGAGTCGTAAACAAAGGAGGAAAAGCAAGTGGATGAGGAAGAACAAGTCATTGATGAATAGAAGATGGCTAATGAAGAAGAGAAAACACAAGAGGAGGGGGAGTAGAATATAATGGATGAACAAGAAATAGATAAAGGAGAGGAGAGTTTCGAAGAGATGGAGATAGAACATCCAAAAACTTCTTCTACTCTTGCAGCCCCGTATGAACCACTAAATGCTTTCTCCAAACCCACCTGGTTTACAAAATAAATCCAGTCAAGGGGTAGGGTCTACGAGGATGATGAGACTGACATGGGTGCATTAGGGCAAGCCTTCCATCAAACAACATCTATTACCCAGGCAAGAACACTGTCATATGTGACTTAGGATCAAGCAGGTAGGTGGAAGGCATAGGTAGTTGTTCCCACTATGAATGCCAGTACAAGTGAGGTCACTTCTGATGACTATGTGTTGGAGGATGTAGACTTGGGGGAGCCAACCAGAGAGGGGAGCAAAACTTTGGCTACCCTCAGATTGAAACATGCCCTTGGATTCATGGACAAGGATGATGAAAGAATAAAGGATTTGGTAAAACAAAATGAAGCCATGAAGAGGTTTATTTTGAAGACAGCAGGTCCCATTGACCCTGATAACCCCGAGGCCTCATTACAGGCAATTTGGGAAAAGAGGGGTGAAATAAATAGAGATGTTTCACATTCTTTTGTACAGGCCTGTGCCGATTGGAAGGAGGATTTTGAGTAGTTTGCTAAGTTATCCCTCAAGAAGATCCTAAGGCCTCTTAGAGCCATTCTGACAGGAATAAGCTCATTAGTTGAAATCATGAGCAAAGAAGATGGCTTGGCAGAGAAGATTTTGAAGTGGCAGAAGGTATTGGATAACTTAGTAGTAATAAGGAAGCAGCGCTTCCAAGTTTTGGTCAAGATTTATGAAGGATCAGAGCTGGATAATTTTGAGAAATGGATTCAGGATATAACAAGTGCATTGACTATCTTTGAAAAGGTACTCAAAAGAATGGATAAGAGGCAAGATAACAGTGTACTTTTTGTGAAAGAGTTGCATAAGTTCTTTGAGGGCCTGGACCTGGATCTATATGATGAGGATGACAAGAAGACCATGCATTCAGTGAATGTCATAGTCAATCAGTACTTGGCTATATTTAGGGGTGTCAAGACCAAAGAGGACCTTCAACATATGTTTTATTCAGAAGGAAGAAATCCAAAAAATGCTATTTTGGGAAGAAGAAATACAGAGTTTTGTGAGTAAATTGACCGCCTTCCAAGATAGACAGCAAGAAATCCTTGAAGGGGTCAAGATGCCTGACTTTGAAGATGTACTAGAGATTGTGGATAGGTTCTAGAAAGCACATCCAGAAGTGCTCCCCAGTCAATAAGCAACCAGTCTAGAGTTAGTCAAATTTTGTGCAGAGGAAATGCAGTTTTGTACTTAACCATTTTTGCAATGTCTATTTTTTAGCATTTCGGCCTTGGATAACTTTCGGCCTTTGAAAGTCCAAAGTCCAAAATTGGGAGATAGTGGACATGACACTTAGTCATTTTTGGAACTTGGTTTTCTTGGACCAACTGTCAGGATTTGTGCATTTTTTCTCGCATCCGAAGTTTAACTCCAGTTATCTCAAAGTTGATTTTCTAGTCAACTGGGCTTCTTTTGGGGGATCATTTTTGCATGATTTTGGGATCTCTTCCAGTTGAGTCTAGGTGGAGAAGGCACAACCAAAGATCAAGGGTAGAATCGTGAAGATTATCAAGAGCATGCACGAGTTCCAGCTCCATTTTTTAGATGATTAATGCATGATTTTCTTAAAGCTTTGTAATGCACGAGGTTTAATTTAATGCTAGGGTAGTTTAGCTAAGTTTTAGAAGTAGTTTCTTTAATGCAATCTCTAGTTTATATTTACTTTCAAGTTTTAGTTGCAGCCAAACCCTAGCTATGAAAATAAGAGCCCAGCTCTATAAATTGTAATAAAATGATGTAATAAGGATCGATTTGATCATTAATACAATACATACAATTGGTGCTTCATTCATGGTATGATTCTTCTGCAATCTATGCAAAATTTGTGAATGTGTGATTTGCTCATTCTTCATTTCAAAGAGCCAATTAATTGTTTGATGATTTTAAGTCTGCGATTTCTTAGTTTGGTGTTTACTGGTATTTTACTGCTTTATTGTTGGGAATCTTCAAGAGGATTATTCTTTGGTGCTTAAAGATTAACTTGTCTCACCTGTGCATACATCTAGGGTGGCCTCATTATTTAATGAGTTTTGGCTTATCATATGTCTGTATTTGTTTCATTCCACTGATGATAGCATCTACATAGCTAAAGATTGTGACATGTTCTGATCTCTATTTTATGGGTTTCCTCATCTTCTCGGTTATTTAATTCACAAATTGGTGTGGTATTAGTTTATGTCCATTAGATTTCCTTTCAGTAATTCTTTCCAATCTCTTGTTACCTTATTACTTTCTTACCTTCTTTGCAAATCATTTTAGTATTTTAATTAGATTAACATTGTTTATCATAAATCTAAAAATCTAGAAAAAGAGATATTGTGGTTTCCTAAAGTTTATTTTATAGTTTTCCTTGAGAGAAGAACCAACAAAGGCCTCCTTGTTAACAAATTCACATCTATCTTCCGTTGAGCTATCCAAGCGGTTGAGACCCAGCCAGAAGGAACCTTGAGATTGATTTTGTCAATCTTCCAAGAGGGGAATTTTCTCGCGTAAATTCCTAGTTGTTGTCTTTGTGTAAAAACAACGCTCAACAAGACCCCTCAAGATCCATGTTCTTCTCTAGTGTATCATCAAGTTCTCTTATACCCACATCCAAAGTAATTGCTAAGTTTTCTAATTGCTCACCACAAACCATATTTGTCTTCATCCCAACACCCCCATTGAGTAGCCCATCGAGGAGGGGGTGAACCATTTTGCAACCTTCCATCCTAGCCAATCCTAATTCAAGAGGTGAAGCTGTCAAAGGTGGATGAAAATCAGACAAAGATGGCCCAGCTTTGGCTCCACTGATGGGATCAAAAGGTGAGGGCACAAAATCAAATTTTACATTGGAATGAATGGGAGGGCCCAAACAACCTTTTGAAGAATTAGAATCTCCCTTAGTCTTATTTTTTTCCCTAAGTCCACATTTTGCACAAAATAGTGTTGGCAAGAGAAGTCCCTCTACCATATAGCCTAACCATCCTTCTTTTGTTTGGAGCATTGGGCAGCCAAATAACCAACACGATAATACCTTTGACATCGGAAGGGAATGCTCTCATAGTCTACCATTTGTGTCCAACATTTTCCAGAAGCTTGAAGGGAGATCTTTCCAAACAAGTCTTTAGAGATGTCAAGATCAACTAAAATGTGACCATAGGTTGTCTGGAAATTATTTGAGGACCCCCCATCAATACCCACAAACTTCCCCAAAGATTTATGGAGTGCCTCAAAACAAGAATCAAATTAAAACTATAATAGAAGGTTCATGATGCAAAGGGTATCAAGGTACACTTCTAGAATCCTTGGGGTGTTCTTTCAAGGGGATTCAACAAGGAACCATCTAATGGTCCTTCTCCTATAACCTTCCCAAGGCTATACCCTACTTGTTTAACTTTACCTTGGTCCCCTCCTTGGGACTAATCCACTCAGAGAAATTCAACACACAAAGTAGATACAACTCCTCACAATAGGCCCTTAACCCCTAAACCCATCCAAAAAACCTATACCCCTAGCATATCAGGATCTTATCAGTTCATGGTTGCAAAGATTGTGTGTGGATGTTTTCCTATGTATCAAAACTTCAACTTTTTCAACTTGCCCTTTTGGAAACACTAACAAAGACCCTCAATATGATTTTGCCCTATTAGGCCTATTAGGTGACCTAATACAATTAGCCCTCTAAACTAACTATTCAACCCCTTAATTTCAAAATTCCTTAACAAGACCCAAATACACTTCATATTTAGACACCCTTTTGGACATACTATAAAATATCAAAAAATTGGATCTTGGTTTTTGTGTCTGGTCAACCAAATCTAAAAAAATTACGCCTAATAGGGCTAATACATGAGGGTTTGGTTGAAACTCTTCACTAGTCAATTTTTCATGATAATGTCTAAGGACTCTGAAACACCCAAGGTTAACACCCACACCACTGACGATCTTCTTTGCAACTCAAACACTCCTCTTTCCTTGCTTGTCACATCCACATGCCAAGCCTAGGGCATTACAAAAAAAGTACTCAGATTGCTTTGTCTAGTCTAAAACTAGCTACAACATATAATAAACATAGGGTCCTAACATTCCCCAAAGGATTGGCCATATCTTACAGTGAAATGTTAGGTTAGGGCCACGGGAATCCAAACCCTTGGGGTTCTAAGTCCTTTGAGCCAATCTTCATCAAACGAGTTAGATCTTCTTTCTACCTACACCAAATGATTTCAAATCAATTTAAAAGTCAATCTAACTCATCATACTATAGTTTCATGGTTGATGATTGAATGGCCCAATATGAAAATGTTTGTACAATCACTAAGAATAAGGAAAAGATACAGGAAAACATAAAGTTTCAGTAAAGCAATCCTTCTCATTCACCTTCAAATGTCATAATTACATGCTAAATCATTCACAGGGCCTTTAAACACCCTTATGAATGTTATCCAATTGATTACAACATAATTTTAAACCCACTAGACATTGTTAGCAACTAATCTACCAAGTTGTCAAAGTTGTAAAGCAACATTTGAGCAACTCTTTACAAAATGAAGCATTTTTTGTATTTGTCACATGAAAGTGTTCATATAACCTTATAAATCCTAAATTAGGACCTTTAAGACCCTAAAACCCATTTGAACTTCATTTAACATATTTTGAGAGGGTTGACCATTTTTTACCAATTATGGTCCTTCAAGGACATTGGTGACCATATTGGCCTTATGGCCTTATACACTATAATCTACTACTCGATGTTTCTTCTTGTTGTGCCTCACAACTCATGCCCCACTTGCCCACTTGGACAAGTGGGAACCCCCTCTTTCCTTTATTTATCACCTTGTGTTTCCTCACATTGGTTGGTTTTAGAAGGTTTCATCATCTAAGCCTTGGGGAAATCAAATTGTGAAAATATACCCGATACTTTGGAGCTCGGATGATGAAATCTCCTTTGCACTCCTTTTCATTTTTTTCATTTTGTTTTATTTTTTCCTTTTTTTCTTGTTTGGTCCTTTGTTTTTGAGGTTTCATAGTCTTAAGGGTTCGGGGATGACAATGTCCTTCAAGTTGCATGATCTCCGAAACCCCAATTTTTCCTTAGGAATTTTGAAAGAATAAATGAAATTCAATTTCAAGCTTTCGAGGGTCCTAAGTTCTTTGAACACTAAAATGGGTTTGGGACCTCAAAACCCCTAACCTTTGATCTTAAAAATATTTCACAGATTATTTTTAAAAAAATTTAGGTATGATCTTTTGGGAATGATCTTTGAAAAGTTTTGAGGATGATCTTCAAAAAATTTTGGGGGTGATCCTCAAAAATTTGTGGGGATGACCTTTGAATTTTTTTGGGATGATCTTTAAAAAATTTTGGGGATGATCTTCAAAATTTTGGGGGGATGTTCTTCGAAAATTTTTGTGGATGATCATCAAAAAGTTTCAGGGATGACCTTCGAAAATTATGATGTTCAAAAAGTTTTGGGGATGATCCTCAAAAACATTTAGGGGTCACCACTGAACATTTTTAGGAATGATCTTAAAAAGATTCGGGGATAACCTTCGAAAACTTTCAGGGATGATCTTTGAAAATTTTTGGGGATGATCTTTAAAAAAATTTGGGGATAGTCTTAAAAATTTTCTGGGGATGGTCCATGAAATGTTTTGGGGATGATCTTCAAAAAAATTTAGGGATGATCTTTGAAATTTTTTGGTGATGGTCTTTCTAAGATGACCTTCAAAATGTTTAGGGGATGCCTGCACCCTCAACCCTCAAAAGCTCAAAAGTCTCACTTTTCAATAACCCTAGGTGGATGATGCAATAGCATCTTGGGTTTCTTGGAAATCTTTCATCAACAAAAAAAATTTGTTTTTTGTTTTCCTATCTGGTTCAATCCCTATGTTTCTTTCAACATTCCTTCAATTTGGATCTTTTTCTATTGTGCACCTGATGGAGTATTCTTGACATAATTTTTCACCTTTTCCTAGGTTTGCACCTCAATCCATTACTTTTTGATTGAGATCTTATGGATTCTTAATGAGTTCTATCTTTTCTTCATGTTCTAGTTTAGTTAGTTGGATTTTTCCAATCTCGCAAAGGAATTTTCTGATCAGTGAAGCTTCTTGGATCATTTATCGATGTTGCTAGATATGTGGCCAACTCATTTGTTGGTTTGTGGGGAATGTAATTCTTTTCCAAGCTAACTTGATGCTTGCAAAGGCTTTATAAGTTGTTATAACTAATCCTTGAAGGGAGTTATTTCTCAATATGTGAGATATTTGAAATAAGAAAAACATTTGAAGGTTCACAATTAGAATTTCATTGTATAATGAAGCTTGTATGCCTGACATATAAGATTGCATGTTGTAGATTATTTGTAATTGAATTTATGATAATGCAGAGGTTGATCTGACATATCTCTCTTTTGTTCCTTGTTGCTTCCATTATGTGACTCTTGCTATAAGGATTGGACTAATCTCATTGAGATCCCTCTTGTCCTTGGATGTGCCACTATTATTTCAAAAAAAAAGTGAATTCCTTCAAATCATTAATACATCAAAACCTAGTCATTGAATTGACAAGCCAAGTCTATTGTTAAGTTTTAATATTGGGTTGAACATGGACTCCATTGAAACTTCCTACAATGTTCACATGAAGAGCTGTACAAGTAGTCTAAACCCTTGCCAAAACTCTCAGCTATGTTTCCATTTAATTATAGCACATGGTCTTGTGCTAAATTCATGCAAAGAAATAAACTAATGACACAACTCCAAGGAACTAACAAAGCATTTGTCTCCAAAGGAGAGTTGTGTTGACACAAATCTTGTCACGTTTAAACCCATGATGTTCCCACTTGTTGTCTCTTTATATTATAAACAAATGGTACAAAATTCTTATATACTTTTATCGACAAGCTCTCAAAACATGTTCTTGGATGATAAGTGGTACAATTTAAAGTGGACCTCATTCAAAAGCTTTGTGGCCCTTACTTTTACAAAGCATGCACTTGGCTGACAGGTGTCTCAAAGATCCTACATGGACGAAATCTTACCATCTCTTAGGAATAGAACATACACTTAGATGACATGTGTTCCTCTTATGAAAGATACTATACTTAGTTGAATTAAATATATTGATTTTGCTTCCAACTTAGCCAAAATTACATTATTTTTTCTACTGATACCTCAAGCATATTGACTTAAAATCTAGAGTCTCTCTACAATGTCTATTCCCATGGTAAATTGATAAGACAAGAGGTAATTTACTCATTAAATAAGTCATTAAAATTATTGATTCCAAATTTGAAGACAATCCATAAACATGTCAACTAATCAACAACCACCCACATAAATTAACATTATAATAATACTAGGTGTTTCTTCATATAGAATTACATTAAGAATATATAACTTCCATTTCAAATAATCATAAAACTATCACTCACTGTGATCATCTTCCCTATGAATAGGATAGTCCACTAAATGTTTCCCTATTTGATAGGCAGTTGCCACAAGAGAAAGAATAGTTTGGGTCGTTTCACTAGTAAGATTGCACTTCATATGTCATTTTGTGTCCATACCATCACTTTCATGGTGAGTAGATTTAGAATAACATAGTCATAATTATGTTGTGAAACTCCCCATGGGAAGCCAAACTAACCACCTAGTCAAAGCCATTGGTGCCTACCATGGTCTTTTTCTAGACCATCAACTCAGTAGTAAAAATGTCTGGATAGAAGGGGATTCAAACAACATAATTAACTATCTTAAAAGCAACCATAAGCCCTCCTAGACTATTGAAAAATAGATTAATAAATCTAAGGAAATTATTTCCTTATTTGATAAATTCTTTGTGTCCCATTCTTATCAGGAAGCCAACCTCGTGGGTGATTGTTTTACCAAAAAATGTGTGTTGGGAAATGAGATAATTACCTAGCATAAGAAGGACAAGATGGACACTAACATCACCACCTTATTAAAATTTTATAGATCGAATAGAGGGAGTACTTACAACTTCATGTTTAATGATTAATTTTAAAATTATTAAGTGGTCTGGCATTTTGAACCAAAAGGCAGGGTGTTATTTCCAATAATTTTATTTGTGTGAGAAGCTTACAACCTCATTATAACAATAACTCCTCACATGGGTTCTGGGTCTTTTTGAGTCTAGCCCTGAAGTTTTTCTTCTATGTTTTGGTTATGCCTCTAAGATTTATTGATATGGAAATGGGGTAGATAGGAGAAGGGTAGAGCCAATAGACTGTGAACATCTTAAGAGAAAGCATAAGGTGTGGAATATTCTGAAAGGGAGAAACCTTTATCCTTACTTGGAGTGACTCCATGGATGGGAACCTAACATTACAGAGCAATTCGAAGAGTTGAAAGGATGGAAACATTATTTTATTTGGAAGAAAAGTTACTATTGATGAAAATTTAGTCACCAAATTCACAGGCTTTTCGATGGAAGGGATGAAATTTTATAGGGACATAAAATACTCTGACCTTGCAATCTATAGATTTCCAAAGATAGAGAAGGAATGAGAGGAGTTTGAGGAGAAAGGAATGAAGATTAGCTATGACCCATCAAAGATCAAGATGATATGGAGACAAGTCCAAAAGTTAATTATGGACTATATCACCCTTGATGGTCATTTTACCAAGGCCTTCGAGCATCATTTTTTTCTACTTAATCAATTTTGTCATCATGTTAGGGTTTTGGTTCCTTTTTATTTATGGTATTCTCTCAAAGCTAGTATTAAGGATCATAGAAATAGTACATTTGAAAAGCATAGTCTACATGAGGGTTTGTTGGTTTTGATTTATGAGCACTACAAAGCGCTTTCTACCCCTTCAAACCCCATTACAATTTCAGAGGATAAAGACACTAGCGTTGGGGGATCTGAGGATAATAATGAAGAGGAATGGGATATAGATTTGGGAGAGGAAGATTATGTTCCCTCTACTAAGATTAAGAGAACCCCTAAATTAAAAAATAGGGTTGGGGGTAAAGGGAATGGAAAGGATATGAAATTGGAAGATGAAGATTATGTCCCCTCTACTAAGATTAAGAGAACCCCAAAATCCAAAACTAGGGCTAGGGGGATAGGAAAGGGAAAGGATAAGTGTATTGGTTCTCCCATCTCTACCACTAGTAAATATTTGGGTAGATATGGGTCTGAGTTTCCTTCCCCTCTTGCTGATAGTGCAATTGATAAAGGCAAAAAAGGGTAAGTGCACCAAGATGATGTGCAAAAAGGGGGGTATAAGTGGCCACTTTTTTTTAAAATCATGTAAACCTGAACTTTGAAGAGAAATTTTAGGGTCATGCACTCAAAATCAGGAGTTGTGCAAAGAATAATAATTGTAGTACTCTATATCTAGTTTTCAAAATACTAAAGTTTTTTAAAAATGGATAAGATTAAGAGGTTCAAACATGCTACACACGAAAAATGTTTGTGATTTTTTCAAAAAATATAACATAGTGTCTTATGTGTGCATCACAAAAGATATAGTTAGATTTGGTATTTTGAAAAACCCTTTGGTATAATGATAGGTAAGAAAGAGAGCTAGAATTTGTATATTATTTTTAATGATTTTTTGAAGTGGTTGCATCTCTCTCTCTCTCTCTCTCTCTCTCTCTCTCTCTCTCTCCCCCAAATAAGAAAAAACACAAGTGTTATTTAGGATATTTCTTAGGAAGTAGCAACATTTTTAGATGAGGAAAACATGTACGGGTTCTATACACTATGGACATGGTGCGGCCAAATAAAAGAACATATAATTCTTAATAACCCATAGGTGTTATGAAGAACTAAAAATTTAATTTTAGCTCTTCAAAACACATACATGTTATAAAGAACTAAAAAACTACTTTTAGTTCTTCTAAACACCTACGTGTTATAAAGAACTAAAAGTATTTTTTAATTGAAGAAATTAGGCTTGATTTCTTGAAGCTTGGTGATTTCAAGTTTTGAATTACACAATCGAGTTACACAAAATTTTGTTTTTTTATTATTAGCACGTGGTCACTTTTTTGACCAACAACTAATTTACCCATAAATTAAGATCAAAAAAGGGAAGGGTAAGGAATTATAAGTGGAACTTCAATTTTATCCTAATGGAAATATGGTAGCACACAACTGAGATGGGGGATGAATCAGTTGTGTCCAAAACTCCACAAACTTAACAAATTAACAAAATGCTAACCTTAAACCTCATATCTGATAAATAAAAAATGAAGCACACATTTGCAACACATCATAAACACATAATGCCAACATTTTTTGTTTGGAAACTTGGTCAAGGTAAAAACCACGATGGGGACGAACCCACAAGATGATGTACTCTATTAAAATCACTATACCCTATTAGGAGTATTACAATAGGAATGCACATGCATTTAGGCACACTTCCTAGAGCTCATTGCTCAAATACAAAAGGGAATGCTTACTACATTGCAAAAATTTGGATTATAGCCATCCACAATCATGAATTGGATAATAGCATCTTCGACATGCCAAGATCAATTCTATTAACTTGTACAAATGCAAATTTCTTTTTGCACAACTGATCTTTTCCTTAACAAGATGTATACCTTCAATACATTACATCCACATGATCCACACATTTGTACACACTCTCTCATGAATACAGTTACATTTATACATCTCATCAACATTGAAAAGAAAAAAAAGGTCATCCAAAATCTCACCACCTAAATATTAAAAATATGATCACTTAATTACAAATATTTAATGTGAACCAAAGATGACATTTCTTGGTCCCATATCTTCATCCACGAGCACACTAAGCATACAAAAATCACACCTCTAGCATCCGCAAGACAATACATTGAACATGAACTCACCAACTGTAAATTACCAAATGTGAGCATCATGATCAATGTGAACCAACAAAACAACAAGAGAATGATCTAGAAACATCCACAAGCATCATGAAACTCCTTAGGAATATCCACATCAGATCACATCTTTTAAATCATCAACATCTCTAAACTAAACCTCAAGAACACAATAGTAATTACTGTCATCCAAGAAAAATATCTTGTGAACCTCCAAAACACAAAATATTTGAGTTGAGGACACACATAAATGTCCCAAATACACTATATATATCCACAAATGAAAATATTGCAATGTTGAACCATAACGAACCAAATAGTGTCACATTATCACCATTGAACATTAAAATACCAATCTCAACACAGAAACCCATAACTTACTCAAATCACCATGTGAACGTCTAAAAGTTGAACTGAATCAACTACACACATTTCACAACACACTGACACCATTCATAAATTATGATCTTCAACACACATACCACACTGAACAAAATAACTCACTGAACATCATAGGAGTGTTGTCACAAATATTATAAATATGTTAACATCAATGACAAAACATCAACGGAAAAATATGTATGCATATTATTCCAATATCTCTCTCCCCTATTTCAAGTGGTACCACCTCACACAATGATGATGGTGTTATGTCTCCCATGGATCTCAAAGCTAATTCCCACCTCTTTAATCTAGATCGTGAAGATTATTATGATATCCTAGGTACGGTGAGAGATAGTGCCATTGATTTCTTCTCTCCATTTATATGGTTATTCCATGAAATAAAGGAAATGAAGATTAAGAAAAGAGCTTTAGGAAGAAAATTGGAAGTAATGGAATCCTTTGCAGCTGATAAGACACAAGTCCATACCATCATGGATGCTTATGGTGTGAGCATTACCCCAAGGGAAAAATCTATGGAAAGAAGATGAGAAGAAATCAGTAGTGGATTTCCTTAGTAAGAGCTTGGAAGAAATAGGAAAAATGAAAAAAGAGAATGAGAACAATGTATATCATGTTCAGGAGAAGGTTAAAAGTGTGAAGGACATTCTCTAGACTATCATGAACCAGAGCCACATGAGCATAAAGAACACAATGAAAAGTATGAACAAGTTGGTCAATAGTTTGTAAAAAGCACAACAAGAGAGGTTGATCATTGAGATGGGTGCTGACAAAGAAAAAGGACAAGAAGCTTCTTGACCCAACAAGAGGACCATGGCCAATCTCAAAAGAAAGGTTGAGAATTCCCATCTGGATCTGAAGGACCTTAAAAAGGTAGCGTTGGACATGACTCGACTAGAAGTGGAGGTCACAAAAGTTCTCAAGAAGTTAGCTTAAAGTCTATTTCATTTTCTCCTGGTTTTTTTCTCTTATGTTTTCTTTAGGTCATTTGTTTGTTGGCTTTCAACTGTCGTGTTCTCTATATATCTTTAGGGTGGCCTTTTTATTTTTGGCATATGGTGCCTTGTTTAAACTAATGGAGCATACTGATATATCTGTACTCTTCTTTTGTTAAAGGGTTTTGGTTCCATTCAAAGCTTTCTTTTATTGTAATAAAAACATAGTCATAATTGTATCAAAAAAATTGGTCAATCCATATTTTGTGTGCTAATACATTAGTTTAAAGCCAGGGTATTACAATATCAATTGTATAATCATGACACTAGTAGTAATTATTGAAGGGAGAGAATACATGTTCTTTTTTTATTCAATTGAGGAGTATATGTTAATTCACAAAAATAGTAAAATTGTTGCACCTTAGAATCTATAAATATACCAGATAGTCATGTGTATGAATGAGAATCAAAATATTTTTCTTTGTTTTATTTTGGGACACCATTACATTTTGATATCTAGGTGAATAATTGTGAACTTGATCTATGTCACTAAGCTTGACTTGTGATGATATTCAAATTCTCCAAAAAATGAACTTCAAGATGAAATAAATTCATGCTCTTAGGGGTTTTAAATTAAATTGGTAGAATTTAAGAACATCTTGAGAAATAAGTATCTTCAAACACATGCATGGATTATTGAATGATCGTTAAGTTATTAACATTCATTGGGATACGAAAGATGAGATATGTTATGTTCCTTGTTTGGTTTAAGTGTAAATGTAAATTATTGTTCTTGCTATAATAGTCAATGTTAAAAGAGTAATAGATGGTTAGAGCATGATCTTATATGGTTAAAATGAATGTAATGAATATATTTAATACATAAGCATAACACAAAAGTATAAAAAATTGTGCATAGTTATTTGAGGATTAAAGTGTAAGATAGGGTTAGTAACTTAAATGTTACATACACATACACATACATATACATATGCACATATACATACATATGTATGTATGTATATTTGTGTGTGTGTGTGTATTATATATATGCACCTGTATATATATACACATGCATATACATATATATATGAGTTGGATAAAATAGTCAAGGTTGGATTTGTGTTCAATAGGATTGGATTATAGATAAGAAACTATTAGAACTAGTATTGTGTGTACATAAGTATAGGGATAAGCAATAAGTAAATAACTAGATTTAAGTAAGTAAGTAAATAACTAGATTTAAGTAAGGCTAGGTATGCAATCCCAACCATGCCAAAAATATGTCATTTGACTTTATAGATGCATTAAGACATCAGTGCAAACTAAATAGAAATCTAAAAAGAAAATATATCATTTTAGCAAATACTATAAGTTAGAGTTAAATTTGAAAGCACAAGGTTAGAAGAGTTATACCTATACTTGTAATTAGTTGCACCAAGAATTTTGTCTAATACCTCTTCAAAGAATACACTAAATCTATGGTGCATGTAGAGTGTAGTATGGTGTAGATTCT
The DNA here is from genome assembly GCA_027943335.1 of Chamaecyparis obtusa. NCBI lineage: Eukaryota > Viridiplantae > Streptophyta > Pinopsida > Cupressales > Cupressaceae > Chamaecyparis > Chamaecyparis obtusa. The sequence goes on along the minus strand of BSBK01007097.1, from coordinate 2,495 downwards.
AAACAAAATTATGTAGCCTCCATCTAGAAGCCACACTTGGGTTTGTAGGTGTAGTGGATGCATGATCTTGTACAAATCTAGCCATTTGAAATAACTATAAATATATTTACCCTTAAATCTTGTTCTATAGATATATAATAATTTATATCTTTCATCTATTTAGACATTTAGTTTCTTTTAGATTTCTTTTGTAATCTTTACCTAATCATATTTGTAAATTAATAAAAAAAATATAAATAATCAAATTCAATTTTAAATATAAATATAAAACAAAAATTAAAATAAAATAAGGTAAATATAAAATAAAAATAATAAATCTAAATATTTAAAAATATATGTAAATAACAATAAGTTCTCAAACTTTATTAAATTAATAAATAACTACAAAACATACATATTTATTCAAAAAATATTATATATATTATGATATAATAATTATTAAAAAGTTAAAAGGTCCAAGGGGTTTAGCTTAGTTGGTTGAAGCAATGAGTTTGCATTGTGGAGACCCTAGTTCAAATCCCAAGAGGGACATCTTTGTGAAATTCTAAGTTGTGACTCTTGGTCAATCATGTTGTTGCTCGAATGAGCACAAGGTTTATAAATGATCTATAATATATTTAAAAAAGTTAAAAAGAAAATAAAAAAGTGTAAATGTATAATTAATAACTATCTAAACATTATATTTATTATTTATATATTATAACTAGAAATTACACTTTGGTGTGTAATGGGTACACTAAAGAGGTTTGGAAGGTCAATTAGGATTTTTTTCCCCTATTAGTTGCATAGATTTTTTACAATACATGAGGTTAGTTGGTAGACCATTTAGAAAATGATGATGTTTGTGCAACAAAGGGATTATTGGAGAAGTGATAGATGAAATAGGTTATGCATCCACTTACAAGGATCCAAACATAATTGAAACAAAACCTTTAAATGCGAGAGAAAGAGATATATCAAGGACAAAGAGAGATGAAGATATAATGAGATAGAAATATATGGATACATGAAAGAATAATACAGAGGGATAGAGATAGACAGGCAAAGAGATATAGTTATAGAGGTATTAGAAAGAGGGAGATTAAGTGAGATGGATTAGTGGGAGGGAGACATGTGTAGAGATAGAGGGAAAATATGAAGATAGAGGAAGATGGGAAGTGAGAGATAAATAGGCATTGAGGAGAATGAGAGACAAAGAGTTAGATAGATAGATAAGACGTAGAGGTAGAGGAACAAAGATGAAGAGAGGGAGACATAAATGGAGTGAAACAAAGAGATGGATAGATCTAGTGATAAATGAGAAGAGAAAGATAGAAGGTAAATGTATATGGAAAGAGAAATGGTGAGAAAGGTATAAATAAAGAGATAAGTATAGGAGATAATCAAAAGGGGGGAGAGAGAGAGAGAGAGTAGGGCAGCGAGAAAGAGAGTAATAAAGAGGTAAATATAATCAAATATAACTAGAGAGAGTGAGGGAGATATATAGAGATAGAGATAAAATGGGCAAGATTGAAGAAAGAATGTGACATAAATCGGTAATAGAGAGGGATATAATAGATAGATAGACATGAGTAACTAGAGACAACATAATTTAATTGTATTTTATTAAAAATATATTATATATTAATTATGTATTATTATATTTAATAATAATATTTTCTATTGTACAATATAACATAGATTAATAATATAACTATTATATTATTAATACAATGTTTATTATGTCTAAAAGTGATCGAAAATGAAATAGGATTTGAAAATTGTCACAAAAACCCCAATGGTCTACAAAGAGTTATTTTGAATCAATCAATATAACAAACTAATAATATTATTTCACAAATAAATTTAATAATTTATATTATATAAAATGCGATATATAATATAGTTTAATTTTTAATATATATTCTAAATTATATAAACATTAAAACTATAATATTTTATTTAATTGTAATAAAATTATAAATATAATTATATTAAATATGATTTACTTTGTAATAATTTATAAATTATAACATTACTTCAAAAATGTCATATAAAAATAATTTATCCAAATTATCAAAATTGTATGTGTGTGTGTGTCTATTTATATATAATATATATATATATATATATATATATATATATATATATATATATATATATATATATATATATATATATATATATATATATATATATATATATATATATATATATACATATATATATATATATATACATATATATACATATATATACATATATATACATATATATACATATATATACATATATATACATATATATACATATATATAGATGTGTAGATATATGTATATATATATATATATATATATATATGTATATATATGTATATATATGTATATATATGTATATATATGTATATATATGTATATATGTATATCTATATATGTATATCTATATATGTATGTATATATATATATGTATATATATATATATATATATATGTATATATATATATATGTATATATATA